>CM024754.1:86487111-86617593 GCA_014218235.1 Colocasia esculenta | reverse complement strand
TGGGCCATCAGAGCCAATTTCAGAAGAACCAGCAGGGCCATCCGGGCCACAGGTTGTTGAAGAGGCAGCAACTGCAGTGCAGGATCATGTTGAAGCTGTGAAGGCTGGGCCACCAGTGCCATCAAAGGATGTTGTTGGGCCAACAGGGCCAGTGGTTTCCGATGGTGTAAGGCCCTCTAATTTCCGTCGCATTATTTGCATTTATGTGTGTATGTTTATGCTTGTGTATGTATGTACATATTTACGTACGTATTAATTAGTATAATTACGTATGCATGTGTTATATTAAACATAGATAATGTATGTATTGCGTGATGATAGTATGGATACAATACCATGTACATATTGCATGTATATAAGCTTGGTATGCATGGTTTTCTGCATAATTAGGGTTCTGGCCGAAGACCACCTTGGCGTCAAACCCAGGCCGTTTAGGTGGTGTCAGCGTCCAAACCTGGACGCCAACACTAACTCCGGCGTCCAGCGATATGGACGCCAACTTCTCTGACCTGCATGCGTTGCAGAGCCAGAAAATCCGGGAGCAAGGTATGGCCTCCATTGGGGGGATGTCCCCCAACGGCTCTCAGGTTGTCAAATCGGTATGGTGAGTGGGTGAGGGGCTCTCCTTAGGTCTGAACCCGAATTTGGTCCCTCCCACTCTTTCCCTTCACCCTTGCAAGAGGAGAGAAGTGAGAAAGAAAAAACCCTAGAGAAGCCTGTGAGAAAAACCCATTTTAGAACCCTCAAATCCGACCCCTTGGACCCTGATCCGGCGTCCCCCTACTGCAAGGAGGTTGCTGGACCAACGAGGAAGGCTTCCCCGACATCCCCTCGGCGTGTAGATCATCCAGGAGCCCGGAGGAGAGATCGTTTGGAGGCACTTCTGCAACTTCTTGGGACTGCCCAAGGAGGTCTTCACCAAGCCTCTAAATCCCTTAGAAGAATTTTTGAAAGGCAAGTGACCTATCCTTGATGTCCCCTTATGAGTCTAGGATGGTTTTGTAAATTTTAAGGATTTTCCTCGAGTCCTAGACCTTCCAATTCACCCAAGATTCAGAGCTCGGGTCTGTGTTTCTGTATAGACCTAGTTAGACGGCAAGGTCCCTGGACGTCCAGATCATCCTTGGCGTCCATCGACCATGCCGCTGACCCTGAGTCAGCGGCCAGAGACCGCCGTCGAGTTCTTCTGGACAGAACAGTGAGCTGTTCTGTCCCTCTTATACATTAATTTCGGTATGTTTTACGTGATGAGGATATATGGTAAATCTTATACCTATGTATATTGTGCATTGTGGTGTGTGGATGAATGTGGTGTGATGGTGAATGTGGGTTAATAGTATCTTTTAAATTTGTGAGCATGACTTGTAGATAATTTTGCAAATCCATGTTCCATGATTGGATTAATTGAATGTCTTGGTTGCAGTCTATTCATGAAGAATTGTGGGGCATGTATGCATGTTTGAAATTTTGGTAATTCATGCATGCTTGCGAAATTGCTAATAAGTTCGGTAGAATAAAATGAAAGCATGCAAGAATGATTTGTAGTATTCAATCTATAGATGTATGAATTAGGGAAATTTTGTGTTCTCAGTTCATGCATATGTGAATGGCTTATGTGTAAACAGCAAGTGGCCAATTTGCAAAATGTGTTAGACCATGTTAATTTAAGTTGTTAATAGCATGCTAATTAGGCGTTTTATTTTCTGTAAATCCTATTTAGCTCAGAAAAATCTGAAAAATTGAGGGTATCATCTAGAACCCGAAAACAGCATGTGGTTAAAATTTCGGATCATTTGGATCGTAAATAAAAGGTTATGTGTTTTCTTGTGAAATGTGATAATTCGTGCATATGAACGTAATGTGATTAGATTTGTTTAAACCCAGCATGATTAGTGTGTTTACTGTGTATTAAACCTTGAAATTTTGTAATACCATGTTAGAAAAAAAAAACAGAGGTATTCATATGAGTGAGAAAGTAAATGAGATGAAGTGTTATGTGTAAAACCAAGTGTAAAACGGTAAATATGTAAATGTGTAACTGTGCCAATGTGACACTGCTTTCGTAGAGGGCAGTGGAGCTGTATCAGGGAAAAGTCCCCCTGAGAAAGTTCATTGTGTTAAGTGACCCTAAGGGCATTAGGGGGAAATCCTGGAGGTGGACAAGTACCACTGGTTAGGGTGGAGACTTGTTCTCCCGGTCTGCGCAGTCCAAGAGTCGCCATTGGAATGCCTAGATGACGTCTATGTGTAATGTGATGTGTATATGTCCTTCTTTGGTGGTTTGGACTATGTGTCACGGCACCTAAAAATGTGTAAAGTGTAATGTGAAATGTGTATGTGACCATGTGTAAATGTGTAAGTGACATGTGAATGTGTATGTGTAAAGTGTAACCATGTGAAAAGAGGAAACTAGTGTAAAGAAAAATGTGAAATTCTAGATGTGTAAATGTGTTATTGAAACCCATGTGATATGTTTTAAGCAACGTTGTAGCTCTCATGTGTAGATTATAGCCATGAATCATGTGAAATCAGCAACCTAAAGCATGTAAAAAGGTTCATGTATGTGTTTAAAATGTGTAAAACCCATGCTAGTTGCGTTACCTTTCATGCATGTGAATTGTTCATGTTGATAGCTCTTATGTTTGATTCTTTAAAGATTAAAGTTTCATGAGTAAATGAATAGAGACCATGTGATAGGTGAAGTTTATTTTAGAAATCTGAAAGCATGAGTTATGTATAAAATTGTAGAATGTTCATGATAGGTTGAAAACTTGAAATGACTAGCATGCTATGTGTTGCTAATTGTAATGTGCATGTAGAAACCACTAGGACTTCTAAGTGTACATCATGAGTAGTGTTGCTTGCTGAGTCCTTGGACTCACTCCTTGCTTCGGCGTACATGTATAGTTGGTGACACAGTACCTTTGGAGGAGGCAGCAGAGACGGACTCCGAGCGCGGAGAGTAGCTAGTCTTGGAGCTTCTTTGTGATTGTGTACTTCATAGTATGTATTTGGAACATTGTATTAGAATTATCATGAAAGGAATGTATTATGTGGACATTTTGTAATCCTATTTCAACAATTTAAATTATGTGAGCTCTTAGTTCCTCATTGTTAATTGCGAAAATTCATGTATGACTAATGTGGATGATGAATGAATGGAGATAGTTCTCTTTTACTTCCGCTACTCTGTTGTATATTCGCGTGTATCTCAGCTGTTTGTATCGTTTGGGTAAATGTCCCACTGTAGCAGCACTTGTTATACCGACGTTGGTTGGTATAACCGTACCGGTATAATGAGGGCCGTCACAGATGGTGAGATTACAAGAGTAGAAGAGCCAGTTGTAGCTCCAGAAGCCCCTGATCCTTCTCCTCTTGCAACTCCGGCCCCTCCTTCACCACCATCTTCCTCCACAGCACCACCGACACCTATCCCTTTCAAACAACCCATGCCTCACTCCATTTCATCTCCAACACCATTTCCCTCTGAATCCACCTCATCTCCTGCCATCTCCACATCCATTCCTCCACCTCCTCCTGTCATTGAAGATCCTACAGCCTCATCATTAGCTGGAGCCTCATCTTCCTCTGGTCCTTCCTCTGCTGGACCATCCATCATATCTCCTCCTACCTATCAATCCTTTCTTCATCCTCCTTCTCCTCCCTCCTTTGTTACCTTTATACCTGAAAGTGCACAACGTGAAGGTCCCTTTCTCCACAAATTTGAGGATGAGTTAGAAATTACCACAATCGGCTCAGTTCTGGCAGTTGCCTCTCATGTCCATGAACACGCGACATAGTTGACTGTGCATTTTCGTTGTCCAGAGTTCCTCGCACAAGTCAATATGTGCACTTCCTCTAAACTGTCTCACAAAATTAAAATAGCAAATATGAACTAGTAAAATGGTGAGCACAGGTCATATCCACGGAGAGGCCGAATAGAACTTGATTTAAACTACATTAACTTGAAATCATTCTAACAGACACTCGTAACAAAAATCACACTGCATGAGAATTAGCTATGTAAATTGCATCAATCAAATCCCTCACACTCTACATGTCAAACTTAATGAACTAACAAGTGGAATTGAAAATGGAAGAGATATGATATCACTGTACCCTCACAGCTCGAGGGATCAAATAAGTAGACAGAAATCTGAAATAGAAATTAAACTAAGATTGCACAACAATGCAACTCTAATTCTAAAATGATTTAAAATTTAAGGAAATAAGAAGGTGACAGAGCAAGAAATCTCAAAAGAACATTATCAAACCAATGTAGCCATGTACCCCTATAGCTCAGAGGATGAACAAATAAGAAAACAGTAAAAGCAATTTGAATTGCAACGTCCAACTCTTGATCTGTCCAGAGAGATGAAGAAGAACACTGACGAAGTAGAAATCTCAAAGAAACGAAAATAGCAGCATGAGCCAAACTATCTGATCGCTCAAATTCTAATTACTCTCTGCTACCTCCGGAAGTTACGCAACACACAGACCTCTGATTGTCCTCCCAGATGCCAGCTAGACGGAAGGCAGAAGCAGTCGAACTTGGATCACCCTCCCAGCAGCTGCCAACAGCAAAGAAATAGAACTCCCAGATGTTGAGCCTCCCAGAAATTCTGATAGAAGAATGGAAAAGACTCGATCTCTCACACAGTAGCCATCCCCAATACACAAGAAATGGAACAATTCCCCCAACCAACGAAGAAGAAAATCCAAAAATATTGAACTTCGAATCCTGACAACAACAACAATCAGGAGAAGGAAAGAACAAAATCTCACAAATCGCAATCGCTCTCCCAGCAGCAAGAACAACACAGCAGCACAAACCAACTCAAATGCGATGCATAAGAAAAATTGCAGTAATGTAGAAGAAAATAAACTAGCAATTTAGACGAAATGGGCAAAACAAGTGCCCATGGATCACTTAACAGTAGCCGAAATATCACAACTCAATACTGAATAAGAACAGATGCTAAACCCCGGAAGAACAGAACCCAGAACAACCCTCCCCTGCGAAGTCTGGAAGAACAGAAAATACAGGGAAATGGAGACTAAAAAAATCCTAAGAAATTCTAACCAGCCAGCCCAACTCTCACAGCTCTCACCTTGGAACCAAAAGAACTGTAAGAACTCAAACCACCCCTCACAGCAGCAAGAACAGTAGAATTGCACAAATCAACACAATATCAAATTAATGCAAATACTGAACCAAAGAAGAATCCTCACAGCATGAACAACTCTCCTAGCTCTCACAAATCTCACAGTAGCAGAACTCACAAATGCCGAACAATCTTTCACTGCCAAACATTAAAATAAGAAATGAACAATTGCATTGGATTGTTCTCCCCTGAAACATAGAAGAAGTAGAAATGAACAGATGCACTGAATCGAATCAATTAAGTATAGAAGAAATGGAAGACGAAATCTCAAATGCTGAACAACTAAAAGAAATAAGTAGGAAGCATTCAGTTCTCTCTCGCAGCAGAGGCAGAAGAAATGAAAGAAAAATCCCCCAGAACACTAGAGTCCCCCACAGATGCTAAAAGCAAAATTACGGGAAAATGGAAGAAAAAAAAATCCTAAAGCTCCCTACTGGCGAATTAGTCTCCCTATCTGCTCTTCTGAATACAGGAGGAAATATAAGCTAAAAGACCCCAAAAAAATGTCTAACCCCGAAGAAGGGGACCTTGGGGTCCTTTTATAGGAGCTCCGGGCCTCAAATCACTTTCCCACCTTCGCAGTCACCAGCCTCCAGCCTCCAGCCAGCGCAAGCCTCTGCATCTGGTCTGCATCAGAGCTGCCGGATGCCGCGTCCACTGCCCAGCCGCATGCCACTGCATCTGCATCCACACGAACCAGCTCAGCCAGCTCCATCTGCCATTGCACCGCCTCAGCAGAGCACATCAGGCGCACATCCGCTTAGCACCCTCACTCTAGCCACCTCACCCACACCACACCCATTTGACCCAGCCGCCTCTGCATCTGCTGCGCATGGCCTCCATCCGCTTCCAGCACAGCTAGGCACCGCCAGCCAGCAGGTCCTCCACACCTCCTAGCAGACCGCACACACCCCGCCATCGCTCCATCTCAGCTGGTCCGGTCATGCCAAATCTGCTCCGGCCGCGCCGCCCCAACTGCATGCACCAGCCGCATCCTTCATCGCCTCCAGCAAGCTCCCCCAAATCGCACCGGAGCTCCAACCCAAATCGCCAGCACACATCTGCTTCCAGCCCCTTCTGGATGAAAGAAGACAAGGGTTAAAAGATGGTATACGTGGCCAGTTAGGTGAGATGGGAGGTATTATTAAAAATAAATGGGATTGGGTGAGTATTAAAATGTGGTGAAATGTTTAAAAGTGTTTATTTATTTAATGGGTTTTGGGTGGGGGTGTGTGGCATGATGGTGTTTAGGCAAATGACATTTATTTAACTAAGATTTATTTAAAATTTGATTTATTTATAAACTAATATTTACAAGAGATGATTAAGAAAATCTAAGACCAATGATTTATTTATGTACAATATACCTGTAAAAAGAGAAAAGAATTATTCAAAAGATATCAACTTTATAAAAATGAGGATCTATCTATGTGTTCTACCCGAAAAGTTAACTAATATGTTCAAAATTTTATTCATGGATGAAATGAAAATTAAAGGCAATGCGCACATTATTTATAGACAAAGAATAACTAAAATTCACTATATGCATGAAGTTTAACACAAAAAATTATGTAGTTATCAGTCCACAGGACTGGTTCTCCTAGTCCTGTCCCTAAAAAGAGGAAACTCTCACCAACTCTTGCTCTTCCCTCCAAACCCAAATTTCCTCCTCTTTGGTTTTCCCTCACTGTTGACAATCGAAGGAAACCAATCTATCGTGAATATATCCAAAAGTGTATCCTTGCCACCATTTTTGGTGTTCCTTTCCTCAATCTATCTGATCACCTCAATGTTGTCCTTCCCTACTGCCACTTCTCAAAATCTGATCAATCCAAAATCTTCCAAATGGCTGAATGCAAGTCTGAAGATCAGTGGGCTAAAGGGCACAAGGCTCTCTACAGGAAATTTATTCTTGCAAAGTCAGATCGGTTTCCACCCCGGGACTCTCCACTCACTCTCTCTGAGTGGTTTGTCATTCATCACAAGACCACCTAGGCACCCTTCATTCAAAAGGAAGTAAAGCTCATCCGGTACTTCCAGCTATTCAATGACTATCGTTATCTTCACAAGCTACCTGAAGTGCAGTTGGGTCAGTTCCAGGGAGCCATTGCTTCGTTAAAACTTGAAAATCTAGTTAATTGCTCCTTCAAAGTGGATTTCGCTACCCTGCAAATACCAGACAGTGTGTTTCTCCCCAAACTGCATTCTTTGGTCATGGACTCCTCAGTTGGTCCTATTATTTTTGAGAGATTTGCTCGTGTAATGGGTAGGATCTCAGCTCAGCAGGGTTGTCTCCCCTCCTTCCAAAAATTCCTCTTCCGGGAATTTCATTTAGGCCATATCACTTCTGAGGTTCTTGCCCCTCTTCTCTCTGAAAGTGAAAGGCTCTCTCCCTCCGATTGGGAAAAACATTACAACCAGTCAGCCCTTCAGTTGGAAGCCTTGAACAGCTCCTTGTTTAAGGCAGGCAAGCCTACTCTCACAGCTGAAGCCTTTTTGGACTTGAATTCCATCAATCTGGTTAAAGAGCCTTATGATCAGTGGGTCGAGCGGTACAAACTTTTTATGGCTTTGAAGAAAGATCTCCTGCAACATCAGATCCACTACTCTATCAAGATCAACAAGTTTCTTCGGTTTTCCAGCTTTGGATATTTCATTCCCTTCAAGGTCTCCCTTGGCAAAGATGAATATGCTACCTTTCTAGAAGCTCAGCGCCAACTTCACATCAAAAGAATGCTTCCTGTCATGGGGTCCTCTTATTCTATTGATTTTGGGATTTTTCAGACCTATTTTGAGGACCAAGAATGCAAGGCTGTGTGCATTATTCAACGGCATGCCTCTCTTCTGTCTCCTGCTATCTACCTCCATGTAACCCCTCAAGATAAATAGAACAGTTCTTTGCTCTCTCTTTTCTCTTTCTTCTTTGTCTCCGAATGATATCTTTTTGCTTAATGACAAAAAGGGGGAGAACTATAGTATTTCTGAAATACATTTCTTTTTTATTATGCAAAATTCCTTAGATTTATTTCAGAATGTCTATGCTTATGTTATGTTTTGTCATCACCAAAAAGGGAGAGATTGATGATCAGATCATCCCCATATAATTTCATGAATTATATATCTATTTTGATGATTAACAAAATCCTAACAATTAGTATCTAACAAGTTTTTATGAAGCTTAGTCACAGGAAATAAACCAGGCAAAATCAAGCAAAGACTTGTAAGTAAATCCTTACTTTGTTGTTCTTAATTTTTCAGAGCATGAAATTTCTCTAAGTACACATCGACTCTCTTTGAAGCACAAGGATTTCATAAGTGAGCATAACGATTTGCTCTCATAACGACCCGACAAGTGAGTATAACGATTTCAATCTCACAACGATTTCGTAAGTGAGCATAACGATTTGCTCTCATAACGATTTAATAAGCGAGTATAACGATTTCAATCTCACAACGATTTCATAAGTGAGCATAACGATTTGCTCTCATAACGACTCGACAAGTGAGTATAACGATTTCAATCTCACAACGATTTCGTAAGTGAGCATAACGATTTGCTCTCTTAACGATTCGGTAAGTGAGTATAACGATTTGCTCATAACGATTTGGTTATAACGATTTGCTCATAACGATTTAGTTATAACGATTTGGTTATAACGATTTGCTCATAACGATTTGCTCATAACGATTTGCTTATAACGATTTGCTCATAACGATTTGCTTATAGTCTCATAACGATTTGCTCATAACGATTTGCTTATAGTGTTATAACGATTTGGTCATAACGATTTGGTTATAACGATTTGCTCTTAACGATTTGCTTATAGTGTTATAACGATTTGGTCATAACGATTTGCTTATAACGATTTGGTTATAACGATTTGCTCATAACGATTTGATTATGAATGCATAACGATTTATGCGTACAACGATTTGTTTACAAATGAGCAACGATTCACATGAACAATGACTCATTCACAACGATTCTATAAGTCATGTTCATATCGACTTCATGAGCTATAACGACTTGATATTTGAATATCTTGACAAGTCAAAGTCATCCCGCATATTTCTCTGTTATCCATGCATTAAATATAACCGTACATTTCTCTGCACGATGCATGTCCAGATATCTTCTATTCTTATGCTCCTACATGTAATATCTTTTTGGAAAGACAGAATGGAAATTTCTATCTTGATGTATTCTCACTCTAACATTGACTGATAACAAGAGACATCTTAGATGTCTACGTTTTAGCATTTAATGTGTTCAGGTCTCTGACAGCACGACTCTATACAACGTTGGATAAAGTAGAAGCTGGAGAATATCAAGAAGGATTTTCTTCTTACGTGCATGGAACGCAAATAACCGTTGACTACAAAGGAAAGCCATGCAGTCTAACGTTCTCAAAACTTAGAGACAACAGATACTTCAACGGCTACATTTTCAAGAGAAGATACAAATAGAAGACTGGTGCCTACGAAAAGCACAACTAATCTTGAGAATTAAAAATCTGCATGCACCATAGAAGAGCTCAAGTCTCACTCCATCGCCTTGTTGCAGCTCTTTGCTCTCTATGTCTAGTGTAGAACCTTGAGAGAGCTTTTGTGAACTGAGAGTGTTCTTCTTTGTAGACCTTTTCCTCTCAGTCTTCGCTTCGGATCAAGCACTGTGCTATTAGCTTGGTCCAGAGGAGTATCATCCCTTGAACACATCTTTGTGTTATTCCCTTCATGTTGAAGGAAGACCTGGGGGTTCCAGGGTGTTGTTCCCTTCGTGTTGAAGGAAGACCTGGAGGGTTCCAGGGTGTTGTATTCCTGTTTGGGTTGTGAAGAGAAGATCAGCTGCGGCTGGGTGTGTTAGTGTCCTTGAGGGGGACTGTACCCTTGGGTAGTGAATCCTGAGTTGTTGCTCAGGGACTAGATGTAGGACTCCTGTGGAGAGGAGGTCCGAACCAGGATAAAATCTTGTGTAGTGTGATTGCTTGCTTTGTGTTTGTTATTTACTTTTCACTAACGCTAACAATCATCGAAGTGCGTGTTGTGTGAACGTTTTTGTGAACAGGTGTTTGATAATCAAATTTTAAAGAATCTCATTCACCCCCCCTCTGGGTTTGCTAGCTGGGCAACAAATCCAATGTTTGAAGCATCGGTATAAACCTCAAATATTTTTCCTTCTACCGGCAAAGCTAAAATTGGTGCAGATGACTAACATTCTTTCAACACTTGAAATGCTTGCTCACAACTCTCACTCCACTCAAATGCAGTTCCTTTCCTAGTCAATTGTGTGAGAGGCAAAGCAATTCTAGAGAAATCTTTAACAAACTTCTGGTAATAACTGACCATACCCAGAAAACTTCTGATCTCAGTGAGGTTCTTAGGTTGCTCCCACTTCTGTATGGTTTCAATCTTTGAAGAATCTATTGACAAACCTTCTTTAGAAATAATATGTCCTAAGAACATCACTTGCTTTAACTAAAACTCACATTTACTAAACTTTGTATACAATTTGTGGTCTCGTAATAGTTACAAAGTAATATGTAAATGTGCTTCATGCTCTTCTATGCTCTTAGAATAAATCAGTATGCCATCTATAAATACAACCACAAACGGATCCAAATAAGATCTGAACTCGTCATTTATCAAACACATAAATGTAGCTGGAGCATTTGTCAATCCGAACGGCATTACAACAAATTCGTAGTGCCCATAACGTGTTCAAAAAGCTATTTTATGAATGTCCTGTTCTTGAATTCTGAGTTGATGATACCCAGATCTCAAATCAATCTTGGAGAAACACTGAGCTCCAGACAATTGATCAAATAAGTCATCGATTATCGGAAGTGGGTATTTGTTCTTAATGGTTAATTGATTCAATTGCCTGTAATCTATGCATAATCGCATAGACCCATCCTTCTTCTTAACAAACAACACCGGAGCACCCCAAGGTGAGGTACTGGGTCTAATGAATCCCTTTTCTATCAATTCCATCAATTACCTTTTTAAGTCTTTCAACTCTTCCATTGACATTCCGTAAGGTGTTCTTGAGATTGGTGTAGCACCTGGTACCAATTCAATTGAGAAGTTACCTCTCTATTGGGTGGTAAACCAGGTAACTCTTCAGGAAAAACATCAAGAAATTCCCTTACTACCGGAATATCTTTCAATCCAGTGGTGTTCTGATTTATCAAAGTTATAGAGGCCAAATATCCCTGACAACCTTTCTGTACCAATTTACATGCTTTGACTGCTGAAATTATAGGTATTTTTCTTGTGCGGGGTTTATCAAAAGTTATGGAAATAACTTCCTTTTCTAGGATGGTTACTTGTCTTAATTGGCAATCTAAGTTTGCATGATGCTTAGATAGCCAATAAATCCCAAGGATTACATGATACTCCCACATTTTAAGACATATCAAATCACCGGGTAAATTATGTCCTTTGACTAAGATTTGGCTAGCAGGGTAATATTCCTTAAGTTTCTTACCCTCACTCAAAGGAGTTGCAACCTCAAGCTGTGTAGGTAATATAACTGATTTTACTTCCAAAGATTTAGCAAACTCATAACTAATAAAAGAATGCGTAGCCCCTGAATCAAAAATACATATGTAGGTTTTGAGTTTACTAGTAATGTACCTTCTATCAATCCGCCTTCTTGCGGAGATTCAGATTCCACTTCCTGAATAGCTTGTATCCTTCCTTGTCTCGCTCGGGGGTTCTGAGTTGTTGGTGCATTCTTGGTCATCGGACAATTCGGAATTCGGTGTTGAGTACTCCCACAGCGGAGACAAGCACCCAACCTATGCCAACAGTTCTCAGCTTTATGCCTACTGAGATGGCAATGTTTACATACATCTTTATCTCCAACTGGAGCTTTTCCTGCCTTCTTAATAGCTTGCTGAACCTTCGGGGCATTCCCCGACTCATATTTCCTCTTACGATCCGAAGATCCTTCTCCAGACCTTCCTCTAATCTTATCCACAGTGTCATTAGCAGCTTCTAGTGCTAAAGCTCTTTTAACCATTTCTGAATATGTAATAATCAAGTGGGGTGTTAGCTGCATAATGAAATTGGGACGCAATCCGTTCATAAACCTCTTGGCTTTCAGTTTCTCTGTAGCTATAAGGTGTGGAGCATACTTTGACAATCGAGCAAATTAGGCCTCATACTCCGACACCGACATCCTGAGTTGCTTCAAGTTAGCAAACTCATTGGCTTTTCTCTTCTGAACTACCTCGGAGAAATACTAGTCATTAAACAGTTCCACAAACTCTTCCCAACCAACTTGGTTTGGGTCCTCTAAGCTAGATTCCACTGTTTCCCACCACGCTCGGGAATCCCGATCTAACTGAAATGTTGCCAAACAAATTTTTTCTTCCTCTTTATATCAGATCACTTTAAAGATCCTCTCAATATCTTTTAACCAGTTCTTTGCCTCATCTGGATCCGTACTACCCACAAATCTCGGAGGGTCAAAACTTTGGAAATCCTTAAATAAACTTGTTCCGTTGTGACTGTTATTCTTGGCTACAGTTTTCATTACTCGAGTCAGATCATGCATCGAACTCTCCATTTTCTTCCAATTGGCATCATCTCCTTCCATGATTAAATTGAGAGAATATCTGAGACATCCAATAATGCATACATTAATTCCATAATCAAACCATGCTCACATTCATCACATATAAACTTTAAATTTCGCATAACACATCATTAATTAGGCAAAATATTTACATTACATTTTACTAGCACCTTTGTTCCAGAAATTGAAAATATACACAACATTCTTCCTACTAGACCAACATATTTACAATATCATCAACATCCTCTAACCTCTCACTTCATATAGATGTGTGGTTTGTATGTACAACCACTTAACCAAAAAGAGAGGTTTACAAAAATGGGTTTTTACCTTCCATACTAACTTCAGGTTTGTATCACAGACTCTATAGACGGTGGCTACTGTTCTTCTCCTGGACCATGGTACAACTCCCGTGCCGCTTCAGTTAGCACATCCCAATATCCTTCCACTTGGTGAAGCAACATGTCATGTCGTAACTTCAAACCGTCCAAATTGTTCATGATTTGGGTCATAGTATCCAGAGAAGCACGTGGATTTCCTGCCAGAAATGCTCCTGCAGTCAAGTTCAGCACCTCCTCCTTGATCTGCATATGTACTTCCCTTTGGGCTTGGGCATATAATTCCATATCTTGGCATAGCATCTCCATTGCTGCCACCAACCTTTCTTGTGCATTCATGTCCATACTGAAATAGATAACAAGTTAAGCATCTATGTAGTTACAAAACCATTATTGCCATTATAGCTAATCCCAAGTTTCTACCCCAACTCACTGATTGTTCCCTAGGTTTATTCACCTAAGGCTCTGATACCAAATTATCTGTCACATCCTAATAAAAGTCTATTTATCGAAAATGACAGATATTAGGCACGAAAATAAAACTAGTGTCTATTCATTTACAACAAAATTTAGCAGAAGCATTATTACATTAGACTCCTCAATAGAGTCTAGGTGTTGAGTAAGAAACAATAACTTTATTTTATTACAATTCATGGGTTCAACTCTAAAAAAAACAAAACAGCTAGCTTCTTGAGGTCGGAAGATTCTCTCAGCACACCATTCCCCTTAAGCTTCACCCCCATGATCACCTAAAAATGTAAGATGTGTGAGCTAACTAGCCCAGTAGGATTCAAATCCTCAAATCATAAGGATTAAAATATATGATGGTCAAGGTAAAAGACTTGACTGAGATCACAAAAGAACAAATAAGCATCTTAGCATGACAGTGGATTTGGAACAGTAGTACTGAAACACAGAGCATGCTCAGGAATTCACAATGAAACTCATAATCTGGTTCATATATACATTCACAGATGAAAAATAACATGATGACCATAATCAAGCTGTATTGATGCAATGCCAAGCATCCTGGTGTCCTTTATCATTCCGTACGGCCCGTAAATGAATTCGGGTGCTCCTCCCAAGACTGGACCAGCCCTATTTGCACATGCATATTAATCAAGTGGGGTCCAGGGACCCAATAATTGTCATCACCAGTTATTCACAATTAGTTGTGGTACTCAAGTATTTACACTCTCATGAAATCAAAGTATATGAATTCAGGTTACTGAACATAGGGAATTGTAATCAACTAGACATTACTTGTACTGGAAGACTTCAAGAGTAATCCAAGGAAGGGTATAGAAAACAATTCGAGTGGTCTTCTTAGTGACACAATGTTAAACACCTATAAGAATGGAGATAGTAACTTTCTGGACCAATAGCAAGAAGTATTAGCAAGAGATTAGGCAAGAAAAGGTACTGTAACACTGGCCAAAACATAGGTTGTCAATAGCCAGGAGGTGGTTGTCGACAGGTGCAAGTATCCAGAAGTCAATTTCTGGTTCTGGGACAGTGCCTGTCGATAGGCTGGGTCTATCTGTCGACAGGTCAGTGTGTCTGTCGACTGACAGATGCCATCTGTCGACAGCCACTGTTGTTTCCAGTAGCCTGGGGTTCTGGAAGCCTGGGCCTGTCGACAGGTACTTCCTGTCTGTCGACAGCCACCAGTTCCACTTCCAGAAATGACTCTATTCTCATTCTAAAAACTTTAACCATGAAGCCTATTGATCAAAGTATGGACAATACCACATGGTAGACTTGTTTCTAGCTCTTTCAGTAGGCTTACAAGTTGGACAATATAAAACATGAAACTACAACCTACACATGTCTGGCTTAACATGACATAATACTGGGAAAGTAACTTCTACACAACAATTATGAAAGAGGATTTCTTCATGATAAACACATATTTCCAGAGGTAACTAAGGAGTCAAACAAAAGTCTGAGGGTACAAACATTTAACAGGAGATAAATATTCTACTTCAAGGTTGGTTTACAAGTTCAAAGGCAACATGTACGTGGCTATGAACTTCCTAACAGGAGTAGAAGACAAAGTAGGAGGAGATAGAATCCTACAACAACACATGATGCACACAAGCTTCTAGAGGTACTTACAGAAATCAAATAAGAACTTGAGAGCTCGAACACCTAAACAGTAAGTTCTATAGTATGTTCAAGGGTAAGAGTAAGAGAGGAAGGAAAAGAATCCTACATGATCTTGGAAGGTGATACTTCCACTTCGATGAACTCACAACTGGTGAAATAATGATGGTGCCAAGGTGCAATGCAACTGCCTCCAACAGCTACAGCTCTTAGCACTTCTGGTCAAAGGAAGGGAAGCAGCAGCTCGTTTTGGTGCACAGCAACGGTAGCAGAAGAAGCAACAAGAATAGATACAAGAGCCGTGGTGCGCAAGGAAAAGTAAGAACAAATGGTGGAAAGGTGCTACGAGGGGTAATGGGGTGTTCTTATAGCTTCCAAGCGCCCCATGTACAACGGCACGTCGGCCACCGATGTGTCATGGTAAAAACCACTTAGTTTTTACCATCGACAGGATTACCATGCACCACCCACAGCTTACACCTATAGGGTTACCGTGTAAGACTCCTACTTAAGTAAGGTGGCTTCCCCAGCTCCTCACACGTAGGCAACTTAATTCCACAAAATCATCACCGTATATGGCCCATACATCAGTTGGCCCAATAATCCTCATACTAATATACTCGAATGATGTCAATTTGTGTTAAAATTTCAACCATAAGCTAATGAAAAGGTTTTACAAATTATGGTGATTTTAGTTTAATTTTAGAATTTATTTTTCATCCAGTGAAAATTGCCCGAAAAATAGTTGCGTCGGCTTATTCTTGAAATCCGTACGTCAACAAATATGGATATTTACATTTCTAATATCACCATATTCTTTTGTAAATTATGGTGTTTTCAGATTGCGTTTTCGTTATAGAATTCCGATGTCGCCCTGTCAGAGCGCACACCTCTCAGTACAACTCTGGGGTAACATTTATTAACACCAATTAATCCGAAGTTTTAATTATTTCAATCTCATAGTAATAATTAAGTTTAATAACCATATTATTCATATTTTCCTAACAAATAAAATTTTTCCCGGGTGTTACAGAGAGAGAGAGAGAGAGAGAGAGAGAGAGAGAGAGAGAGAGAGAGAGAGAGAGAGAGTTCAATCTCGAGTTAGAGAGAAAGAGTCCAAGTTGTGGGAGAGTTGGAGAGTCTATTTTGAGTTTGGATAGACTTGGGGGCTCCCTAAGGATAAGGATAGGAGGTTTGGGTTGTAATCCAACTCAAAGGGACTTTGGATAGGCTCTAGGTTGGAAGGAGAGGCTGAAAATCACGTAAAAACGTGTTTACATGCATGGCTCTATCGCAGCGGGTCGTGGGATCGCGTTCTTGTCACGACCATGCACCCGGTCGCGACAACATGACAGTGTGCGTAGGGTCTACAAAACGGGCCATATCTCTCTCCATAGACATCAGATTGATGAGACATTTATTGCATTGTATTTTAGAATTAGAGGGCTACAAAATGATATTATCACATGCCAGATTTGGATTAAAAATGAGGAAGTTATGAGCTCTCAAATTGAATGCATGTTCAAAGGATAGGGAAAATTGCACAATTTTGATGTTTCAAGTGGATCTTGGCCATAGGCTTCAGAATGGACTTGAAATTAAGGGTGAATGGGCTCTTGATGGGTCAGAGAAGGACTCCAAAGTGATGACCAATTTGGGACATCAATGATATGAACAAGAAATGTGTCCAACTTATAGGCCAAAAATGGGTGTCTACATATTGCTCCTCCTTGATGCCCACTTTGCAGGGGAGCGAAGTGGAAGGAGAGTAGAGTGTAATGAAATGGAATGGAGTGAGGATGAAGCGGAGTGGACTGAAAAATGGGCATCAAGGTAAAGAGACACCCGTCACAACCAATAAGTGATAGAAATTCTCTAGAAGACTCCGGACTAGCCACAAGGAAGAGTGAGCACGGACGACCCATGTCTGGAACGACAGAAAAAGGAAAGTAAAAGAAGGATGATCAACCTCTTGATTAAGAGGTACCCTAGCCAATTGGACTATAAGTTTCAACTTGGGAGGACATGTGCGTGCCAGGTGGATCACGATGACTCAAAACTTGGAGCGGTTCACAACCAAGATATATAAAGGGGAATGTTTACGTTGATTTGGATGAATGGAGGGAGAAAGTTCCAGACAAGTGCTGTACTGGCCGACTAGACCAAGGGACTAGTTCAAAGAAGACCTTCAAATTGTGAGTGGAATAGGATTTCTTGTTCAAGAAACTTAAGCATGATTGACCATCACTAGGGAAGCAGCCTTTGACAGATCATGAGGCATGAAACTCAAAGTCCTACATGATGCATGCTGGGCTAAAATAAAAGAAATCATCAAACCAATATGCAAAGAAAGGAGAAAATAGAAAAAACTCAAGGATAATATTGCTAAGCTGAATAAGAATGGGTCAAGAAATCTCCTGCAATCGTAGTGCAAGCTTGAATCCATCGCTCCAAAGGTTATCTAACCCAATGGCCCATCTAACCATTAACAATGTGTACCTAGATCATCATTGTTTTTTGTAGCGGTCCTCGTCGTTCAAAGCCGTTAACCTAATAACGAACTTGACCCAACTCCGCCTCCCGCGAACGAGCCGAAGCCTCGCAAGAGATACCATTCACATGTCCGTAGAAATATAAAGGAAATAGCTCAAATATATATAAGATGCCACATCTCACAAATATTTACATGAAATATACATAGCCATTTCTCAACTGAAGTCAAGCATAAGGTACAGTAACCTGGGGCATACCCTGAGGTGAACAGAAAGGAAAGATTACACTGCTGGTGGTGCAGACCCAACTCCGCTACAATGTGGCTCTGAACTAGACAAAGGGCGAGAAGCCTCCTGCTCTCCCTCACCTAAAAGGAGTAGGGTGAGCCTTGCAAGTCACTGGCTCAGTAGGGAAACTCCCCCAAAAGTCATACAAAAGCAAACTCACAAACTGCAGTAACAAGAAGCTATTTTATTTTATTTTATTTTTAATCAAAGAGGTCCTCAGGGCCTCAAACTAGGAGAGTGCATCCTCTCCCAGGAGGGAGAGAATGTTCTCACTCCACCAGTGAGGGCGACCTGGGCCAAAGCTATTATCATAGTAAACGTGAATATAGAATCCATGGGGCATACCCCATTTATACCAATCTAACATGCATGAGGCCAGATTTATCCATAACCATAGGCCCCTTACAAGCATGTGGTAACCTGTGCGCCCCCAAGAAAACATCATTCTGTCTATTTTTAATAGCAAAATTAGCCAAAGAATCAGCAAGTTGATTGGTTTCCTAGTACACGTGAGACAACTGAATAGGCTCCCGGCTGAAAATCAAATTAGCTTCTCTCCACCATCTGTATGAACGCCAAGAAAGAATCTTATCCTCACTGATGGACTTCACAAGAACCTGAGAATCAGAGTAAACAATAGATAGCCTGTAACCTAAGGATTTTGCTAGCCGAAGTCCATCACAAAGCGCTCTTATTTCTGCAATCATGCTGGTCCCCTCCCCATAATAATGAGTGAAAGCCACATGAACATGACCCTGAGAATCACGAATGCAACCACCACCTCCACACTCCCCAGGATTCCCTTTGCAAGCACCATCAACATTGAGGCTGAAATCACATATAGGAGGAATCCATCTTATAAGTTTAAGCATATTGGCTGGGCACATAGGAGCATAGCCAAATCCATGAAGGGTCTGCATCTCATGAGAGTTAGGCGCTACCTTAAAGTGGAGTTTAGATAGTGAGTGTAAAATGCTAGACTTGATGTTGCTGATGATCACCCCAGCAGAAACTTGAGTAGACTCAAACCTTCTTAAACATCTTCCCTTCAAGATTTCCCACAACATGAGGGTGAGGGTATATAAAGAAACAAAGCCATAAGGAGATCTGATATTTGAAGTCTGAATAACACTCCACAGACGGGCAGTAATATGGCTATGAAGGATGACCCTTGGGGATAGTAGAGGATGAATCCAACGCCAAAGAGTGGCAGCAGTATCATTGTGAATAAACAAGTGATCAAGGTCTTCAATCTGAGGGTGCTTACAACAAGAACAGTGAGACACCAAAGAAATCCCAGCTTCAGAAATACGCCCATCAACTGGAACTGCCCGGTTTACAATTTTCCATGAAAAGAGAGAGGCTTTATGGTAAAAGGAGTTGTGCCAAATTTTTACAAGGATCGGTCTTTGCACTCCCTTTGGTCTGATCAGGTTGTAGGTAGACTTAGTGGAGAACGAGCCATTGTTGGAAGCCACCCATATACATTTATCTTCTTCATCATTAAGCACCAAGCCTTCCATAACCGACTGGGGAATCCTGGACCTGAGAGGAAAGTAACAAGAAGCTACACTAGGCAATTTATAGAACTATCAAAGCATGGTATTAAAGTTGTAAATAACATTTATCTCACGCTATTAACAGAAATCAACATTTAATAAATAAACGGCAAACCTCGTCCAAGTGTATGTGCTAAAGTAGAAAATGCCACACTCGGGTCACGAAGACTGGTTCGCGACACCAGCAGCTGACCCGGACAAATCACACAGGACTACCTCTCAGTCTCGCAGCCACGGACGAAAGGTCCAGCTGCCGCTCCACTAGAACAAGCCAAGAAACTGTGGAGACCAACCAACACCACTCCTACGGACCACACAACTGTAGGCCCATGCTTGGCACCTTTAGGGACTCCGGCCCGAGCTCCCTAAAGTGAGACACTAGAAAATAGGACTAGCTGGGGCCCAGTACGTCAACTGGTATCCGTAAACCCCAACCACAAGCGCACTGCAAGCGACAAACACAAACTCTCACAAGTCGTTGTCCCACTGCCGTCTTTTCCTCAGCCAGACGTACAACTCTACACAAGAGTGAGGGCGTCCAGGAAGATGACACAAACCTCGACGGTACATAAGTACCAGGACAAACCCCAAGCACTAACGTGCCTGGCTCACACAAAACTTGGGGTACCTGACTGAAGAGGTAACCACGGTAGGCGTCGTACTACTCACCACACACATACAAACCACGTCAACATCGCTGTCCACGATCTCAACAAGTGCTGATGCACCGCTTACCATTCCCATAAAAAATAAATAAAGATAATCGGATAATCACGTAACCATGCAAAGACCATTAGCCCTCAGAAGCCAGAACGCGACAGGGTCAACCGTCACCTTCAGAATGCAACGCCTCGATACGGCGTGTTCTGAAGCAGAATGCGACGAGTCAAGCTGTCGCGTTCTGAACGTGACACCCAAGTCCGTCGCCTTCACAGACAGTGACCCCAATCCGGGGTTCCATCTCCGAAATCCCCATGCAAACCACGTATTCGTCAATAAAAAGCTACTATACATGATCTAACCAATACACTAGCAGGGTATCTACCATCTACAACATGTAAAACAAGCTAAACATGCTCAACACACAATCCACAGCGAGAAACAAGGTGGAATCTCCCTACCTTCATGAAGAACGTGAAGAACGACAATAATCCGGTGTTTCCCCCGCTCCGTACCACGTCCTCACGGAGAGACCACGCCAAATTCAGCTTCAAAACTCCAAATCACCCAAAAGCACAGCAAAATCTCCCCTCCTGTTCGAACAGAGCTTGATGAGCTCTGTTTGGCCGACCTAGGTTAAAAATAGTTCGGAGTTGAGAACATGATGCACCCTGCCATTGCCACCAGATCGCGATGGTTCAGGCCGTCGCCTTCTCACTGCTGACGCTAGTAGGCCGCCTAGCGCGCACCACGTGGCGGACATGCAGACGAAGACCCCAAACAACGGTTTCATGAACGCGACACCCTGGACCATCGTGTTCAGAACGCGATGCCCAGCTCTATCGCGTTCACAGATAGAGAACCTGTGGGTGCTCTGGGCCCAATCTGTCGGCCCACGAAGCCCCAAAACCTTCGTAAACGCCTGAAACACAAACCATAGGCCATACACTAGCCACCACAACCACTAAACCTCGATCCGAACTGTCCATACGCTACATTACTATCACCTAAAAGAAATTTCATCCTTGAAATTTAAGAAGAAAGCTCAGCACAAAAATTCTCAATTAAACATATATGGTACTATCACCTTAAAGAATTAAAAGCTTACTCAAACAAGTATGGGTACGCTTTCATCATTTCCTCTGCCAACTCCCATGTGTCTTCTCTGCCCTATCTGTTTTCCCATCTGATTTTCACTAACTCAATTTCTTTGTTTCTTAGCTTTTGGGTTCTGCGTCTTGTAATATGTACTGGATATTCTGGCATTATCATATCTGGCTTCAAATCATCTTGCTGATAACTGACCACCTGGGAAGGATCTAGAATATACCTTTTGAGCATTGAAACATGGAATACATCATGTGCATCTGTAAAGTCTTCTGGAAGATCTAATCTGTAAGCTGTTTCACCAATTCTTTCTAATATCTGGAATGGACCAACATATCTTGGACTCAATTTGCTTTTCTTGCTAAACCTAAGCACACCTTTGGTAGAAGAAACCTTTAGAAACACATAATCTCCAACTTCAAACTGCAATGGCCTACGTCTGGTATCTGTATAGCTCTTCTATCAGCTCTGGGCGGTCTGAAGCTTCTCTTTAATGAACTTGACCATCTCTGAACATTGTTGAATCAATTCTGGCCCCATGACTTGTCTCTCACCTACCTCATGCCAGTTCAATGGTGTCCTGCACGGTTTGCCATACAAAGCTTCATAAGGTGCCATTCCAATACTTGCATGATAACTGTTATTGTATGCAAACTCTACCATGCCTAAATGATGCTCCCAAGTACCTCCCCATACTAAACAACAAGCTCTCAACATATCTTCTATAGTCTGAATTGTTCTTTCTATTTGCCTATCTGTCTGTGGATGATAAGCTGAGCTGTACCTCAATTCTGTGCCAATTACTCTCTGTAAACTCCTCCAAAAACCTGAAGTGAACCTGGGATCCCTGTCTGAGATAATGGTAACTGGTATTCCATGCAATGGTATGATTCTGTCTACATACAATCTGGCTAATCTATCCACAGTCCATGACATGCTTACTGCCAATATCCTGCATACTTTTGTCAATATATCCACAAAGACCCAAATTCCATTATGACCTGCTGCTGTCCTGGGCAAACCAACTACAAAATCCATGGCTATGTCATCCCATTTCCACTGTGGAATGGGCAATGGCTGCAATAGTCCTCCTGGCCTCTGATGCTCTGATTTTACTTACTGACATACTAGACATCTTGATATAAACTCTGCAATTTCTTTCTTCATATTCGTCTACCAGAAATGCTTCTTCAAATCTTGATACATTTTGTACTACTTGGATGAATGGTGTACCTGGACCTGTGAGCTTCCTCTAACACTTTCTGTCTGACCTCGACTTCTGCTGAAATGTATAAATGACCTTTAAGCCTGACCACGCTGTCATCATCAAGTGTAACCTCTTCCATTCTCAAAATATCTACCAAATTTTCTTCTGTTCTCTGTGCTTCCACTATCTGCCAATATAAAGAAGTTTCCACTGCACTGTTTGCTAATATTGCTCGCCGCTGATTATTTGGCACAACTAATGAATTCTCTGCTACATCTTCATATGGTTTCCATTATCTGATCATCATCTGGTTCATAATTGCCTTTCTGCTCAGTGCATCTACAACCACATTAGCTTTACCTGGATGATATGCTAGGCTAAAATCATAGTCTTTCAAGTATTCCATCCATCTGCGCTGCCTTAAATTCAAATCTTTCTGTGAGAAAATGTACTTTAAGCTCTTATAATCTGTGAAAATTTCAAACCTTTATCCATATAAGTAATGCCTCCACATCTTCAATGCAAAAACCACTGCTGCCAACTCTAAATCATGTGTAGGGTAATTCTCTTCATGCCTCTTCAGCTGCCTTGATGCATATGCCACTATCTTTCCATGCTACATTAATACTGCTCCCAATCCTCTTCTAGATGCCTCTGTATATAACACAAATCCTCTGCTGCCTGATGTGATCTCCAATATGGGTGCTGTAGTAAGCCTCTTCTTCAACTTTGTAAAGCTACGCCGACAATCTGAAGACCACATAAAGGGCACTCCTTTCCTGGTCAACCTTGTCATAGGTGCTGCAATTTTCGAGAAATCTTAAATGAACTACTTGTAGTAACCTGCCAGTCCAAGAAAGCTTCTAATCTCTGACACTGTCTTTGGCTCTTCCCATTTCATTACTGCTTCTACCTTAGCTGGATCAACTGCTACACCCTGTCCTGAAATTACATGGCCCAAAAACTAAATCTCCTTTAACTAGAATTCACATTTACTGAACTTGGCATACAATTGATGATCCAGCAAAGTCTGCAATGTAATTCTCAGGTGTGCTGCATGCTCCTCCTCTGATGTTGAATATACCAGTATATCATCAATGAATACCACAATAAACTGATCTAGATAAGGGTGAAAAACCATGTTCATCAAATTCATAAATGTTGCCGGTGCATTATTCAACCCAAATGGCATGACAACACACTCATAGTGCCCATATCTGATCCTGAAAGCTGTCTTATCAATGTCTTCTTCCTTAATCCTCAGCTGATGATACCTTGACCTCAAATCAATTTTAGAAAATACTCTGGTTGATTGTAGCTGATCAAACAAATCATCAATTCTGGGAAGTGGATACTTGTTCTTGATAGTAACCTTGTTCAATTGTCGATAATCTATACACATTCTCAAACTGGCATCCTTCTTTCTGACAAATAGCACTGGTGCTCCCCATGGTGAGTGACTAGGTTTGATAAAACCTTTCTCTAGTAATTCCTGCAACTGCTTCTTTAATTCTTTCAATTCTGTTGGTGCTATTCTATAAGGTGCCTTTGAGATGGGCATACTACCTGGCTGCAACTCAACTGTAAAATCCACCTCCCTGTGTGGAGCTAACCCTGGCAACTCTTCTGGAAACACATCTATAAATTCTCTGACTACAGGTACCATCTCTACAGATTTACTTGGCTCAACTAAACTAATTGAAACAAGATATGCTACACACCCCGCATTAATCAACCTTCTAGCTCTAAGTGCCGAAATAATAAACTTAGGAGTGTAGAACAGTATACCTTGAAACTCAAACACTGCTCCACTAGGCCGGAAAATCTGACTCTCTTCTTCCTACAATCCACCACTGCCCCATAGGCTTCCAACCAATCCATTCCCAAAATCACATCATATTCTTTCAGCTAAAGTGCATATAACCTTGTTGGCAACTGATTCCCTTGAATTGCTATTGGAACCTCATCTAGGTAACAGGAAGTGAGCATGAAACCACCAGAAGGAACGTTCACAATCAACTCACACTGCCTTTCCTCTAAGGGATGCACCATACTATCCATGAAATCCTAGGAAATAAACGAATGCGATGCACCCATATCTCTAGCAGAAAATTCAAAGAGAGGTAATATACTTTCAATTAGGTTGGATGCCTCCGCCTGTGCTCTGGTAACAACCATAACTCGACCTCGTCCCCTCTGGAATGGTGCACCTCTACCTCACTCTGATGTTGGCTGTTGGAAGGGCTACTGCTGCTGTTGTGCCCCTTTGCCTTAACTGTACTCTCGGGGATATGGACAATGGCTGCCCACAATTATAACACTTGAAGCCTAGAAAAGCTACGGGCTGCCCTGCGGCGCTCTGTTGCGACTCCTCCTGAACTGGCCTAACACCTCAGTCCTGCTGGAAACCCTGCTGCCTACCACCACCTCGTCCTCCTCTGAACATCTTCTTCAATATGTTACCCCACTTAGAAAATTCGGACGATGATGACGCTCCTGAGGGTGCCTTACCCTTGCTGATACCTGTGGATTGCTGAGGAAGCTGGAAACTACTTGAACCTCATGACTGAGACTGTCTAGCCTAAATAGTCCTCTCAAGTATAGCTACCCTCTGTGCTGCTTCCTCCATTGTCTTGAACATAAGGGGAATCACTGCATCCTATAGCTCTGTGCAATCCTCGAATGAAATATTCCACCATCATAGCATTATTTGTAACAACATATGGGGCATATCTGGTCAATGCCATAAACCTCATCTGGTATTCTAATACTGACAGACTCTCCTACTGCAATGTCCTGAACTGCTCCCTCTTGGCCTGCTGCATCTGAAGTGGAAAGAATGTGTCATTAAATACCGTCAAGAACTCTGGCCAGGTAATGGTGTCTGTCCTTCCAGCAAACACTGTCTGCATCTT
Organism: Colocasia esculenta; assembly: GCA_014218235.1. Classification (NCBI taxonomy): domain Eukaryota; kingdom Viridiplantae; phylum Streptophyta; class Magnoliopsida; order Alismatales; family Araceae; genus Colocasia; species Colocasia esculenta. The sequence goes on along the minus strand of CM024754.1, from coordinate 86,592,174 downwards.
CAATCTCCACCACTCCTGTGCAAATCCCCGTAGTTGATATGTAGCAAGAATCACCCTATCAGCATGCGGACACCTCATAGTGACAAAAACTCTCTCTATTTCATGTACCTAGTGCTCTGTTGTGTCTGGATTAGGGCCTCTGGAGTAGGTAAGTGACTGCAACCGTAAGAACCTCTCCACAAGTGCTGTAGACTCCTCTACACTGCAAAAATCTGATTCAAACACAACTTTGTGACCTTTGTCACATAGTTGGCTAATGCTCAGCAAATTATAATTTAGACCATCAACTAATAAAACATTTTCAATTGAGTTTGAGGAAGATTGATCAACCTTTCCAGATCCAATGATTTTTACTTTATTTTTACCTCCAAATGTCACAGAACCTCCCTCCTTTTCGATCAGGAATGAAAATTTTGCTTTATCTCCTGTCATGTGTCGTGAACACCTAATATCAAGAAACCACACATTTGAGTTGGGTGCACGACCTTCCTGCAAAATCAAATCAGTGAAGAGAAGATTTTGCTACCCAAACATTGTTGGGACCATCAGATTGTTTGAACATTGACAGCAAATCTTTTCTAATCCAAATCTGATTTGTTTTTTGCTTTTGTTTTGTTTCAGTGGTGTTTTTTGCCTTTTTCAATTTATCCTTTCATTTTGGAATAAAAACACCAATGTTCTTTTTCTCATAGGATGAGAGTTATGCATTTGGACATGATTGTTCATTTGTGGAGGTCCAAACCAAGGATTTTGTTGGTACATAAAAAAGTTTGGATAAGAGAATTAAGAGTGGTACCAAAAAGGATTGTGATACCATTGGTTCCAAGAATTAATCCAATCAGCTTGATGTGTTGTCTTGGAAGTCCAAGGTTTATCATGAATGTTTTCTTTTGTGTTTTTCTTATTTTTCAAGTTTTTATTTGATTTTTTGGTTGACTGGTTGGTGGTTTTTGAGATTGAGCAGGTCGACCTGTCTTTGACTGGTGTCGACTCAACAGTCACAGATTTCATCTTTTTGTTGACTGGTGTCGACCTGTCAGGTGAGTGTGTCGACCTGTTTGGTTTCTTTTTGTTCTGGTTTTTCAAAGTTTTTGTTGTGTTGCTTGACACTTGCTTGTTTTTGTTGTGGTCAGGACTAGGACTTTTAACAAATTTTATTAAGGGTGCTTTTTCCCTCATTTCACCAGATTTGTCTTTCTTGGATTTTTGTGTGGTAAATCCTAATCCATGTGTTATAGATTTCATTCTTGTTCCTAACAAGGCATCAAGGTTGTCTTTTCCTTTGGTGAATGTTTCAATGACTTGTTCTTTTTCTTTCAACTGGTTTTCTAAAGTTTTGATTTCATCAACATCTTGTTGTTTTTCTTTTTGTTGCAATTCCAATTTTTCAGACAGTTTTTTAAAGTCATTATTGGCTTTTTGGGATGCAAGTTTGAGCTCATCAATTTCATTTAGAAGGCTTTCCTTTTCTTCATTAAGCTCAGCTACTTCATTTTCCAATTCAGAAATTCTTTTGTTTGTGGATTGGTTATGCAATATGTTTTCTATTTTCTTCTTTAGATGCTTGTTTTCTTTTCTTGTTTCAGAATAGTTCTCAACTAGTTCAGCATAAGCATCTTGCCAATCATCAATTGTATAATCCTCAAAAGATGTACTTACCTTTCCATCAGAACTGTTTGCCATAAAGCAAATTTCCTCACTTTCAGAGCTTGAGGACTTCTCTTCTTCATTCTCACTTGGATCTTCATCTGACCAAGTGGCAACCATTGCTTTAGGCTTCTTGAATTTGTTGATCTTCTTGTATTTTTCCTTCTTGTTCTCGGGACATTCTCCTTTCATGTGTCCTGGTTTGTTGCACCTGTAACAAATAACAACTTCATCAGTTTTTTGATTTCTATTTGAATTGGCATTTGAAAAGGAAGTATTTCTTTTCCCAGATGAGAATTTCTTTTTCCCAGTGAATTTTCCTTTTCTAGATTTTAGAAATTTTCTGAATTGTCTAGTCATGAGGGCAAGCTCATCCTCATTGGACTCAGACTCATCAGAACTTGTTTTCTCTTGATTTTTATCCTTGTTACTTGATGAAGCTTTAAGTGCCACTGGTTTGGTCTTGATTATGTGCTCTTCATTTCTTTTCATGTTTATTTCATAAGTCATTAAGGATCCTATGAGTTCATCCAAAGACATTTTGGATAAATCTTTAGAATCTTCAATAACACCTGTAACAAATAACAACTTCATCAGTTTTTTGATTTCTATTTGAATTGGCATTTGAAAAGGAAGTATTTCTTTTCCCAGATGAGAATTTCTTTTTCCCAGTGAATTTCCTTTTCTAGATTTTAGAAATTTTCTGAATTGTCTAGTTATGAGGGCAAGCTCATCCTCATTGGACTCAGACTCACCAGAACTTGTTTTCTCTTAAATTTTATCCTTGTTACTTGATGAAGCTTTAAGTGCCACTGGTTTGGTCTTGATTATGTGCTCTTCATTTCTTTTCAAGTTTATTTCATAAGTCATTAAGGATCCTATGAGTTCATCCAAAGAGATTTTGGATAAATCTTTAGAATCTTCAATAACTGTGGCCTTAGTGTGCCAAATAGATGAGAGAGAGCGCAAGATTTTTCTTACCAAATCAGCATCAGTGTAGTCCTTACCTAGAGCCTTCAGTCCATTTACAATAATCATGAATCTAGTAAACATTTTAGAAATTGATTCATCAGATTTCATCATGAATAATTCATATTCAGAAACAAGAATATTTTCTTTGGTTTAACTTGGGATGTTCCCTCATAAAGTAACTCAAGCTTATCCCACATCTCCTTAGCAGATTTGCACATAGAGATTCTTGAGTACTCTTTTGGGTGGACTGCACATTGAACCATGTTCATGGCATTATAGTTTAGGGTGGCCCTCCTAATTTGTTCCCTTGTCCAGGTTTCCTCTTCTCTCTGGTTCTCATAAGGACCTACCTCAACTACCTTCCAAATCTCATAGTTCTGGGCTCTAAGGAAGACTTGCATGCGATTCTTCCAATAGGAATAGTCAGTCCCATTGAAGAAGGGTGGCCTATTGATGGAATGGCCTTCAGCAATAAAACCTCGAGAATCCATTGATCAAACTGAAGTATAGTGAAAGAAACACTTAGAAAACAAGCAAGTGAAACACACAGAACAAACAGAAACACTCAGATCAGATATGAACCCGCTCTGATACCAATTGTAGGATCGAAAAAAGGATGGACCAGATCTAGAAGGGGGGGGGGGGTTGAATAGATCTAGACCAAATACTGTGGAAGCTTAGCCAATTTTAAAAGATGCTTTAAATCAGAGACAAATTAGAAATGCAATTCACAGATCTGATGTGTGATTGTGTGATTTGAGTAATTAGAGTGTGTGATCAAGTCAATCAGTAGTGTAAGCGAAAATCCTATGCATACATCTAGCGCAAAGTGAAATCAAATCAAAGATCAAACCACTGCACAGAAGATTTTTAGGTGGTTCGGAAATCACACCAATGATTCCTACATCCACCCTCACACAGTGAGGCTCCACTACTCAACTTGAGTACACTACACACTGGAGCTTGACAACTCCAACACACTGAGTTCAACAACTCACACACAACCTCTAGAGCACAACCACTCTAGAAACCTGATCACACAGGCTCAACCACACACTGAGTGTACCACTCAACACAACTGAGCACAAAGTCTCACAAACAACCGGCTAGATCAAAAACAACAAGATCCAGATCCTCTAGCAATGATCTGATCTATAAAGAGTTCATTCAAAGAGACTGGTGCAACAATTCTATGCACAATCTCAAGAATGACTCAGAAGAACAATTGGAGAGTTGATACAATTAAGTAGAGAACATGTTCTTCAGAAGAACTCCCTTGCAGAAGGCTAAATTGAGAAGATCCTTGATTGCTTGAAGTCCCTGGGCGATGCTCTGCAACTGGTGCCTCTGGATCTTCCTTGAGTTCTCCTCAATTGCTTGCTTCTGCTTGATCCGCTCCCTTGGGAAGTGATCTCACCTCTTCATCAGAGATCAATCTTCACCTTCTTGTGCTTTGCGAGGATGGAGATGGGTCACAGCAGCACCATGGAGAGCAGGAACGAGAGAGACCTCTGTCTTGCCGCCAAAGAGGCTTTTTTGGAAGGCTCTTGAGGTGTTCTGCTTTTGAGGGCCGATTAGATAGGTATTTATACCCCAACATGGCCAAAAGAACCCTTGGGGTACGTGGGCACATGATCCAAGGTCGATCCAATTGATCCCTAGAAGGCCACGTGTCTAGGTGTAACTTAAGATGAAAAATCAGCCGGAGTGTGTCGACACTATCCCAGAGTGTGTCGACACACTGTCCCAATTGCACAAAAGGACGTTCTGGGAGATGGCTCTAGTGTCGACACACTCACTGGCTGTGTCGACACACTGTCCCAGTCTGGAAAAAGGGTCTTCTGGAGACTGGGTCTAGTGTCGACACTACTTGGGACTGTGTCGACACAGTGAACCTTGTCTTCATGAATTTGCTTCAGGGATTGATGCCCAGTGTCGACACCATCAGTGGGTGTGTGGACACTACCATGACAAGAAATATATGTCCCTGAAAATTAAACACATAAATCATTAGTACAATGTATTATCATGAATGTATGTGATATAATGTGTTTGGAAACATGCCTTTTGAGCATTATTATTACATGTGTAATGTATTTAACATGTTCCATTCATTATGCATTAAAATCACAACATGTCATCATCAAAATCATGAGGGGAAATATATTAAATTCACACTCAACCCAACAAGAAGTCTAGTGCTACCTCAAGCTGTGAGTAGTCTAACACGTGCGATGAATCTGCAATGTACCTCCTGAGCTGTGAAACGTGGAAAACACTGTGCACGCCTGCCAACTCTGCTGGAAGACACAACCTATAAGCCACCTCGTCGATCCTCTCTGTGATAGGGAAAGGTCCAATATACCTTGGACTGAGCTTTCCCTTTCTGCCAAACCTCATGACACCCTTGGTCGGCAAAACCCGCAAGAACACAAGGTCACCCACGCTGAACTGCAACGGCCTCCTACGGACATCTACCTAGCTCTTCTATCTGCTCTGTGCTGCCTGAAGCCTCTGCTTGTGTCTGCACACTGCTGCACCATCTCTGGTCCCAAAAGCTGCCTCTCACCCACTTCAAACTAGTGAAGTGGTGTTCTGCACGGCCGACCATACAAAGCCTCGTATGGTGCCATTCCAATGCTCGAGTGATAACTGTTGTTGTATGCAAACTCTACCATCGGAAGGTGGAACTCCCAGGTGCCACCCCAGTCCAAGCAACAAGCTCTCAACATATCCTCTAAGGTCTAAATAGTCTTCTCTGATTGACCATCTGACTGCGGGTTATATGCTGAACTCAGGCTCAACTCTGTACTAAGAGCTCTCTGCAAGCTGTGCCAAAACCCTAAAGTGAACCTCGGATCTCTGTCGAAAATGATAGAAACTGGGGTTCCGTACAACAGGACAACTTAGTCCACGTACAGTTTGGCAAGCCTGTCTACTGACCAAGACATCCTGACTGGAAGGAAGTGCACTAACTTGGTCAACCTATCCACAATCACCCAAATACCATCATATCTCTGCGGAGTACGGGGGCAAACCAACCACAAAGTCCATGGTGATGTCGTCCCACTTCCACTCGGGAATGGGCAACGACTGCAACTCACCACCAGGATGCTGATGCTTAGCCTTCACCTGCTGACAGGTAAGGCACCGAGCGACAAACTCTGCCACGCCCCTCTTCATCCCTGGCCACCAGAAGAACCTCCTCAGGTTATGGTACATTTCTTGCAGGGACTGTCCAGATAATGAAGAGGATGACTTCATTATTGATTCTTCACCAATTGTTGAGGAGAATGAAGACCTTGGTGAAAATTTGAACAATCACTCACCTACTCCAAGTGGATCAGATAATGTTGTTCCAAAATTAAATGCACCTCAACAGGTAATTCCTGAACATAGATTTTTGAGAGATCACCCAATAGAAAATGCTGTTGGCAATGTGCATGATAGGGTTAGAACAAGATCATCATTCTTGAATGCCATTCATGAAGACCCACTAGCACTAATTTCCCAAACTGAACCCAAATCAATTGATGAAGCTCTAATGAGTTCAGACTGGATAAATGCAATGCATGATGAACTTCATCAATTTGAAAGAAATCAAGTATGGGAATTAGTACCTAGACCTAGTGACCAATCAGTAATTGGCACTAGATGGGTATTTAGAAATAAATTGAATGAAAATGGTCAAGTAATAAGGAATAAAGCTAGACTAGTTGCCAAGGGGTACAATCAAGAATTTGGAATTGATTTTGAAGAGTCATATGCCCCTGTAGCTAGACTAGAAGTTGTAAGAATATTTCTTGCTTTTGCATCATCATTGAAGTTTAAAGTTTATCAAATGGATGTCAAAAGTGCATTTTTGAATGGATACATGAAAGAAAATGTTTTTGTTGAACAACCTCCAGGCTTTGAAAATGAAAAACATCCTGATCATATTTTTAAGCTTCATAAGGCTCTTTATGGTCTTAAGCAACTCCAAGAGCTTGGTATGACCGTTTGAGCTCTTTTCTGCTTGAAAAAGGATACTCCAGAGATAATGTCGATCAAACTTTGTTCACAAAAACTGTAAATAAACAAATAGTTGCAGTCCAAATTTATGTTGATGACATAATTTTGGATCCACAAATAAAAGCCCGTGCACTGAATTTGCAAATCAAATGAAAATTGAATTTGAAATGAGCTTGATGAGAGACTTACAATTTTTCTTGGGATTGCAGGTTAACCAAACCAGTGAGGGAATCTTCATAAGCCAAACCAAGTATGTCAAGGAACTTCTGAAAAGGTTTGACATCCAGAACCTCAAGCACTCAAGCACACCTATTGCAGTTAATGTAAAACTAGAAGAAGATTCAGTTGGTAAGTCAGTAGAACCAAAAACATACAGAGGTATGATTGGATCTCTACTCTATCTCACTACTTCTAGACCTGATATACAATTTAGTGTATGCTTGTGTGCAAGGTTTCAAGCTAATCCTAAAGAAAGTCACATGCTTGTTGTTAAAAGAATTTTCAAATATCTTGTTGGAACATGTGATCTTGGTATTTGGTATCCTGCTGGTTGTAAATTAGATTTGATTGTCTATTGTGATGCTGATTATGCTGGGTGTAAACTTGATAGAAAAAGCACAAGTGGCTTATGTTTGTACTTAGGTGGATGCCTAATCTCTTGGGCTTCCAAAAAGCAACACTCAGTTGCTCTATCAACTGCAGAGGCTGAGTATGTTGTAGTTGGTCGATGTGGCACTCAAATTCTTTGGGTGAAACATCAGCTTCTTGATTATAACCAAGAGTTAGGTTGTGGTCCCATTCTTTGTGATAACACAAGTGCCATAAATCTGTCTAAAAACCCAATTCAGCATTCTAGAACAAAACATATTGAAATTAGGCATCATTTCTTGAGAGATGAGGTAGCAAAGAAATCTTTTGAACTCCTCTTTATTGAAACTGAAAAACAAATTGCTGACATCTTCACTAAACCTCTTCCTGACAGTAGATTTTCAGAGAGCTTGGTGTATGCAAATGTCCATCTTCTTGATATCTCTCATTGGGTTTAGTGTTTAGGCATGTTCTGAGGGGGAGTCACTGTTCCATCATTCTCCTTTGCTTCCTTGATTCATGCTGTTCACATCTCTCACAAATCAACTTCCATTTCTTTTTGTCAATAAATTCTTCAACTCACATTGTGTTGAAATTCTTGGTATATCAAATGGTGATTTGAAGAAGGACAAGTTCTGCTTGTCTGGACACTTTCACTATGCGAGAGTATGTGTCTCCGCAAGTATCAAGAATTAAATATGCAATTGTTGAGGGGGAGTTTTTGTTCTTCAAAAAGAAACATTTCAGTTTTCCCAATTCTTGCATATCTTTGTCCTGATAAATTTTTTTTGGAATCATCATTTCAGGGGGAGCTAATGAATTCACTACTCATTCTTTTACAAAATTCAAGATTCCTCTTGAGTTATATCAACTTCCACTCATGATGTGCTCATTAAGTTTGTCTAGAACCTCAATATGACTTTTTGATTGATCTACTACATTTTTATAGTGCCACTATACTCTTCAACACTACAGAAATTTAAATTTCTTTCAAAGACTGAAGGATAATGTGTGCTTTGAATTTAAACACCTCTTTTGCAACTAATGTGAGATATAAATGATCTCAATTTTATAAAATTCTCCTTACATTTATTACTCAACAGAGCAATGGCACAAATGCTGAGAAACTACAAACCTTCATAATGAATGAAGTGCCATGTATGTCATGAGGTATTTATTGCTATCTCTGTTCAAAGGGGTTCAACAAATCAAAAATAAAAACAAAAGATGCTCTATACATTTTGATGATGACTGAGTAACTGGAAATATTGGCGTCTGATAAACGTATATTTTCATGTCAAAAGGTTGTCATTTGCCCCTTAAAACTGGATAATGAGCAAATCTTTAGTAACCAGGGACTATGGTGTGTAAAAAGTACTAGTTCTTGAGTGAACAAGATTTACTACATTTGATAGTTTGATTAAAAACAAATGTGTGTCCAAGGAGAATTGCTTAAAATAAACATTTTTGTCTTCCATCAGTTTGCTTAAAGTTGTTTAACTTCATCATAATTGATTTCAATCTAAAAGACATTTTTATTTCTTTGGATTTGGAGAATATGGTAGTTTGTCATTGGCTGTTGGATGTCCTATATCACTCAAACTATCATTTTAATGGCTCAAGTCACTTAATGAATATATCCTGTAGGTTGTTATGTAAAACTTGAGTTATTGTTGAATTTTTGTAGAAATATGACAAATGAATTCTTTTGCCTCTTAAAAATCCTTGTCCAGTTGCTTCCATCCATATTTCATCATTTTAAAGATTTCCCATAATTTACAAATTTTCCTTATGCACATATCATCATGTTTCTTCAGGGCAGGTCGACACAATCTTCTTCCTGTGTCGACACAATCCTTGCCCAGGTCGACACAGCTCCACTCTTTGTGTCGACACAGTGGCAGTTCCAGGCGGTTCCGTTATGGGCACCGGTTAAGGGATAGCTGTACCCGCGGGTTATATTACCCCAAACCCCTTTTTCTTCCCAGGTCGACCCATAGCCGCCATTTGCCCTTGTGAACGGCAGAAAATTCTTCCTTGCCTTCCTCTTCCCGCCATCTCTGTCTCCATCTTCCTCTCATCATCTCCGTCATCTCCATCTCCATCTCTTGCTTGGACGATGCCTCCCAAGCACACCCCTCGTCGAGGCGCCAGGGCTCGGGCAACTTCCAGGGCGGCTGCTGTTGAAGCGCCTCCCACTGAGCGAAGAAGCAAACGCCGCCATGACCCTGCAGAGCAGCCAGGTGTTTCTTCTCCATCTCCTACACCATCCAAAAGAGGTAGGATGCCCTTCTCCAGCCGTCGATCATCTCAGAGGAAGTCTAGCCATCCTCAGAGGAAGATCTTGTCCACTTCTCCAGAACCCTCTGAAGAGTCCTCCTCCTCCTCCTCTGGATCCTCTCAGCCCTCTGAGGCTACCCCTTCCAAATTGGCTAGTGAAGGGAAGTCCATCCTCAAGCCTAGGGCTGTTGACCTAGTGGATGCTAACCTAGCCACTGCCTTCCCAGAAGTGTTTCAGTTCTTCAATTTTCAATCATGGTTGCCCTTTATATCTGAGTTCAGAACTATCTATCCAAGACTAGTTCAAGAGTTCTATCTGAACTTAGAGTGCACACCTGAAGGCTACCAGTCAGAAGTCAAGGGTGTTTTGATTGACTTGTCTACTGAAGTGGCCGCAACCTTGTTTAAAGTTCCTGATGAAGGTGCTGATTATCATGATTTTGAGTTTGACCTGCATGAAGCATACTCACTGCTTATTGGACTCCCTGCTGATGAGTCAGATTCAAAGCAAACATATGTCACTAGGTTTAACACCAACACATTCCCACCTGTCTTGCGACTGATCCACCACATTCTCACCACTATAATCACTCCTCAAGGTGGTGGAAGGGATATGTTAACTGACATTCAGAGGTTATGATGATCAGTCTATCCCCATGTAATTTTAATTAATTACATATGTATTTTGGTGATTAACAAAACCAAACAAAAATCTATTGAAAATCTCTAACATATATTTTATAAGTCTTAAAGTACAGGAAATATATCAAGGACAAACAGTCAACATTGGTAAGTATCACCCTCTTAAGCTTCAATCATTTCAAGCATATATATTTCTCTAAGTCCACATCGACTTCTGTTGAAAGTCATAACGATTTCATAAGTGTTTTTAATGATTTCCTTGTAAGATTGGAAAGTCATGTTGTTTCAAACAAGTCGATTCTGTAACGATTCTATAAGTCATCGTAACGATTTCTTTAGAACTCGCAACGACTTGCTCGCCGCAACGATTCTATAAGTCATCGTAACGATTTCTTTAGAACTCGTAACGACTTGCCCGTCGCAACGATTCTATAAGTCATCATAACGATTTCTTTAGAACTCGTAACAACTTGCCCGTCGCAACGATTCCTTAAGACATCGTAACGATTTCTTTAGAACTCGTAACGACTTGCCCGTCGCAACGATTCTATAAGTCATCGTAACGATTTCTTTAGAACTCGTAACGACTTGTCTGTCATAACGATTCTATAAGTCATCGTAACGATTTCTTTAAAACTTACAACGACTTGCTTTCCATAACGATTTGTTAAGTGTTTCACAACGATTTCTTCAGTGAACACAACGACTTGCTTTCCATAACGATTTGTTAAGTGTTTCACAACGATTTCTTCAGTGAACACAACAACTTGCTTTCCATAACGATTTGTTAAGTGTTTCACAACGATTTCTTTAGAGCTCATAACGACTTGATAAGTGTTCATAACAACTTCCCTGTTGAACACATAAACTTGCTTTAACGATTTGCTCTCTATAATGACTTGTTAGTATTCATAACGATTTCATAAGTCATATAGACAACGAATTTATGGTTTATATCAACTTGACATTTATCTTATCTCTTGAAAGTATTGACTAGTCAAAGTCCACATATATATCTCTCTGACACTCCTGCATTTATGAGATCTGAACGTATCTCTGCATGCATGCAGATGATATCATCCATTATCGTGCTTACTCTGAATACGTCTTTTAGACTCAGCTATTTGGCTTTACTATTTTCATGACTATTTCCTCTAACGTTGACTGACATCAGAGACAACTTAGCTGTCGCTACTTCAGATTGAAATTGTGCAGATCACTGATACACTTCCACTTACAACGAGGAACAAAATAGTATCCAAAGGATATCTCTAAAGATCTCATTTCTTTGCGTGCTCAAGTGATCAAAAGACTGTTGACTGGAAGCTTCCAAGATTCCAGGCATCCTTCAGTCTAACTGCAACGACCCACTTCCACCCGGTACGGTTATACCAACCCACATCGGATGAGAGTAAGCCGATACAGGGGAGAATACCCCAACAAGTAACAATTGAGCTGAGATATACACAATAGGAAAGAATAATGCAACGGAATTTAAATAGATCTTATTCCATCAACTTTTAATCCACATATCACAGTCTATATAGTCCAACGAGAGATATCATAAACAAAATAAATTTCCAATTACATAGCCGACTCCAAGTACATATGATCAAATTCAAATTACAATTGTAGCATTACATACTATGAAAAATAAATTACAATTCTTCAATCCACTCTTCCAACTCCACTTCAAATCTTCCTAGCTCCTCTGCTGCTAAGTTTCCTGAAATGGTTAGCAAGAGTGAGTCTATAAAATAGACTCAGCAAGTAACTTAAGATTCAAAACATACATGCTTTCTAACAATTTAACACAATAAATTTTCAGCAATTAAAATCATACATGCTTATGTTATGACACAATTAAATTCACATGGAATTATATTAAACAACTATTATAACACATATAAAACTATAATCTAAACAATATTACTAATAACATGGTATCATTAACATGAGTACAAATACACATTCACATGCTTTCATACTTTACTCAAATCATTGTAAAATTTCCCAACTAAATCATGGAAATGTATGTAAGATAGGTAGCACTCCTAGCATGATTTCTAACTCAGTTTACATGCAAATATAACTCTTTACTATACATCTAGCTTGCTGTTTTTATATAAATTTTATCTCATTCACATAGCACTTGCATATGGATTACATTAAACATCATAACATAATACTAAACACATGTACATCAAGTAGTTCTAATTCATGGATATGAAAACATAAACTTACACTTGGTACTAAAAGTAACTTCACTTTCATCATTTGACAAATACTATATTAACACATGGACACTAAGGAATGATCAAATTCATGGGTATGATAGCACACATTTATACATAGCAATAGACAAGATATCAATTAAACAATAATATCATTTACACTTGTACTATTTTCTCATTACATGCACACATATACTTAACTTTGGCTTTCACATGCACTCACTTTTATTCCATCACACAATCACTTACACACGTTTCCCATTGTTTTCGTTTTCATATTCACATATTTCTTATCATTTCACTTTGCACATAACATGTGCCACATTTACATATATCTTGCACATACCTTGTGCCATAAACACATATCACTTTACACATATTTCACATTATTTTATACATTGCCAAGACACAGCCCAAACCACCACTAGACGATCATATAACACACACATTCACTTTCATGTACTTAATCACCGACACAGTGATAAAGTCTCAGTTCCTGCAGAAACCGGGGAAAGCCCTTCCCACCATTACCAGTGGAACCTGTCCACCTCCAGGATTTTACAAGACCCTTTGGCATGGTATAACAATTTATCAAGACCCTTACCCAGGGTATCACATATCATATTGAGCCTTCCCGTAGGGGCACTACTACGGTACAGCTCCAAGCATCTAGGGTGGCAGTGTCTTATGGGCACATTTGTTTATCTTGACATATTAGCAATTTTACACACATTTATCACTTATTCTCACACTTCCCATGCACACACATATACTCTTACATAATTCATACATGCATAATTCTCATTTGCTGAATTTAACCACACTGTTCCAATTGACAATTAATCATAATATGAATCCTATCATACTGAAATTGATGAATTACATCAAATCACATTAAACATGCTCACATGGTCATTTTCTCATTTAAAATCCATAACCATACCTACTATCATCCAATTAACCTGAGATTTTTATCATAGAATTAAAACAGTAAACATATCACATTACAATTTTACAGATTTTTTGATCATAAAATACATTTATAACCATTAAAACTAATTACAGGTGCATCCATCACTAATTTCTCTTAAGTAATCATTTCAGTAAAACAAATGTATATGACAGTGTAATTACGTAAACACAACCATCACATGCTTACAGAAATTTCAAGAAACCCTAACTCACAACTGACAATTTTTCACAAATTAAATGGGGTCAGAATGCACTCACAGTCCAATTATCCTAATTTTAATAATTTACACAAATCACAAAATTTACCAAATCTCATGATATGACCTAATGACTGTATATGACCCCACATAAAAATTTTAGTATGTGCACATATCTAGAATTCATTTAAACAATCAAAGAAGATCAAACAGTACGTTTTTCAGGACCGAAGAAGTAGACGTCAAGGGATGTTGCCGTTTACTTCTAACTGAAGAACTTGACTGCAACCTATGTTGCCGTCAACCTCTCCCAGCAGCACACACAGACCGCACTTCATACAAAGTGAATTTGGGGTTCCAGGACGCGAGGAAAAATCCAGAAAAATGCTGGGACCTAGGGGACATGTATAGGATTGAGATCTATAGGTTACTTGCCTTTGTAAAAATCCCCAAATGGTTTTAATTGTTGGAGAAGCTCTCCTCGGCCAGTGCCAAAGAGCCTCCAAAATCTCCCAGATCCGGGTTCTTCTGTTGATGAAACTTGCTCCTCAGAGTTGAGATCTCTTCTTGGATGTATTGGCTGTCCACCAGATGTTGTAGCTCCTCAGAAAGCTCCTCCAGTTGCCGGATCAAAGTCTCCAAATATCAGCTTTTCACCATCTCGGTGTTGGGGTTTCAGCAAATGTCAAAAGCCTTCCCCTCGCCCTAGGATGGGTGTTTTATAAGCTTGAGGGTTGGGTACGCACTAGGGTAGGTTACCTAAGGTTTAGGAAGGGTTTCCTAAACTGGAACCAACTAAAACGCGAGCATTAACAATTCTGGAACCGTTACGCAGGAGGATATTGACGTCAACATCGGTTGTAGTCAACCTGGAAGTTGACGTCAAGGTCTGGCCGCCAGAGTGGAGTTGGCGTCCAGGGGGTGGCCGCCCACTGGCCCTTGGCGTCAAGGGATGTGGACGCCAACTGGGCCTCTGCAGGTTGGCGGCACAGTGCTGGCCGCCAACTGTGCCAGACAGCCCAAAACATTGATTTTGTCTGTTTTAACATATATTGAGGCTCCAACAATATAGTATGAACATAATTAAATATTTTTACACTAATTACATGCATTACACATTATTTATAAATATAATTTACACCAATCTCAATTTAAGATAACATACATTAAGTGGCATACATATGTATACTTATGCACCATAGTTACATGTATTTAGCACAAATTTCAATATAAATGTAATACTCACACTATTTTCTAGATATCATACATGTCATAATCAGTAATGATTATTGCAATAAGTAAATATCAAATGTACCATATTAGTTTTATACCTCTATACGCGTACAATGTATAATTAAGTACAACATGCATGAATAGCACTTCACATTATATGCGTAGCATCATTTTAATATATCATGCATAATATTTAAATAGATACCTTATAAACAAGATTGGCTAATTACTTATATTCATGAAAATAATATACACCCACACATATACACATGTGAAATAATTAATTATAACATGTATAAATTTTTTTTATGCACAACATATATGCAAGAACGAGCAAACATTTCATACATAATATATAAGTGGACAAAATTTCGGGGGCCTTACACCCTCTCCCCCTTAAAAAGATCTTCGTCCTCGAAGATCGGATCACGCACCCTTGGTGACATCTCGATGCCGCTTCTAGTCCACTTAGACTGGTGTCTAAGTTCTTGCCAATGGCTTCTTTACTACTGAAACATCTCGGGGAATAAACCTCTTCTTCTGATTAGGACACTCTTTAATCCGATGATTCTTGCTACCACACTTGAGACATCTTCCAGACCTTGTCCAACACACGTCTCCGCCGTGGCGCTTGCCACAATGCACACATATGGGCTTCTCACTACCTGCCGAGACTACTGACTGAAATGTTGATTCCATTGGCACCATAGTTGATTGCTGCCCTTCCATGAGCTTCTTCATCTTCCTCTTTTGCCGTTGAAATGGTTCTGGTAACATTTCTAATCGAGCTTTCTTCTCTGCCAAGTACAACTCCATTTCACTCTCTTGCCTACATGCCGCACTAAGAGCTACATCCATAGTTCTAAGGTCAAACGCCACCAGTCTGGCTCTCAATGACGGTCTAAGCCCCATTACAAACTTCTTGCCTTGCGCCTCTCATCAACAACTATGTGTGGTGCATATCTACACAACTCCGCAAATCTAGCCTCATACTCCAAAACTGTCATCGATCCCTGAGTCAATGCTAAGAATTCCTGCTCCATTTTGTCCTGTATGTGTTCAGGGACATACTTGGCCTGAAACATCCTCACGAAATCTTCCCAAGTAACCTCTAGCTCCACTCCCTCAAACCGTGTGCGAAGAACGGAAGACCACCACACATCCGCTCGCTCCTGAAGCATGTATGTCGCCAGACTGATCTTGTCATCCTCTGCACACCTGATGGCTCTAAATATCTTCTCAATCTCCCTAAGCCAACTCTCTGCAATCAATGGCTCACTCTCCCCCTTAAAAAAAGGTGGAGCCATCCTCTTGAACCTCTCCATGATCGATACACCTCCTAAACCACGATTCTGCTGAGCTGGTGCTGGAACCTGAGCCTGAAGCTGAGCCTGAAGAGCCGCTTGTGTTTGCGCTTGAGTCTGTATCGCTTGTACAATCCCTTGCATGACCGTACCGTAATCAGCCAACGGTGGCGGGGTGGTGCAGGCGGTCCCTGAGTGCTGGTACTTCCTGCTGCTCTCCGTCAGTCCTCCTTAATTCTTCATCTTGAATAGGCAAGCTCGAACGTCGAGTCCTTCCAGCCATTGCTACAAAATAAACACTAAGTTAAACTCCATTTATCCTTATGCCTAACATATTATCATGCATTTATCTTATCACTTTTCTACTACTATTTTAATTATTTCTTGGATCTGGCTATCCACTACAAAGACTTAGAGATGTGATTTAGTTGATGGCTATTTATGTATAATCTCAACCCAAGGGCTCTGATACCATCTCTGTAACGACCCACTTCCAACCGGTACGGTTATACCAACCCACATCGGATGAGAGCAAGCCGCTACAGGGGAGAATACCCCAACAAGTAACAATGAGCTGAGATATACACAATAGAAAGAATAGTGCAACGGAATTTAAATAATCTTATTCCATCAACTTTTAATCCACATACCATAGTCTATATAGTCCAACAAGAGATATCATAAACAAAATAAATTTCCAATTACATAGCCGACTCCAAGTACATATGATCAAATTCAAATTACAATTGTAGCATTACATACTATGAAAATAAATTACAATTCTTCAATCCACTCTTCCAACTCCACTTCAAATCTTCCTAGCTCCTCTGCTGCTAAGTTTCCTGAAATGTTTAGCAAGAGTGAGTCTATAAAATAGACTCAGCAAGTAACTTAAGATTCAAAACATACATGCTTTCTAAAATTTAACACACTAAATTTCAGCAGTTAAAATCATACATGCTAATGTTATAACAAAGATAATTTCACATGGAATTATATTAAACAACTATTCTAACACATGTAAAACTATAATCTAAACAAGATTACTAAACATGGTATCACTAACATGAGTAAAATACATTCACATGTTTTCATACTTTACATAAATCATTGTAAAATTTGCACAACTAAACATGGAAACATATTAAGATAGGTAGTACTCTTAGCATGATTTCTAACTCAATTTACATGCAAACATAACACTTTACTATACATTTAGCTTGCTGTTTTTATATGAATTTTATCATATTCATATAGCACTTGCATATGGATCACATTTAACTACATAGCATAATACCCAACACATGTACATCAATAGTTCTAATTTCATGGATATGAAAGCATAAACTTACACTTGGTACTAAAAGTAATATCTCTTTTATCACTTGACAATTACTATATTAACATATGCACACCAAGGAGTGATCTAATTCATGGGTACAATAGCACACATTCATACATAGCAATAGATAAGATATCAATTAAACAATATTGTCATTTACACTTGTACTATTTTCTCGTTACATGCACACATATAATTAACTTGGCTTTCACATACACTCACTTTTACTCTATCACACAATCATTTACACACATTTCCCATTGTTTTCACTTACACATTCACATATTTCTTATCATTTCACTTTGCACATAACATGTGCCACATTTACATATATCTTGCACATACCTTGTGCCATAAACACATATCACTTTACACATATTTCACATTATTTTATACATTGCCAAGACACAGCCCAAACCACCACTAGACGATCATATAACACACACATTCACTTTCATGTACTTAATCACCGACACAGTGATAAAGTCTCAGTTCCTGCAGAAACCGGGGAAAGCCCTTCCCACCATTACCAGTGGAACCTGTCCACCTCCAGGATTTTACAAGACCCTTTGCCAGGGTATAACAATTTATCAAGACCCTTACCCAGGGTATCACATATCATATTGAGCCTTCCCGTAGGGGCACTACTACAGTACAGCTCCAAGCATCTAGGGTGGCAGTGTCTTATGGGCACATTTGTTTATCTTGACATATTAGCCATTTTACACACATTTATCACTTATTCTCACACTTCCCATGCACACACATATACTCTTACATAATTCATACATGCATAATTTCTCATTTGCTGAATTTAACCACACTGTTCCAATTGACAATTAATCATAATATGAATCCTATCATACTGAAATTGACTGAATTACATCAAATCACATAAACATGCTCACATGGTCATTTTCTCATTTAAAATCCATAACCATACCTACTGTCATCCATTAACCTGAGATTTTTATCACAGAATTAAAACAGTAAACATATCACATTACAATTTTACAGATTTTCTGATCATAAAATACATTTATAACCATTAAAACTAATTACAGGTGCATCCATCACTAATTTCTCTTAAGTAATCATTTCAGTAAAACAAATGTATATGACAGTGTAATTACGTAAACACAACCATCACATGCTTACAGAAATTTCAAGAAACCCTAACTCACAACTGACAATTTTTCACAAATTAAATGGGGTCAGAATGCACTCACAGTCCAATTATCCTAATTTTAATAATTTACACAAATCACAAAAATTTACCAAAATCTCATGATATGACCTAATGACTGTATATGACCCCACATAAAAATTTCAGTATGTGCACATATCTAGAATTCATTTAAACAATCAAAGAAGATCAAACAGTACGTTTTTCAGGACTGAAGAAGTAGACGTCAAGGATGTTGCCGTTTACTTCTAACTGAAGAACTTGACTGCAACCTATGTTGCCGTCAACCTCTCCCAGCAGCACACACAGACCGCACTTCATACAAGTGAATTTGGGGTTCCAGGACGCGAGGAAAAATCCAGAAAAATGCTGGGACCTAGGGGACATGTATAGGATTGAGATCTATAGGTTACTTGCCTTTGTAAAATCCCCAAATGGTTTTAATTGTTGGAGAAGCTCTCCTCGGCCAGTGCCAAAGAGCCTCCAAAATCTCCCAGATCCGGGTTCTTCTGTTGATGAAACTTGCTCCTCAGAGTTGAGATCTCTTCTTGGATGTATTGGCTGTCCACCAGATGTTGTAGCTCCTCAGAAAGCTCCTCCAGTTTCCAGATCAAAGTCTCCAAATATCAGCTTTTCACCATCTCAGTGTTGGGGTTTCAGCAAATGTCAAAAGCCTTCCCCTCGCCCTAGGATGGGTGTTTTATAAGCTTGAGGGTTGGGGTACGCACTAGGGTAGGTTACCTAAGGTTTAGGAAGGGTTTCCTAAACTGGAACCAACTAAAATGCGAGCATTAACAATTCTGGAACCGTTACGCAGGAGGATATTAACGTCAACATCGGTTGTAGTCAACCTGGAAGTTGACGTCAAGGTCTGGCCACCAGAGTGGAGTTGGCGTCCAGGGGTTGGCCGCCCACTAGCCCTTGGCGTCAAGGAATGTGGAGGCCAACTGGGCCTCTACAGGTTGTCGGCAAAGTGCTGGCCGCCAACTGTGCCAGACAGCCCAAAACATTGATTTTGTCCGTTTTAACATATATTGAGGCTCCAACAATATAGTATGAACATAATTAAATATTTTTATACTAATTACATGCATTACACATTATTTATAAATATAATTTACACCAATCTCAATTTAAGATAGCATACATTAAGTGGCATACATATGTATACTTATGCACCATAGTTACATGTATTTAGCACAAATTTCAATATAAATGTAATACTCACACTATTTTCTAGATATCATACATGTCATAATCAAGTAATGATTATTGCAATAAGTAAATATCAAATGTACCATATTAGTTTTATACCTCTATACGCGTACAATGTATAATTAAGTACAACATGCATGAATAGCACTTCACATTATATGCGTAGCATCATTTTAATATATCATGCATAATATTTAAATAGATACCTTATAAACAAGATTGGCTAATTACTTATATTCATGAAAATAATATACACCCACACATATACACATGTGAAATAATTAATTATAACATGTATAAATTTTTTTTATGCACACCATATATGCAAGAACGAGCAAACATTTCATACATAATATATAAGTGGACAAAATTTCGGGGGCCTTACACTAACGACTACTCAAGAGAGAGACAACGGTCACTTCAACGTCTACATTTCAAACTGGAGATATAAATACAAGTCAGAAGTTCAGAAGATAAGAGACACACCAACAGACACAACGACAGATCAACTTTGTCCAAGCTTTCAAATCTTCTGAAAGATTTCTAGAGCCAAGAACTTCATTCCACTTTGTTTTTCGCTCTTTGCTCTCCACTGTGTAGTGAAAAATCTTGAGAGAGCTTGTGTAGTTCTGAGAGTGCACCTAGCTTTGATTCTTTCCTCTCAGTGCTTTTTGCTTCAAATCTTGGCTTGTTAAAAGCTTGATCTAGAGGCTTGAAAACATTCTCTCTCTTTATTGTGTTTCCCTTCGTGTGTGAAGAAGACCTGGTGGTATCCAGGGTGCTGTTCCCTTCGTTGTGAAGGAAGACCTGGTGGTATCCAGGGTGTTGTTCCCTTCGGTTGTGAAGGAAGACCTGGTGGGTATCCAGGGTGGTTTTTTTCCCTTCGGTGTGAAGGAAGACCAGCTGAGCTGTGTTGGGAGGAGACAGCACTGCTGCACAGACCTGCAACAACTCTCTCACACTACCCAAGTCTGTAGATACCAGAGAGAGATAGAAGGAGGTGGGAAGAAGAAGACAGGACACCAGAATTTTTACGTGGTTCGGAGGCAAGAAGCCTTCCTACGTCCACGGCCACAGCAGCTTTCAATGCTTCTTCTCCAAGAAAAGATACAGGCTGTGTCATATACAAAGAGGGACAAACCCCCCTTTATATACTAGGAAGAAAGGGCGCCACAATCGAGTCACATAAGGGCAAAAGGGTCCTGTCTCTGAATCGCCTCAGAACGACATTCGACTGCATAAGTCGAATCCTCCATATTTGACATTCGACTGCATAAGTCGAATCCTTCTGCTGACATTCGACTGCATGAGTCGAATCATTCACATCTGTCATTCGACTACATGAGTCGAATCATTCAATCTGACATTCGACTACGTGAGTCGAATCATTCAGTCGACTGCTTCAATTTCTGACTTCGGCTGTGGCAGTCGAATGCTGAACTTGCCTGCAACACTTAGTCAAAACCGCGACCTGACCCTTATGGAGATATGCTTCAGAGTTCGGGCTCCACATTCTAACAAGCTGGGTGTTGTAGCATCCTTAGGGGGACTATACCCTATCTAGTGAAATCCTGAGTTGTTGCTCAGGGACTGGACGTAGGACTCCTAGGGATAGGAGGTCTGAACCAGGATAATTCTTTGTGTCGTGTGTTTGCTTTCCTTGTGTGATTGTTATTTGAACTAACAGTTACTAACCTCCATCGAAGAACGTTTGTGTGAATGTTTTTACTTACAGTATCTTCTAGATTAATTTTAAAAAACCCAATCACCCCCCCTCTGGGCTCGTCAACTGGGCAAAAGTGGTATCAGAGCGAGTCTCTTCGACTAAGAAGGGATCCAACGATCTGAAGAGTAAAGATCTATGGCAGCCCAAAGTCACAACGAAGGTCAGTCTGTCAACCGACCACCATTGTTCGATGAGAGGATTACACTTATTGGAAAACAAGAATGGAGTACTTTTTGCAAGGCCACGATTATCAGATATGGTCCATAGTTTAAGAAGGCGATCTTCTAGTCACAAATGAGAAAGCTCAGTGGACAGACGACGATAGGAAGAAGATCTCTCAGAATTGTAAAGCAAAGAGTATTTTGTGCTGTGCCCTTAGTAAAAAGGAGTTCAACAGAGTTTCAGCCTGCAAATCCACAATGGAAATGTGGGAAAAGCTCAGAATCACCTATGAAGGCACAGATAAGGTAAAGGAAACAAGAATAGATATTCTTGTAGCACAGTACGAAAGATTTCAAATGCAATCAGGTGAGTCCATTACCCAAATGTTCAGTAGATTTACAGATATTACAAATGGGCTAGTTGGACTAGGAAAGACCTATGAAATGGGAGATATGGTCAGAAAGATTCTTAGATCTTTACCATCCTCATGGACCCCAGAAGTAACATCCATTGAAGAAGCTAATGATCTAAAAAGGATGTCTTTAGAAAAGCTCATCGGGTCCCTTATGGCCCATGAGATCAATATGGAAAGGCTAGGAGAGTCCTCAAGTAGAAAGAAGCACTCCAACGCTTTAAAGGCTGAAGAAGACTCACCAAAAGCAAGCTCAGATGAGAGTGAGAGTGTTGAGGACAGTGAAAATGAGGAAGTAATGCTCTCTAGAAGATTGCAGCAGATTCTAGCTAAGAAGAAGAAGTTCCAATCTGGTATAAGGCACTCCGAAAGAAACAAGGACTTCAAGAAACCAGATGGAAAAGATCTAAAGAAAGGAGAACCCATCTGCTATGAATGCAAAAAGCCAGGACACATCAAAGCTGAGTGTCCAAAATTCAAGAAGCTGGAGTTCAGGAAGAAAGACAGCTCCAAGAAGTTCAGAAAGTACAAAAAGAAGGCGATGGCAGCAGCATGGGAAAACAGTAGTGACTCAGACAGTGAGTTAAGCTCCTGCAGCGATGAAGAAGAAGCCAATCTGGCTTTCATGGCAAATACCGAAAACAAGGTAACTTTTGACTCTTCTTTTGATTTATGTAATGACTCTGATTCAGATAATTTAGAGGAAGCATTTAATGAACTTTATGATAAATATAAAGAAATAACTAAACTATTAAAAGCAAGTAAGAAAAATAATACTTGTTTAGAAAACACTAACTCTGATATGAAATAGAAAATGAAGAACTAGAAAAACAAATAACTGAACTTAAAAGAAGGAATGAACTACTATGTGAAGATTTAAAAGATAAAAAAAACAAATAACAAAATTAGAAAAACAGGAGAGTGTAGATGAATTAAGGAAAGAAATTAAAAACTTGAATGAAGAAAATGATAAATTATCAAGCACACTAGAAAAATTCACAAATGGTAAAAATTCATTAGTATTAAAAGGAGCTAGACGTTCAGGAAAAAAGAAAGATGGTGTAGGATACACACCACCAGAAAATGCAGAAACAATAATTCCACCTAAAGTATATCCGACTCCAAAATTTGTCCCTGAACAAGATATAGCCTATAAAGTTAATTTTAAATATATTGAAAGAGTAACAAAAACATCTTTTGTAGTCATTGCAATAGGTTAGGTCACATAAAACCACATGTCCAATAAGACATAAGAAATGGGTAATAAAAAGAAAAATTGATGATACTAACCATCAGGACCCAAAAGAATTTGGGTACCTAAAACTTGATGTTTTTATTTCAGGTTAACTGTGACGACCCTCATTATACCGGTAACGGTTATACCAACCCACGTCGGTATAGTAAAGGTTATCACAGTGGGACATTTACCCAACACTATCACATGATTGAGATATACACAATATAGACACAGAGTCGCGGAAGTAAGGGACTAACTGTCATCACATTTCATCATCCACATTTCTCATACATGATCCATATAGCAAATTAAAGGACTAAACTTTCATAATTGAAATTAAACCAAACTACATTGTCCACAAGATTAAAGTTCTACATTTAATACATAATTTGTCCACAATTACATAAATGATAACTCTAATACAAGCTACAATTTACATACTATGAAACAAAAAGGGACACAACGTCAACTCCACAAGCTACTCTCCACGCTCGGAGTCGCTCTCCCACGGTCTCCTCCAAAAGTGTGTCACCAACTAAACCTGTACGCCGAGCAAGGAGTGAGTCTAAAAGACTCAGCAAGTAACTCCATACACATCATTCATGCATACATCATAGTAGGTTCTACTATTTCATTTGCACGGCAATCATACAACATGCTTGAACATCAATAAGAGACAACCTATCATGGTATTTCTACAAAGTCAAAACACATGGTACATGGTTTAAGATGTTTCACATAACACTCCCTATCACATGCTTTCTACTCATTTAATCACATGAAAACTACACTTCCAATTTGACTATAACATGATGGCATTTACATGGAATTAGAAATATCATAGCATGAATTATCGTCTCATACTCTAACACAGTTCACTTCACATGGTTACACCACTACAACAAATTGGAGCTATACCCACAGAATTTACCTACAGTAGGGTAATACGTAGGTATATACCACAATTATACATGTTAAATCCGTCCGTTGCAAGGTTATGCACACGCTTTTTTTAACCATATGTAGATACGAATATATAGTTACAGTTTTTACAAATCGTAAGAGAATATATATTTTTTAGCCATAGTTTATTAATAAGTGTAACAAAAAGATGTATACACCTATGAAAAGCTACCAAATATAGGTATTGGTCTATTCACAATATCCTAAAAAAATAGAAACCGTGAGTATATAGTTGTGGCGGCAATACATTTCCCTTAGGCGGGAAATAAAAAGCCTGGATATGTAAGGGTTCGGAGGATACCTCCTTCTGCACGACCAAGCCCCCGACACTGACCGCGCCCTAGCACGACCAAGCCCCTGACGCCGACCGCGCCCTCGTCGTTGTCGAAGCCCGACGCCGACCGCACCTGCGCCCTCATCATCATCCAAGCCCGACGCCGACCGTGCCCTTATCGTCGTCGAAGCCCGACGTCGACTGCGCCCTCGTCGTCGTGCAAGCCGGACACCGCCGTGATCATCCACGCCCTAGCTAGCACGCCCTCGGCCACCATCGTCATCGTCCAATCCGGACGCCGACCGCACCCTCGGTCACCATCATCGTCGTCCAAGCTAGACGCCACCGTGGTCATCTATGCCTTTGCACGCCGCCGTCATCACCTGCTGTTGTCGTGCATGACCTGGCGACCTGGTCGACTGCGGAAATCGTCGTCTCAACCCTCCAGTGTCGCCTTCGCGTCCACGCCCGAAGCTTTCTTCTGTGCCCTTTCTAGCCCCTGCTTCCAAGCTCGAGGAGAAGAGTGGGTCGTCATTGCCGCCTCTGCTCCTCCATCCAAGGTACGACCCACCACACCGCATCGCAGTCCCACATTTCTATCCTCGCACGAACTGGGAGAACATTCCCCATTCCAAGGCAGTGTTCCTTCTTCCACTTGCCCATAAAATCTTGTAGGTTGCTAGTATGCTTCAGCCTTTACTCTTTAATTCTTATAGCTGGTTCAGTTGTCACAAAGTTGATATGAGAAGTCTCTTCTATCCTGATTCTAATATTCTAACAGGATATCTGTGTAGTTGCCAAGTATGGATTTTCTTAAAGTAATCTCTTTGTTGACATATTACTCTATAGTATGATGCTCAGTAGCTGTCTGAAGCCACAAGGAGAACAACTGCCATTTATCTGACTGCTTGTTTCACATTTTTGTTTCTTATTTTTTTATATGATTTTCTAGCTGTATTGACCATATGCATCATATTTTATTTGTATACATGGTTTCTCTGGCCTCTTTATTCTTTTGTCCTTCACAATTAAAACACATCATAAGAATTTTATAGATATCCAGTTATCTGCTAGCAATCTGAATGGTTGGTAATAACCAAAGTTAGGAATTAGGACATGATTAAGTATATGTATTTTTTTCATACAAAGAGTCTTGTCTGCCAAATGTAGGAAATTCATTTCACATTTCTGAAGCTGTGAAATCCGGGAAATATGCAGAACTAGATTTTTGATGGACAACAATTTATTGTAGGGTGATGAAAAAGGTGGTGCTGCACTTCTGACTTATTATGTTCTAATGACATCAGATATCCTTTTATACCAGATCAATTGACTGAATTATGATTAAACATTCTTTTCCTATAGTTACTATACGGTCCTCTGGTTTGCATGATATAGAACATGGTGAAAGCTTGAAAACCTGCACAGAGATATAATTTCTATGGATTTATATATATACCAGGTCATCTGACTGTATTATGATAAGACATTCTTTTTCATATAGTTGTTGTACGGTCCTCTAATTTGCATGATATAGAACATGGTGAAGGCCTAAAAACCTGCACATATAAATGATTTCTATAGATTTATATATATAAATATGTATGTTGGTTTACAAACTGCAGGCTGATTTTGTGCATGTGGGTGATTTATAGATACCTTATATGCCTATTTCAAGGTTGAAAATTTCCATGTTTATTCTCTCTAAATTGATCTTATAAGTCTATTTATAAATTGATCTTTTCTTGCTCATCATCATTTTATTCTTGACGAATATGTAGTCATTTTTTATACCAGTCAGGAAAAAGTCAGAAATGGAAATGCTGAAGATTTCCCTAATTCCTCATATATATGTGTCGATAAATTTTTATTTAAATGAAAAGAGTTTGCAAAGTCATTCGTTCCACACATCCCCCTCCCCAAGTGGTGTAAACATCCACCAGTGTAGAGTACTTTAGAAAAGTAATATAAATTGCGTTTGTTCATGCACTTTAACTAGTAAATTTTAATCATGAAATGGGAGAGTATGATTAGGGGATCCCAGGTATATATGACTATTTCATGCTTTGCGAGTATGGACATTTTAAACATGAAATGGGATCCCAGGTTTCCTTTGTTTTAGTTTCAGTTTTGCATATTTCAGTTGCTTTTGTTTAAGGTTTTCTTTGAAGAATTTGATTGGATTTTCTGGACAAACTTCAAGGGTACACTTTTTTTTACAGATTTGAGTGGATAATTTTTTTTTATTTTTTACATAGACCTGTTGCTTTCTAGAATCCTTCTAGGACTGCAGTGATGGCACACCACCAATCCCCAAAGTTTCCTCCCTTTCTATTGCTGCCCACTGCCGCTATCATCTTTATCATCCCAAAGTTTCCAACATAAATATGTTTATGACAATTGTTCAACTTTGTTGTAGGCCAAGAATGATGGTAAGTGTGCTCCATCTCCACACGTGGATGTGCATATGACTAGTGCAGTTGAGGGACAAACTGTAGATCAAGATGTAAAGTGCATTATAGATTGTGAAGATGTAAGCAAGGTATAATCAACTTGTGATTCTCTTTCAAGTTATACTTATACATGCTCAATATTTTTTTATATGTTTGGATTTTTCATACATGTTCTAGTTGATTGGAAAACGTGTTCTTTTAGTTGACACTGAGATGCCACATGTAGCTGATGGAATCCTCAGCAGCACAGAAATTATATATATATATATATATATATATGGTTGCCATAGGCCTTTAGTGGAGTTGCCCTCTTGTATATGGCCATGTGTGTATGGATGCTAATATGTTTTGTTCTTTCTTGCTCTGGATGTTAGATCTTATATTGTTTCAAGAAAATATGAAAACTGTGAACTACAGGGTCAGCTGTATTTAGATTTGTATATGTCTTCTTGTGTAGACTGCAACTCAAATGACATGTCAGGTGAGGTTTCATCTGTTTTGAGTAAAGCAGTCCATTTTTTTTCTTGGAGGGCAGGATCAGAGGTTAACAATGCCGAAGTTTATTTTTGCCAAAACAGTCAGTTTAATGTGCTAGTTTCATCTCTTTTTAGTGTCGTGTTCAATCTCCAAGTTGTTTTATTCTTTCTTATGTGCTCCATTTACCACAACTTTCCATGAATTTAATTTTTGTTAGCATCTTACCTATGTTATCTGAAAAGGCAAGCAAGGTGCCCACCTAGTCAACAATGCGAGGAGATGCAAGCTATATGGGGTGTTTTGTAAAAAAAAAAAAAAAGATGGGGATGATTTTATTTTTATTTGAGTATGAGGAAAGAAAGCTATATGGGGTGTTTGAAGCAACTTCTGATGGTGCTATGGATATTGTCCCTATGGCTTTCAGCTCATCAGGGAAGCTATTCTCTGCCCAGGTAAAATGGGCTTGATCAGTTTTATCTGATATAATTCTGGCTTACCAATTTGCTAAGACTCTTCATTTTTTTGAAATGTCATCTGAATCCAAGTTTCTTTCAGGATAATCTGGCATTGCCCTCCATTAAGTGAATGTGAATTTTTTTATGCAATCAAAGAAAGTTACCATGCTCCAAAGAAGTTCCACCTTCATTTGTCTGGAAAACAGGTCTGGAACCCTTTTTGTTTTTTTTTTCTACTGTATTAGCAATGGGGAGAGAGTTTATTTCTTATTCATCGAGTACCTGTAGAAAGAAAACCAGTGGCAATGCTTCGTTCCTGAGACTACTCTTGCCTTTGATTGTAGGTCTGTAAGCTTTTAGAGTTATTTGAATATATATATTCAGGTCTGGAAAACATGAACCCAACAAAGAAAGCAGCACAGATTTGCACATCCCTTGCTTGGCATCTACACTTAAAGATGGTACTTTCTCTACTGTACCATTAAGAGATGAGTTCCTTGAAAATGCAAGTTTGTTCATTTTTAGACTTACTGTCGTATACATCAACGTATTGATATCGGGTAGGCACTTTTTACTATTTTACAGTGAGCTCCTTAGTCATCAATAACATGGCAAGTTAGCTGGCTAGCATTGATCTCAAATTAGTGAATGCAGAGTTCTAGTACATCATGTAGAATGAGTATATAATGCTGCACAAGCTAGTCTAATACTGATTAAGTACTTTACTGCTGAGTAAGCTCTATGTTAACATACACCCTCATATTTCTGTTTGTAATGATTGAAGTTGCAGGTGACTTCATCTGGCTTTACAAAGAAAGACAACAATTTGACATGTATGGCTCATTGTTAATCAACATAGGCATCAGAGAATTTTACCCTTTCTAGACATCAGAAGTATGTTATACTGTTGTGTAAAGAATTATTGAATGTTAGTGTTAAGTCAAAGCACTATGGACGTGCATGGAGATTGTTTGACAATTGTTTGTCATGATACGTGTTTCCCTCTGGAAACGAGAGCTCCTTTAGAGCTGATTTTTTTTCTGAAACATCAAATCTGGTAGAACCCAACTCCAGGCATGGATTAGTGTATGCCTGTAAGTTTGCACTTCTCTTTGATGTATTCCTTGATGTCTTCAGATGGCGTAAAGAAAGATTGGAACCTCCATTTAGATCAGGTAATTTTCTTTTCATCAGTGTTCTTGTCCATAGTGGTGGTGTGCATGGAGGGCATTACTATGCTTTTATTCGGCCAACGCTGTTTGACCAATGGTATGTTCCCTAGTATACTTTAACTTTAATTCATCTCAATGAAATTTTCTTTCTCCTTTGTACCACCAGATTCTGTAAGCCCAATTTGAGCATATTACTTTTCAGTAACTTGCTTTCTAATTGTCCATGTTTAAGCTTTAACAAGGAAAATCAATAATCAAGATACACGTCCATTAGTTTCTTGGTTCATGAGATTATACTGAATAGAATGTTCTGAAGGTATAAATTTGACGATGAATGAGTTACAAAAGAAGACCCAAAAAGGGCATTAGAGGAGCAGTATGGTGGTGAGGAAGAGGTATATTTAATTAGAAACATAAGCAGATGCCTTTTAGTTTTTTCAAGGTAGTGTCTGTTTGCCTTTAACATATAATTTTATGAAATTATACATTTTATAGTTAAGATGCCCATGGTTAGAGGAATGTTTCCTAACCTAACTGAGGAAGGAAGAGTTTAGGTACGTGTTTGCTATCATCTTTGTTACCAATGTTATTCTTAGATGGGTCATAGCCCGATATGTGTTCTTCCCTCTTCACCCTAGGTTTTCCAGGCTCCAACCACCATGACTTTTTTGAACAACAGTGAAATACTCTGTTAACTGTTCTTATAAAGAAAGGTTCTATTTGTATGTACATCAGAATAGAATTCAAAGTTGAACTGTGCAAATTATATTACAGCGCATATGACAGAGCAGCCATCAAGTTTCGCGGTGTGGACGCCGATATCAGCTTCTGTCTAGAGGGCTACATTGAGGATATGAAATAGGTGAGAATGATACATTTAATCTCGATTCATTTAAGAATTATACATACAACTGCAACCAGCATTATGCATCACTTGTGGAGATGGGAAATCAAATGCATATCATGTCAACATGTGAAGTTGTTTTAGATTTTTTAATGGTTTAAATTCTCATTTTAATTCAAGTCCAGGAGCCTATGATTATTCTGACAATCCAAGGTCTGAAGTTCATCTTTCTAAATGTTGATGTAATTCTGTTTTGGTTCGTGATGTATCTTTTATAAACTGTGCTTGTGATCATTTTGCTTCACCTTTTTTGTTCTTTTTTTTCTGTGTCTTGGTTTCTTTCGTGCGCCCTTCTGCTTTCCTTAGTTGACATGTGGATATTTAGGTCCTGAACGCTTGAAGCATAATAAGAGAGAATAAAATTTGGTGCTTAAATTCTTTAGGATCTGAGAGATCCAAAAGAAAGGGAAAACCACCACCTACATAATCTTGCGGCAAGAAGATGAACTCAAGGAGGTTGGCTTTTACTCTTTTTCATCTCCTTTTAATGCTAGCTATTTCTTATTTTTTTACTTCAACAATATAAGGTTTTAAACATTCTTTTTCTTGTCTTGCTTTTCTGTCTTTTGATTCGAGGTATGTGTAAATGTTGATTTCTTGTCCTGCATGTCTGTTGTTAGTTGATGTAAAGGATCTATGACATACGTAAGTTAAATGTATTGCACATGTGAATTCGTATCTTTTCAGGCACAACAGATTTTTCTGTTTGACATTGTCCTTAGCCATCTTTTGGCATATTGCAATATCATTGTTATTTTTAAATTGTCATAGTGACAGGTGTAGAATTTACGAAATCTTCTCGCTGATGTGGTTTATTTCTAAAATCCCAATTTGTTCCCTATTTAACAACTATTTGCTTGTTCGAATTGTTGAGATGCCACTTCCGACCCCCACAAGAAGCAAAGGATCTTTGACACAATCAATTCATATGATGAGGAGTTCACAACTTCACTCTTTTATCTGTGAATTGCTTTGATTTGCTGGGGGTGGAGGATTCATGTTCATGGCTGGTGGATCCTTCTCACGTATATCTACACATGGATCATTGAATGTTCTATCTTTACACTTTGCAAAAGAATGGCTCACTAATACTACTGGCTTATGCTATTTGCTCAACTATCTTGTTGTGAGTTGCATGCTCTTGCTGAAGATTTTAGAAGAGAGGAGGCAAAGATTTTCTATGCCAAATTGGTACATGCATGAGTTCCCACCGTGACAGTCTAATAAGGGTTATTTAGTTGGTTCTAGAAAACAATTATTATCTTAAATAATACAACCTTATTTCTATCTTTTGAACAACTTTGTCTTGTGTTGGGTATATATCTTTTGAATTTTTTTTTTATAAGGATCCAGGATAGAGAAAGTTTTTGAACACTTGGATACATCATTTTTCATCTTGTGCTTCCACTTCAAGCCAGAGTAATATTGCTGAATAGAGTCAAGCTTTCATTTATTTATCTTAAACATTTTTCCATCAGGAAGGGTGCATTGGGCTTCTTCGAGGGGCAAAAACATTTGACAGCAAACCAGGGTTCAAGCTCTCAACATATGTCTACTGGTGGATAAACCAAGCAATCATCAAGGCAATAGCTAAAAGGTCCAGGATCGTCAGATTGCTGGTAACTGTGAAGCTTCTTTCTGATAACATTCGTTTTTTTAGAAATTCTTCAGGTTACTCTTTCTTGCATACTAAAGTGAAGGAAAAAAAAATAATGTGAGTTTATTGTAGGGAAGCATGAACAGAGAAGTTTTGTATTATCTATTTTTTTTTTCCTACAGGTTACTTTTTCCTCCGTTCCTCATCTTGCAGGTGTTTCATAGTGAGGAGTTTTTCCTACAGGTTACTTTTTCCTCCGTTCCTCATCTTACTTTTTTCTATTCCATATTGTCCATTTTTGTCAGCTGCAGTATAAATAGGTTTTAAATATTTCTGTCCATATTGTCCATACTGTCCATATTGTCCATTACTGTCCATATTTCAGTTTTGCATATTTCAGTTGCTTTTGTTTAAGGTTTTCTTTGAAGAATTTGATTGGATTTTCTGGACAAACTTCAAGGGTACAAAATTTTTTTTACGTAAAGTTTCCAACATAAATATGTTTATGACAATTGTTCTACTTTGTTGTAGGCCAAGAATGATGGTAAGTGTGCTCCATCTGCACACGTGGATGTGCATATGACCAGTGCAGTTGAGGGACAAACCGTAGATCAAGATGTAAAGTGCATTATAGATTGTGGAGATGTAAGCAAGGTATAGTCAACTTGTAATTCTCTTTCAAGTTATACTTATACATGCTCAATATTTTTTTTATATGTTTGGATTTTTCATACATGTTACAGTTGAGGATCAGTTTAGGAAAAGGTTGAGTGATGCTCTTGGAAGTCACATCTTATGGTTAAAGGACTATGTAAGTATTAAATATTTCTTCCAATTTAACATTTCTTCCTATGTCTTCAATTTGGTAACTTTTAGCCTTGTATGATCTATTTTTTCAGGTTATGGTCCATCCATGATGCTGCTTGGTTTCGACTTCATGCTGGACTACACACTAATTTTTTTTTTAAAGTAGACTTTTTATTTTGGAATACACACACTGGCCTTTTTTTTTTTGAAGCAGATTTTTATTTTGTATATGGAGGTCATGTGCTTGTATATATATATATATATGGTTGCCATGGGCCTTTACTGAAGTTGCCCTCTTGTATATGGACATGCTTGCTTGATATACAGAGGCCATTTGTGTATAGATGCTAATATGTTTTGTTCTTTCTTGCTATGGATGCTAGATCTTATATTGTTTCAAGAAAATATGAAAACTGTGAACTGCAGGGTCAGCTGTACTTAGATGGATTTGTATATGCCTTCTTGTGTAGACTGCCACTCAAATGACATGTCAGGTGAGGTCTATCCTGTGGATGTCTACTCTGTTGGCAGGTGAGGTTTATCCAAGTTGAAAACGAATATTAGGATCTTACCTATGTTATGTGAAAAGGCAAGCAAGGTGCCATGGATATTGTTTATTTGAGTATGAGGAAAGAAGTTCCACCTTCATTTGTCTGGAAAACAGGTTTGGAACCTTCTTTGTTTTTTTTTTCCTGCTATATTATCAATGGGAGAGAGTTTATTTCTTATTCATCGAGTACCTACAGAAAGAAAACCAGTGGCAATGCTTTGAATCATGTATGTCTATTTTTTTTTTTGCTATATTAGCAATGGGGAGAGAATGTCTAATAAATTTGTAGTTGTTTCTCATGTTTTTCCAGCTTGTCATTCCCAAATTCTCTGGGTAACTATAGTAATAATTTTTTCCTTGTGATGGGTGTTCTTGTTAGCAGTCAAGTGCTCTGGATCCTTTTTTTTCTTCCTATGATCGGTAACTATAGTATAATAGCCTATTGAACATCTGTATCACTATTTCTTTATGTTTTTCTGCAGATTTTTAGAACTCTGGTATATATCCATGGAACTCTTGGTGTACGCCACAGGGACATCAAGCCTCAAAATGTTCTGGTACTTGCCATTTAATTGTCCATTACTTGGTCATAAATTACAGGTAGCACCCGGAATCTAAACTCCTAAGCCTTGTGTAGTAGTTCCAGTGTTCCATGATTCCGGTCCTATTTATGTTTTTCTTTTATGAATATACTTGTGACAAGTTGAACCTTTTTTTGGCTTGGAAAATGAGTAGGTGGAAAGCAATCAAAGTGGGAATACCATCCGGACTCCTGGCTTATTGTTCCCAGATGCCTTTCATGTCCACCTTTTCAACAAGACATTAGAATAAGACATTGCTATTTGGGTTCTGAGCAACCCTCACCATTGAGTCCTCTATGATGGGAATAGTAGGCAACTAGGAAAGGGAAAGGAATTCCCAAGAAAATATAGTAAGCAGAGGCAGACAACAAGTATCTCCCATTTGCCACATCTCACCAGAGGGGCACAGGCTCTGAAGATTTTGGCTCTAAGTCAAGGATGCTTGTGTTAGTTTTGCTAGAGTTCCAGGAGGTACTTCTAGGGAAGAAGGCCAAGCTTTTGTTCAATTTATATAACAATGCCAGCTGTAAATATGTTAGGCAATCCTTTAATGTTATAAAAGAAATAGGACAATCCTTCTGATGTGGCTGCCACTCTAGCTTTAGCAGAGCAACACCACTGTACACGCTCGAAGTCTACCTGTCTAAAATATGCAGCAGTACCAGGGAACTTGGAAGGTGGGTGTGTTCGTCTTTAAAATTGAAGAGTTACATTGTCCAGCAGCAACTTCAGTATCTGTATGTAACATGGGTAAACAACTCTTTTGGTCATGTCTATTCTTTCTCCATGTCTTTGATTAAGTTCAATCTCTTCATGAATATAAGAGCGAATATTTATGTAGATATTTGAGTGGACATGTGAATGTTATGGATGTGAATGTGAATATTATAGATTTGAATGTTGTTTTGCTTATGTGATGTAGATGAGTGGATATTGATTTGACTTTTATTTTATTTATGTGGATGTGTCAGTATTTTATATGTGCTTGTGTATAGCATGCATGTTTTGACAATACATTCTATATGTTTATATCATATATGCATGTTTGACAATACATTCTACATGTTTACATATGATCTAGGTATGGACATGTATGATCAGGTATGGATTGGTATGAATAGTCATATTTGTAAAAAAAAAAAAAGAAATGTACACCTACGATTTTTAATGGTCATGACTAAACATCGTTACATACAATACCTTAAACCATAAGTATATATTGTAAAATTTATCATCTCAAAAAAATGGTATTACTACGGTTATGAAACAATAAGTATAGATGATATCTATACTTACATTTATTTATAATCGTCTGAAAAATATATTACTACGGTTTAAAACCATAAGTATAGATATCAATACCTGTGATTTATATAACTCTTTACCTACGGTTAATATTTGTATGAATAACCCCATATATACCTACGATTATTTTTCTGTGGGTATAGCCTTTAGTCACGGGCGCATGCGTGTCGGATTCAAACCGTAGCGAGTTCCGTAGGTAAATGGTTTTACCTTCGGTTTTGTGGCATATACCTACGGTTATTATGCGAAGCTATAGGTCATTTTTTTTGTAGTGCACATTCCCATATTTCACATGGTTCATTTTTCAAACCTTTCACATGCACACATGTTCGCATTCTAACATAAATAGTTCACATGATTTCATATTTCACATTCACTTGTTCACATATACACATTTTACACATGTTCACATTCACATTTCACAATTTATTTGCCATGACACATAGTCCAAACCACCACTAGAAGGACACATCACATACACATAACACATAGCACATCACCTAGGCAATACAGTGATGACTCTTGGCACTGCGCAGACCGGGAGAACACGTCTCCACCCTAACCAGTGGTACTTGTCCACCTCCAGGATTTCATCCTAATGCCCTTAGGATATCTTAACACATTGAACCTTCTCATGGGGACCTTTCCATGATACAGTTCCACAGCCCTCTATGGAAGCAGTGTCACACACACACATTTTACACATTACACATTCCGATTAACACACGTTTTACATATGATATTCACACTTTCTTATTTATGCATATGGTTCTGTTCTTCCCTAGCATGATGCCACTAATAACAGAAATCAAGCATTTAGTAGCCCTCATGGATTAATTGGAATGCACATCATTTAACCTTAATCATGGTACATGTATTTATAACTCATTTTCACATGGAAATCTCATAGTGTAGGCTACTGTCATCAAATTTTCCTGAAAATTTAACCACATACTGTTTTCGGGCATAGGAACACACATACAATTTTCACATTTTTCTGAATTCACATGCATTTATAGAAATTAAAACATTCAGTTTCATGCCATTCATAAACTAAGTTAACATAGAACATGACATGGATTTCAGATTTGATCATGCACAGTCATGAACCACACATACATATTGGCACAAGAAATTTTTTCCCGAATTTATTTCCCAACACACGATTTACTAAAATTTTCACAAGGTCTACACATGCTTTCTATTTCTCATTGTAGGAATTATAAAAATTCACATGAATATGGGAAAATTCCCAAATTTGCAGGGCATGGACTGATACCTACAAACATGGTTCATAAAATTCTACAGCATTTAATTCCTCAGAAATCATGAGAACAAAATTAAACATGCAAAATCTCTTTCCTACACATGCCTTCCAATAATTCTAATAAATTATGCCATCTACAGAAAAATACAAGAAATTTCACACACATCACATTATCTATTTTACATAACATATAAAATTTACATTATATCCTCATGCGTAGAAATCCGGAAATTAAAGATATAGGGCAGAACAGTTCACTGTTCTGTCAAGAAGAACTCAACGGCATACTATGGACGTTTACAAGAGTTGGCGGCAACATCGTTGGCCGCTGACTCAAGATCTCAACGGCAATAGATCTGGCCGTCAAGTTCGGACCTGTGTAAAAACACAGTCCGAGCTCTAAAGAATGGTGAATGTAGGGGATCCAGGACACGAGAAAAATCCATAAAAATGATAGAAACCTCCTAGACACATACATGGACAAGGTGAAAGGGTTACTTGCCTTTGGAAAAACTCCTAAAGGGATCAAAATGGTTGGAGAAGCTCTCCTTGGGCAGTCCCAAGAAGCCTCCAAGATGTCTCCACTCCGGCCTCTGTGATGCTCCCCTCTGCAATCCAGGGTCGGGGATGTGTAGCCGGATGTGTTGTCTCCCTCCTTGTCGAAGTAGATCTCCAGATGAAGCCTTGGATCGCCGGATCAAAGCCTCCAAACTCCAAGTTTTCTCACAGCTCACTAGGGTTTTCTCTTATCTCTTTGCAAAGAGCCAAGAGAGCTCTTTGGGGTTGTCACAAGGGCCATTTTAGAGAGGAGAACCTCTCACCCACGCAGAGGTCGGTGGGAAGGTCGGGGTAGCCGTTGGGGTGGTTGGCATCCCCAATCAAAGGCATGGCACACCATGCTGCTGCAGACTGGTCTGTCAGGACATAGACGTCCACCGATATGGCCGTCGACTTAATAATCGACGTCCACCTATATGGACGTTAACAATAAGTGAACGTCCATTCATGTTGACGTCGACTAACCCTTCGGCCAAACCCAAAACCATGCAAAACCCTAATTTCTCCTAAGTTCATGCATGCAATACATAGGGTGTAATGCACACACTCACTATGTCACGAAATCAACCGATATATATATACAACTAAGTATATACATACATTCATAAGTACACCAAGATAATGTATACATAATACTTACACGATAATGCATATACATACACAAGCATAAAATTGCACACAATAAAATAATAAGGACAAAATTCGAGGGCCTTACACCCTCTCCCCCTTAAAGAAACTTCGTCCTCGAAGTTAGGACAACACTACTCAAACAAAAGGGGATACTTCTTCTTCATCGCATCCTCAAGCTCCCAAGTAGCCTCCTCCCGCGAGAAGTTACGCCATAGAACTTTCACCGACGCAATACTCTTGTTCCGGAGGTGCTGAACCTTCCGGTCAAGAATAGCTACTGGTTGCTCCACATACGACAGATCTGGCTGGATCTCCACTGGCTCGTGACTAATAACATGAGATGGATCTCGGACATATTTCCTGAGCATAGATACGTGGAAAACGGGGTGAACACTAGCCAAAGCTGGGGGTAAAGCTAGCTCATAAGCCACGTTGCCCAATCGTCTGAGAATCTCATACGGGCCAATGAATCTAGGGCTCAACTTACTATGCCTGCCAAACCTGACGACACCACGCGTAGGCGATATCTTCAAGAAGACATGATCACCTACCTCGAACTCTAGATCCTTCCTCCTGTTGTCGGCATAGCTCTTCTGTCTATCCTGTGCCGCAACAAGCCTCCTCCTAATCAACTGGATCTTATCCGAAGTCTCCTGAACTAACTCCGGACCAATCAGCTGTCTATCACCAGTCTCCTCCCAACATAAAGGAGATCTGCAGGGCCTACCATACAACGCCTCGAATGGAGCCATACCGATACTAGCATGAAAACTGTTGTTGTATGCGAACTCCACAAGAGGTAAATGACGCTCCCAATCATCCTTCCAATCCAAACACACGCTCTCAACATATCCTCGAGCGTCTGGATAGTCCTCTCGGACTGTCCATCAGTCTGGGGATGAAACGCCGAACTGAGCTTAAGCTCCGAACCTAACGCATCCTGAAGACCCTTCCACAACCTCGAAGTAAATCTCGGATCTCGATCCGAAATGATCGACTTCGGCACACCATGCATCTAACGATACCGCTAACATACAGTCTAGCTAACTCTCTACTGACTGCTTCTTCTTCATAGGCAAGAAATGAGCAGTCTTCGAGAATCTATCTACAACTACCCAAATCGAGTCATTGCCCCTTCTAGATCGAGGCAAACCCGATACGAAATCCATAGTGACAGCTTCCCACTTCCATACGGGGATATCCATCCTCTGCATAAGGCCGGATGGTCGCTGCCGCTCGGCTTTCACCTGCTGACATACTAGACATCTAGACACATAATCCGCAACATCCTTCTTCATGCCGGACCACCAAAATGATCTCTTCAGGTCTTGATACATCTTAGTGTTACCCGGATGAATAGAGAATCGCGATCTATGAGCCTCCGCTAACACATGCTCACGGACATCTACCACATCGGGACACAAACACGGTGCTGAAATCTAATCACACCGTCCTCATCACGAGCAATGCCCGCCTTACCCACTAACTCTAACAATCTAGGATCGGCTTTCTGCTGCTCAATCACCTCATCCAAGACTGAGGATCTAAGGGATAGCTGAGCTACAAAAGCCTGACACAACGATGGCTCTAACTCGGTCATAGAGCACGCTGCATCCTCCAACATCTTCCAATCCTGCTGGAGCGAAGACCTCTTTCTACTAAGAGCATCCGCTACGACGTTCGCCTTTCCAGGATGATACTGAAGGTCGAAGTCATAGTCCTTCAAGAACTCGATCCATCTCCTCTGCCTCAGGTTTAATTCCTTTTGGGAGAAAAGATACTTCAAGCTCTTGTGGTCGGTAAACACCTCAAATCTGACACCATAAAGATAGTGCCTCCAGATCTTTAGTGCATGAACCACAGCTGCGAGCTCTAAATCATGAGTCGGATAGTTCCTCTCATGCTCCTTCAACTGACGAGAAGCATAAGCCACTACCCTCTCTTGCTGCATGAGCACACAGCCTAAACCAATCTGAGATGCATCCGTATAAATGGCAAAACCTTCTAGACCACTAGGCAATACCAATACCGGAGCAGAAGTAAGCTTAGCCTTCAATAGCTGAAAGCTGCGCTCACATGCCTCAGACCATACGAACTTCTCACCTTTCCGGGTCAGCTTTGTCAAAGGGGCGGCGATGGATGAGAAACCCTCAATGAATCGCCGATAATAACCAGCTAACCCAATAAAACTACGAATCTCCGAAGGGTCCTGGGAATCTCCCAATCCATAACTGCCTGGACTTTTGCTGGATCAACTGCAACACCAGCGCCGGAGACGACATGCCCGAGAAAATGAACCTCGCGCAACCAGAACTCGCACTTGCTGAACTTCGCATACAGCTTGTGCTCACGGAGAACCTCTAAGACTAACCTCAAATGCTGACGATGTGTGGCCTCATCCGGAGAATAGACCAACACGTCATCAATAAACACAACAACAAAGCTATCTAAATACGGACTAAACACCCGGTTCATGAGATCCATGAACGCTGCAGGGGCGTTGGTCAATCCGAAAGGAAGAACCAAAAACTCATAATGTCCATAACGGGTTCTAAATGCCGTCTTGGACACATCCTCACTCCTAATTCTCAACTGATGATAACCAGATCGCAAGTCAATCTTGGAAAAGACTGATGCCTCTCGCAACTGGTCAAACAGATCATCAATCCGAGGTAAGGGATACCTGTTCTTCACAGTCACCTGGTTTAGCTTTCTATAATCAATGCACAACCGAAGTGACCCGTCTTTCTTCTTGACGAACAATACAGGTGCGCCCCAAGGGGAAACACTAGGGCGAATAAATCCCTTATCGAGCAATTCTTGCAATTGCTTCCTCAACTCGGCTAACTCTGCAGGGGCCATCCGATATGGGGCCTTCGAGATAGGAGAGGTGCCTGGAAGCAACTCTATAGTGAACTCTATCTCCCTATCCGGTGGCAATCCAGACAAGTCGTCGGGAAAGACATCTGGAAAGTCCTGCACCACATCGATCTCTGCAAGAGTCAGTGACGAACCAGCATCGGGTACTAGCATAACGCTGGCAAGAAATGCGTCACAACCCTTGTTCACCATGCGCATCGCCTTCATGGCAGAGATAACTAACTTTCCCGCTAAGTTCTTTGGCAAGGGATGAGAGAACTCATCCTCACCAGGAATGCGAAAAACAATCTTCTTCCTACGACAATCCACTAACGCATAATGCTCCTCTAGCCAATCCAGACCAAGGATACAATCATAGTCCTTCATCTTTAGCAAGAAGAAACACCCATCTAGGAATCTATCCTCAATGCACACAGGTAACGACGGAATGCACTTCCTAGTCGATACCGTACCCGCAGGGGTGTGCACAGACAAAGGGACCTCTAACTCCTCAGACTCTATGCCTGACTCTAGGGCTAACTGCCTAGCGAACCGCTCGGAAATGAACGAGTGAGTAGCACCCGTATCAAACAAAACCCGAGCGTGCACACCGAAAAGTAAAACTGTACCTTCGGTGACATGCTCCGCCTGCTCGGCGTCCTCACGAGCCAACGCAAACACTCGAGCTGGGGCTCGAGGCCTTCCTGGTCGTCCTGTCGCTGGCGCGGCTGCCGCTACTGCTGGTACTGGCGCTCCTCGCTGAGCTTCCTGCTGAAGTCTGGGGCAATCCTTGATCTTGTGGTTGCTACTCCCACACTTTAGGCATTTGCCCGCTATCTTCCAACATTCCGTACCACCATGTGCCCTTCCACAGTGAGGGCACTCCTTCTTGTCACCAGAGGAACGTACAGAAGGTACCTGAGTGTTGCTGACTACCACAGGGCGCTGTGGTGACTGGTATGCTGCTCTCCTCTTGTCTTGTCGCTGGAAAGTGGCTGCTGGTCTCTTCTGCGAAGCCTTCTTCTCCTCAAGGTACCGCTCCATCTCGCCTTCCTGCCTACAAGCAGCGCTAAGGGCTTCGTCCAGGGTACGATGATCAAACGCTACGAGCCTCGTCCGCAGTGATGGCTTAAGGCCCATCACAAACTTCTTTGCCTTCCTGCGCTCATCTGCCACAATGTGAGGTGCATACTTAGATAGTTCTGCAAACCTGGCCTCATACTCGAGTACGGTCATAGAGCCCTGAGTCAAAGTGAGGAACTCCTGCTCCATCCTGTCCTGGATGTGCTCGGGGACGAACTTGGCCCGAAAGAGCCTCACGAACTCGTCCCAAGCAACATCAATCGCACCGTCCTCAAACCGTGTACGTAGTAATGAAGCCCACCACACATCAGCTCTCTCCTGCAACATAACCTTCATAAGCACCGCTAAACAACTTCAACTTAACAGGGAATAGGAAACACATAACTAACACATACCTGTAGCATGTAGGTGGCTAAAGTAACCTTGTCCTCATCCACACACCTGATGGCCCGGAAGATCTTCTCGATCTCCCTCATCCAGCTTTCGGCTAGCAACGGATCGCTCTCCCCCTTGAAAGAGGGTGGCAGCATCCTCTTGAATCTTTCCATGATGGAAGGTCCACCATGGTCCTGAGCTGGGGCCTGAGCCTGCTACACCAAACAATAACGTATATAATAAACACAATATCATGCAATTAAATAGCAAACTACTAGGTTGTTTTATTATTCTACCTGGGCCTCCAACTGGGCCTGGAGTGCTGCTGGTGTGGGCCTGCGTCTGCATGGCTTGCACCAGACCTTGCATAAATACTCCATAGTCCACTGGCGGTGGTGGGGGAAGCACAGGACCCTGTGAGGCCGGGGCCTGCTGCTCCGCCCGCTCCTCATGCCTCTGCTCGTCGTCGCGAGCTGGCACACCTCCACGTCGTCCACGGGAAGCCATGGCTGTAATAAAATTTTAGCCACCAATTAGAGCTAGGTTACTAAGCTTCCTAACCATTTTCTTATCTATTTTTCCATTCATTATTAGTCGTTTCTACCCATGTGGACAATCTATAAAGATTTAGCATGCAATGAGGATGATGATTCATGTATATTCATGTAAGATCTCAATCGGTTTCTCTGATACCAATCTCTGTGACGACCCTCATTATACCGGTACGGTTATACCAACCCACGTCGGTATAGTAAAGGTTATCATAGTGGGACATTTACCCAAACACTATCACATGATTGAGATATACACAAATATAGACACAGAGTCGCGGAAGTAAGGACTAACTGTCATCACATTTCATCATCCACATTTCTCATACATGATCCATATAGCAAATTAAAGGACTAAACTTTCATAATTGAAATTAAACCAAACTACATTGTCCACAAGATTAAAGTTCTACATTTAATACATAATTTGTCCACAATTACATAAATGATAACTCTAATACAAGCTACAATTTACATACTATGAAACAAAAAGGGACACAACGTCAACTCCACAAGCTACTCTCCACGCTCGGAGTCGCTCTCCACGGTCTCCTCCAAAAGTGTGTCACCAACTAAACCTGTACGCCGAAGCAAGGAGTGAGTCTAAAAGACTCAGCAAGTAACTCCATACACATCATTCATGCATACATCATAGTAGGTTCTACTATTTCAATTTGCACGGCAATCATACAGCATGCTTGAACATCAATAAGAGACAACCTATCATGGTATTTCTACAAAGTCAAAACACATGGTACATGGTTTAAGATGTTTCACATAACACTCCCTATCACATGCTTTCTACTCATTTAATCACATGAAAACTACACTTCCAATTTGACTATAACATGATGGCAATTTACATGGAATTAGAAATATCATAGCATGAATTATCGTCTCATACTCTAACACATTCACTTCACATGGTTACACATTCCCATATTTCACATGGTTCATTTTTCAAACCTTTCACATGCACACATGTTCGCATTCTAACATAAATAGTTCACATGATTTCACATTTCACATTCACTTGTTCACATATACACATTTTACACATGTTCACATTCACATTTCACAATTTATTTGCCGTGACACATAGTCCAAACCACCACTAGAAGGACACATCACATACACATAACACATAGCACATCACCTAGGCAATACAGTGATGACTCTTGGCACTGCGCAGACCGGAGAACACGTCTCCACCCTAACCAGTGGTACTTGTCCACCTCCAGGATTTCATCCTAATGCCCTTAGGATATCTTAACACATTGAACCTTCTCATGGGGACCTTTCCATGATACAGTTCCACAGCCCTCTATGGAAGCAGTGTCACACACGACACATTTTACACATTACACATTCCGATTAACACACGTTTTACATATGATATTCACACTTTCTTGTTTATGCACATGGTTCTGTTCTTCCCTAGCATGATGCCACTAATAACAGAAATCAAGCATTTAGTAGCCCTCACGGATTAATTGGAACGCACATCATTTAACCTTAATCATGGTACATGTATTTATAACTCATTTTCACATGGAAATCTCATACTGTAGGCTACTGTCATCAAATTTTCCTGAAAATTTAACCACATACTGTTTTCGGGTATAGGAACACACATACAAATTTTCACATTTTTCTGAATTCACATGCATTTATAGAAATTAAAACACTCAGTTTCATGCCATTCATAAACTAAGTTAACATAGAACATGACATGGATTTCAGATTTGATCATGCACAGTCATGAGCCACACATACATATTGGTACAAGAAATTTTTCCCAAATTTATTTCCCAACACACGATTTACTAGAATTTTCACAAGGTCTACACATGCTTTCTATTTCTCATTGTAGGAATTATAAAAATTCACATGAATACGGGAAAATCCCCAAATTTGCAGGGCATGGACTGATACATATAAACATGGTTCATAAAATTCTACAGCATTAATTCCTCAGAAATCATGGGAAACAAAATTAACAAGCATAACCTCTTTCCTACACATGCCTTTCAATAATTCTAATAAATTATGCCATCCACAGAAAAATACAGGAAATTTCACACACATCACATTATCTATTTTACATAACATATAAAATTTACATTATATCCTCATGCGTAGAAATATGGAAATTAAGGATATAGGGCAGAACAGTTCACTGTTCTGTCAAGAAGAACTCAACGGCATACTATGGACGTTTACAATAGTTGGCGGCAACATCGTTGGCCGCTGACTCAAGATCTCAACGGCAATAGATCTGGACCGTGTTCGGACCTGTGTAAAAACACAGTCCGAGCTCTAAAGAATGGTGAATGTAGGGGATCCAGGACACGAGAAAAATCCGTAAAAATCACAAAACCT
The DNA here is from genome assembly GCA_014218235.1 of Colocasia esculenta. Lineage (NCBI taxonomy): Eukaryota > Viridiplantae > Streptophyta > Magnoliopsida > Alismatales > Araceae > Colocasia > Colocasia esculenta. The sequence goes on along the minus strand of CM024754.1, from coordinate 86,547,571 downwards.
CCTAGACACATACATGGATGAAGTGCAAGGGTTACTTGCCTTTGGAAAAACTCCTAAAGGGATCAAAATGGTTGGAGAAGCTCTCCTTGGGCAGTTCCAAGAAGCCTCCAAGATGCCTTCACTCCGGCTTCTGTGATGCTCCCCTCTGCAATCCAGGGCCGGGGATGTGTTGTCTCCCTCCTTGTCGAAGTAGATCTCCGGAAGAAGCTCCAAACCGCTGGATCAAAGCCTCCCAAGTTCGGGTTTCCTCACAGCTCTCAGGGTTTTAGGGTTTTTCTCACCCTTTTGGGGCCAGGGTTTCTTCCCCTCTTGCAAGGGTCAATGGGACTTCTAGGTTGCAAGGGGTGGTGGTCATATAGACAAGACATGGGGTCTGTCTTGGCAGGGGCGAAGGAGCCGTTGGGGGGGGGTTGGCATCCCCCAATCGGAGGCATGGCACACCATGCAGCTGCTCAGAAAATTGTCAGGGAAGTAGACGTCTACATCAACGGACGTCCATAATAATAGTTGGCGTCCATCGAGGTCGCCGCCTACTTGTCCTTGACGTCCACAGATGCTGCCGTCGACATGGTCTTCGGCCAAAACATACAATTTCACAGAAACCCTAATCCTTCTTATGTACATGTATGCAATACATAGGGTATAATGTACACACCAATTACATCATGCAACCAAACAATATATATATATATATATATATATATATATATATATATATATACCCAACTAAGTACACACATGTATTCATAATAGTCAAGATGGTATATAATGTGCTCGGTATAATGTACATACTATCTTCACAATGCAATAAACAACACTTACTAACTAATTATACACACAATGCACACTTTTATACCAATCTTCATTCAATACCACATATATAATTTGAGCAACACATCATACACCTAATTTACCACTTAAGTAAATATCATATATATATATATAGCATAGATAGCACATATGTATACATACATGCTTACATGCATGCATAAAATAAAGGTTTTATATGTATAAGCATACGATTAGTTACACGCACATCTTATATGCATATGTATATCTAGCTACATACATGACACGTAAACATTCGCACAATAAGGTACTTATAAAAGAAAAGGACGAAAAATCGGGGGCCTTACACCCTCTCCCCCCATAAAAGGATCTTCGCCCTCGAAGATCGAATCACGCACCTGCGGTGACATCCTCGGTGTTGTCTCGCAGGGTGAACTACTTCACCTTTGGGCACTCTCTAATCCGATGACTTTTGCTACCGCATCTGAGACATCTTCCTTCTTTTGCCCAACATAAGTTTCCGCTGTGCCACTTGTTGCAGTGCACACACTTTGGCTTCTCGCTGCCTGAAGTTGCCACTGACTGAAGTGCTGACTCTGCTGGTACCATAGCGGATCACTGACATTCCTCAAATCTCTGCATCTTCCTTCTCTGCCACATCTTCCTCCTCTGCCGCTGGAACGGTTCCGGTAACTTATCCAATCGAGCCTTTCTCTCTTCCAAATACTGCCTTATCTTGTGCTCCTGCCTACACGCCGCGCTGAAAGCCGCATCCATAGATTCATGGTTACATGCTGCCAATCTAACTCTCAACGATGGTTTAAGACCCATCACAAACTTTTTCGCCTTCTTGCTCTCGTCCATCACTAAGTGAGGCGCATGCTTGAACAACTCTGCAAACTTAGCATCATACTCCAAAACTGACATTGAGCCCTGAGTCAACGTCAAAAATTCTTGCTCCTTCTCATCTTGGGCACGTTCAAGGATATACTTGGCCTGAAACAACATCACGAAATCGTTCCAAGTCACTTCCAATCCGACTCCTAAGAACTGCGTGCGAAGCACAAAAGACCACCACGCGTCTGCTTGCTCCTGAAGCATATACGTCGCCAGACTGATCCTGTCATCCTCTGAACATCCGATAGCTCTGAATATCTTCTCAATTTCCTTGAGCCAACCCTCTGCGCCTAACGGTCCACTCTCCCCCTCAAAATAGGGTGGAGCCATCCTCCTGAACTTCTCCATAACAGAAGATCCATCACGCTCATACTCCTGGGAACCCGGTACTTGAGCCTACCACAGCAAACAACATAACTCACACTTATACTACACGGAAAGCAACAACACAAGACCAAGTAGAACAAACTACTCTATTTACTATTCTAACCTGAGCCTCTAGCTGAGTCTGGGGTGTAGTCTGGGTATGGACCTGCGTCTGCATAGCTTGTGCCAAACCTGGTACGAACACTCCATAATCCTCTAACGATGGTGGGGGAAGCACAGGACCCTGAGGTGTCGGGGCCCGCTGCTCACCCACCTCCTCACGCCTAGGCTCATCTTCTCTAACCTGGGCACCACACCTACCACGCGAAGCCATATGCTGCAAGGTAACTCAAACATAGTTAGAAATTACGTTATTTAATTCTTAACCTCTTTCTTATCTATCTTTCACTCATTATTAATAAATTCTACACATGTGGACAATTCTATAAGGACTTAGCATATAGTGAAGATGATGACTTATATATATACTTATGTACAATCTCAACCGGTTGCTCTAATACCATTCTCTGTGACGACCCTCGCTATGCCGGTACGGTTGTACCAACCCACGTCGGCACGACGAAGATCACCACAGCGGGACATTTACCCGACACTATCATTCGATTGAGATGTACACAAATATAAGTACAGAGTAGCGGAAGAAAAGACTACTGTCTTCATTTCATCATCCACATTGACATCCACAGTCCATATAGCAAATAAAGGAAAGCTAAAGCTTACTTAACTGAAATTTAAACAAGGTACATTGTCCACATAACTACAATTTTATCATCAAATTACATAGTTTGTTCACAATTACATAATAGTTCAATACAATGCCTCAAATTACATACTATGAAAGCGAAATATAACAATAACGACTCCGCCAAGCTACTCTCCGCGCTCGGAGTCGCTCTCCACTGTCTCTTCCAAAAGATGTAGGGTCACCTACTAAACCTGTACGCCGAAGCAAGGAGTGAGTCTAAAAGACTCAACAAATAACACCATACACTTCATACATGTATACATCATATAGGCATTCACATTCAATCGCATTCAATCTAAGCGTGTAGCAAGGTTATGTGATATTATCACAACCTGTCAGGGTATTCCTACAAATTTAAAGCACATGGAACATGATTTATACCTTTCAATTTAAACTATCTATCACATGTTTCTACTCATCCAATCACATGAAAGCTACATTTCTAATTAACTAAAACATGAAAGCAACTAAACATGAGGTTCTCATATGCATTAAAGGAAACACTACCATCATGGTTTCTACACATGGTAGCACATGCTAACTATCATTTCTCATGCATTAAGGTTGCTGTTTTGACATGGATTAGAAGTCTCATAACATGCAAGTTCATCTCTCACACTCTAACATATTCACATCACATGGTTCACTCTCCTACACCTTCTACGCATATCTATTGTTATTCAAGGGAAACCTAGCATAATGCTTCTACTAGTTTTATAACATATGAATTATGTTCAAACAAACAACTAATCTAACACATGTTCTTTTCTCATTCCGTCAACATATGAACTCAATTAAGAACTTGTCTCATTCACACCACATCATGAGAGCAATTTAGGCATGGTTTTTGCACATGGTGAAAGGAAGATTCGAGCGTGGATTCTATGGACATTCTTGCACACAATAACATGATTGCTTATCTAATTAGCTTGCTGTTCTAATATGTTTCTATCATTATCACATTAGGAATCAAAGTTTTACACTCTAACACATTGGTTTCACATGTTACACATTTACACATTCACATGTACACATCTTTCATTTTGCACATATTCACATGGCACTTACACAATCTTCACATATACACGTTCACATTTCACATTTATATGCCGTGACACATAGTCCAAACCATCATTAGAAGGACACATAACACATGACATAACACATACTTATCACCTAGGCAAAACAGTGATAAGCCTTGGTACTGCGCAGACCGGGAGAAGCCCTCTCCACCCTATCGACGGTACTTGTCCGCCACCAGGATTTCATCCTAATGCCCATAGGATACACATACACATTGAACCTTCCCATGGGGACTTTTCCATGGTACAGTTCCACAGCCCTCTATGGAAGCAGTGTCACACACGGCACATTTTACACATTACACATTCCGATTAACACACGTTTTACATATGATATTCACACTTTCTTATTTATGCACATGGTTCTGTTCTTCCCTAGCATGATACCACTAATAACAGAAATCAAGCATTTAGTAGCCCTCATGGATTAATTGGAACGCACATCATTTAACCTTGATCATGGTACATGTAATTATAACTCATTTTCACATGGAAATCTCATAGTATAGGCTACTGTCATCAAATTTTTCTGAAAATTTAACCACATGCTGTTTTCGGGTATAAGAACACACATACAAGTTTTCACATTTTTCTGAATTCACATGCATTTATAGAAATTAAAACACTCAGTTTCATGCCATTCATAAACTAAGTTAACATAGAACATGACATGGATTTCAGATTTGATCATGCACAGTCATGAGCCACACATACATATTGGTACAAGAAATTTTTCCCAAATTTATTTCCCAACACACGATTTACTAGAATTTTCACAAGGTCTACACATGCTTTCTATTTCTCATTGTAGGAATTATAAAAATTCGCATGAATACGGGAAAATCCCCAAATTTGCAGGGCATGGACTGATACATATAAACATGGTTCATAAAATTCTACAGCATTTAATTCCTCAGAAATCATGGGAAACAAAATTAACCAAGCATAACCTCTTTCCTACACATGCCTTTCAATAATTCTAATAAATTATGCCATCCACAGAAAAATACAGAAATTTCACACACATCACATTATCTATTTTACATAACATATAAAATTTACATTATATCCTCATGCGTAGAAATCTGGAAATTAAGGATATAGGGCAGAACAGTTCACTGTTCTGTCAAGAAGAACTCAACGGCATACTATGGACGTTTACAATAGTTGGCGGCAACATCGTTGGCCGCTGACTCAAGATCTCAACGGCAATAGATATGGACGTCGAGTTCGGACCTGTGTAAAAACACAGTCCGAGCTCTAAAGAATGGTGAATGTAGGGGATCCAGGACACGAGAAAAATCCGTAAAAATCACAAAAACCTCCTAGACACATACATGGACGAAGTGCAAGGGTTACTTGCCTTTGGAAAAACTCCTAAAGGGATCAAAATGGTTGGAGAAGCTCTCCTTGGGCAGTTCCAAGAAGCCTCCAAGATGCCTTCACTCCGGCTTCTGTGATGCTCCCCTCTGCAATCCAGGGCCGGGGATGTGTAGCCGGATGTGTTGTCTCCCTCCTTGTCGAAGTAGATCTCCGGAAGAAGCTCCAAACCGCTGGATCAAAGCCTCCCAAGTTCGGGTTTCCTCACAGCTCTCAGGGTTTTAGGGTTTTTCTCACCCTTTTGGGGCCAGGGTTTCTTCCCCTCTTGCAAGGGTCAAAGGGACTTCTAGGTTGCAAGGGGTGGGTGGTCATATAGACAAGACATGGGGTCTGTCTTGGCAGGGGCGAAGGAGCCGTTGGGGGGGGGTTGGCATCCCCAATCGGAGGCATGGCACACCATGCAGCTGCTCAGAAAATTGTCAGGGAAGTAGACGTCTACATCAACGGACGTCCATAATAATAGTTGGCGTCCATCGAGGTCGCCGCCTACTTGTCCTTGACGTCCACAGATGCTGCCGTCGACATGGTCTTCGGCCAAACATACAATTTCACAGAAACCCTAATCCTTCTTATGTACATGTATGCAATACATAGGGTATAATGTACACACCAATTACATCATGCAACCAAACAATATATATATATATATACACAACTAAGTACACACATGTATTCATAAATAGTCAAGATGGTATATAATGTGCTCGGTATAATGTACATACTATCTTCACAATGCAATAAACAACACTTACTAACTAATTATACACACAATGCACACTTTTATACCAATCTTCATTCAATGCCACATATATAATTTGAGCAACACATCATACACCTAATTTACCACTTAAGTAAATATCATATATATATATAGCATAGATAGCACATATGTATACATACATGCTTACATGCATGCATAAAATAAAGGTTTTATATGTATAAGCATACGATTAGTTACACGCACATCTTATATGCATATGTATATCTAGCTACATACATGACACGTAAACATTCGCACAATAAGGTACTTATAAAAGAAAAGGAAGAAAAATCGGGGGCCTTACACCTTTCCATGATACAGTTCCACAGCCCTCTATGGAAGCAGTGTCACACACGGCACATTGTACACATTACACATTCCGATTAACACACGTTTTACATATGATATTCACACTTTCTTGTTTATGCACATGGTTCTGTTCTTCCCTAGCATGATGCCACTAATAACAGAAATCAAGCATTTAGTAGCCCTCACGGATTAATTGGAACGCACATCATTTAACCTTAATCATGGTACATGTATTTATAACTCATTTTCACATGGAAATCTCATAGTGTAGGCTACTGTCATCAAATTTTCCTGAAAATTTAACCACATACTGTTTTCGGGCATAGGAACACACATACAAATTTTCACATTTTTCTGAATTCACATGCATTTATAGAAATTAAAACATTCAGTTTCATGCCATTCATAAACTAAGTTAACATAGAACATGACATGGATTTCAGATTTGATCATGCACAGTCATGAGCCACACATACATATTGGCACAAGAAATTTTTTCCCAATTTTATTTCCCAACACACGATTTACTAAAATTTTCACAAGGTCTACACATGCTTTCTATTTCTCATTGTAGGAATTATAAAAATTCACATGAATATGGGAAAATTCCCAAATTTTCAGGGCATGGACTGATACCTACAAACATGGTTCATAAAATTCTACAGCATTTAATTCCTCAGAAATCATGAGAACAAAATTAAACATGCAAAATCTCTTTCCTACACATGCCTTCCAATAATTCTAATAAATTATGCCATCTAGAGAAAAATACAGGAAATTTCACACACATCACATTATCTATTTTACATAACATATAAAATTTACATTATATCCTCATGCGTAGAAATCCGGAAATTAAGATATAGGGCAGAACAGTTCACTGTTCTGTCAAGAAGAACTCAACGGCATACTATGGACGTTTACAAGAGTTGGCGGCAACATCGTTGGCCGCTGACTCAAGATCTCAACGGCAATAGATCTGGCCGTCGAGTTCGGACCTGTGTAAAAACACAGTCCGAGCTCTAAAGAATGGTGAATGTAGGGGATCCAGGACACGAGGAAAATCCATAAAAATGATAGAAACCTCCTAGACACATACATGGACAAGGTGAAAGGGTTACTTGCCTTTGGAAAAACTCCTAAAGGGATCAAAATGGTTGGAGAAGCTCTCCTTGGGCAGTCCCAAGAAGCCTCCAAGATGTCTCCACTCCGGCCTCTGTGATGCTCCCCTCTGCAATCCAGGGTCGGGGATGTGTAGCCGGATGTGTTGCCTCCCTCCTTGTCGAAGTAGATCTCCAGATGAAGCCTTGGATCGCCAGATCAAAGCCTCCAACTCCAAGTTTTCTCACAGCTCACTAGGGTTTTCTCTTATCTCTTTGCAAAGAGCCAAGAGAGCTCTTTGGGGGTTGTCACAAGGGCCATTTTAGAGAGGAGAACCTCTCACCTACGCAGAGGTCGGTGGGAAGGTCGGGGTAGCCGTTGGGGTGGTTGGCATCCCCCAATCAAAGGCATGGCACACCATGCTGCTGCAGACTGGTCTGTCAGGACATAGACGTCCACCGATATGGCCGTCGACTTAATAATCGACGTCCACCTATATGGACGTTAACAATGAGTGAATGTCCATTCATGTTGACGTCGACTAACCCTTCGGCTAGAACCCAAAACCATGCAAAACCCTAATTTCTCCTAAGTTCATGCATGCAATACATAGGGTGTAATGCACATACTCACTATGTCACGAAATCAACCGATATCTATATACAACTAAGTATATACATACATTCATAAGTACACCAAGATAATGTATACCTAATACTTACACGATAATGCATATACATACACAAGCATAAAATTGCACACAATAAAATAATAAGGACAAAATTCGAGGGCCTTACATTAACTCTCGAGCATCCAAATGGTATTTAGATAGTGGGTGCTCAAGGCACATGTCAGGAAACCAGAAGTTTGTTCACTCATCTCTAAGATGAAGAAGGAACAGTCACTTATGGAGATAATGGAAAAGGAACTGTGATAGGCAGTGGCTCCGTGAACAATAAAGGAAAAACGGTTATAGAGGATGTGTTGTTAGTCAAAGGATTGAAGCATAATCTTATCAGCATCAGCCAACTGTGTGACAGAGGCCATCAGATCCAATTTCAAGAATCAAAATGCAGCATACTGAAGGATGAAGCAGTCATCTTTGAAGCAAACAGAGAAAAGAATTTATATGTGCTCTATCTTGAGGAACTCAAAGAACAAAATGTTTGTCTGGCAGCAAATAAAGATAAGTCTACTAAATTATGGCACAGACGTCTAGGACATTGCAGTATAGATGGCATGAGAAAATTGCTGAAGAAAAATCTTGTGGAAGGTTTACCAAAAGTCAGTGCAAAAATGGAATCTATAGACCTTGTGCTAAGGGAAAGCACACCAAGAGCTCCTTCAAGTCAAAGACGGTGGTGACCACCTCAAAACCCTTAGAGCTCCTTCATATGGATCTATTTGGGCCAATGAGGACTACCAGTCTTGGAGGAAAGAACTTTGGATTTGTCATAGTCGATGACTATTCAAGATTCACATGGGTATCATTCCTGGAGCATAAAGATGACACATTCGAAAACTTTGTTAGTTTCAGCAAGAAAGTCCAGAAGGATCAGAAGTTCAGCATTATTTCTATCCGATCAGATCATGGTGGTGAATTTCAGAATGAAAAGTTTGCTAAGTTCTGTGAAGATCAGGGAATTGAGCATAATTTCTCAGCAACAAGGACACCACAGCAAAATGGAATTGCTGAGAGAAAGAATAGAACCCTATTGGATATGGCAAGAACTATGCTATCTGAATATGATCTGCCGAGATACTTTTGGGCTGAAGCAGTCAACACAGCAAGCTACATCATCAACAGAGTGATGATCATGCCAATTCTAAAGAAGACTGCATATGAACTGTTCAAAGGAAAGAAACCAAGGATCAGTCATTTCAGAACCTTTGGATGTCCATGCTTTATACACAACAACGCAAGCGAGATATTGGTAAGTTGGATGCCAAATCAGATGAAGGCATCTTCATGGGGTACACCTCTAAACCCAAAGGCTATAGAGTATTTAATAAACATACGTTATTAATTGAACAGTCTGTACATATTATTTTTGATGAAACTAACATTTCCTTGAGAAAGGAAGAAGATAGTGATAATGATGATGCAGATGTACTATCCAAGAAACTGAAGAATACATCAATTGAGGACAAGGATGATCCACCACTGGAAGACATGCAACAAAAGGAAATTACACATGAAAATCTTCCAAAGGAGTGGAGATATAAGAAAGATCACCCACTCGAAAATGTTATTGGTGATCCATCTGTAGGTGTAAGAACAAGAGGTAATGTAATTCCTTGTGATTACCTAGCTTTTGTTTCTCAAATAGAGCCTAAGACAGTCAATGAAGCTCTTACTGATGAATCTTGGATAATAGCCATGCAAGATGAACTAAATCAGTTCAAGAGAAACCAAGTATGGTCACTTGTTCCTAGACCATCAGACCATCCAGTCATTGGCACCAAATGGGTGTTCAAAAATAAACTGGATGAAACTGGTGTAATCTTAAGAAACAAGGCCAGATTGGTAGCTCAAGGCTATTCTCAAGAGGAAGGCATAGATTTCGATGAAACCTATGCACATATAGCTAGACTTGAGGCTATTAGAATACTACTTGCATATGCATCAGCATTAGATTTAAAACTATTTCAAATGGATGCCAAATCTGCATTTCTAAATGGTTTCATAAAAGAGGAAGTTTATGTGGAACAACCCCCGGGTTTTGATGACACAGAATTTCCTGATCATGTTTTCAAACTTCATAAGGCATTATATGGTTTAAAACAAGCACCTAGAGCCTGGTATGAAAGGCTTAGTTCATTTCTTTTAAACCATGGTTTCAGTAGAGGTCAAGTAGATAGCACTCTTTTCATAAAGTCAAAGGTCAAACACATACTACTGGTTCAAATTTATGTAGATGATATTATTTTTGGTTCTACTGATGAATCCCTTTGCAAGTATTTTGAAAAGTTGATGCAGGGAGAATTTGAAATGAGCATGATGGGAGAACTTAGTAAACAAGGAAAGGAAGGAACTCACATCTGTCAAGCCAAGTACACAAAAGAACTCCTGAAGAAGTTTGGATTTGAAAATACCAAGCCACTGTCAACACCAATGAGCACATCAACGAGGATGGACAGTGACAAAGATGGTAAGAAAGTAGATCAAAAGATCTACAGAGGTATGATAGGTTCACTACTCTATTTGACAGCTAGTAGACCTGATATCTTATTTAGTGTATGCATGTGTGCTAGGTATCAAGCAGATCCTAGAGAATCACATTTAATTTCTGTAAAAGAATATTTAGATATTTAGCTAGAACTCATGACTTAGGTCTGTGGTATCCAAAATCTTCTGAAATCAATTTAGTAGGATACTCTGATGCTGACTATGCTGGATGCAAAGTAGATAGAAGAAGCACCAATGGTGGTTGTCAATTTCTTGCAGGATGTTTGATATCCTGGTCTTCAAAGAAACAAAATTCAGTGGCACTGTCTACAGCTGAAGCTGAGTACGTAGCTGCTGGAAGTTGTTGTACACAACTCTTATGGATAAAGCAACAACTTGAAGATTTTGGATTAAATATCAAATCGATTCCACTTTTGTGTGACAACACCAGTGCCATTAATCTCACCAAGAATCCAGTTCAACATTCAAGGACCAAGCATATTGAGGTTAGGTATCATTTTATTCGTGATCATGTAGCAAATGGTAATATTGAAATATCTTTTATTGATACAAATGGCCAGCTAGCAGACATCTTCACAAAAGCCTTACCTGAAGAGATTCACATCTCTTAGAAGGGAATTGGGCATGTGCAATTTGTGAAAAGAGTCCTGTTGAAAACTGGCATATAAATTTTTCAGACTTAAACAATCTTTCTCTCTATGGCTTTAAGCAAAAATAGCAATATTATCCCTCCTGGTCGCTCTTTTATTGAAGTCGGTTTGAATAGTCAAACTTGTTTGTCGCTTTCTACCGCCTTTTGGCGGCTCACTTTCCTCAGCGCATTTAATTATTCATAAAATCGATGAGAGAACGATTCGTATCCCATCTTCTACCTTTTCCCCCTTTCGTCTAGTTGCTTGAGCCAATGCCCTAGCAATTTCGACATCGACTCTCTGCTAGGTTTGAAGCTTCTCTCATCTTCCCGCAAAATTTCTTGAGGGCTTTCACTCCTCCTTCCTTCTCAACCCTCCGGAAAACCTCCTCAACGGATTCCATGGTCGCATCCACCGTTTCCGGGAGTTTGGGTGGCTACAGTGCCGAGTTTCTTGCTCCTGAGCAGCAGGAAAGGTTCACCTTTGTGAAGACAAAAGTCTGTGGAAATAAGGCAGTGGATATAGCAGATCTAGAGAAGAATGGCATGCACAGTGTAGTTGAAGCAATGAACAGGATGCAGTGGATGGGAATCACCACCCTTTCCGAGGTAAGTTATCCGGACCTCGTAAAGGCCTTTTATGTTTGTCTGAGAACAGAGGAAGATGGGTCCCTAATTTCATCTGTCAAGGGAACCCAGATCAAGATAGATCATGAGTTGTTACATTCGTTGTTTGGAGTAAAGACATCCGGGCACAGTGGGGTTCACACCGTGGACGCCCAAGTTAAAGGTCTTGGTATTGTAGGACTGGGATTCAGATTGAAAGATGGTAAATTAGACATTAACCAACTGAATGCTTTCAATCGCCTCCTCCATTTCATAGTCTGTCAGATTTTGGTTCCAAGAAGCGCCACTTTCTCCACCTGTACCAAGGCAGACTCAGACATAATGTTCTGGGCCATACATAACAAGGACATCAATATGGCCGCAGTGATGATTGAGAGGATGAGATTTGCCCGTGATCAAATTTGGGATACAAAGAGCAAGCTTAATTTCTCTTTGCCTTATGCTCATCTGCTTACCAAAGTTTTCAGGCATTTTGGTATTGATCTGACCGGAGCTGTAGTTGAGAAAATGGGCCAATCAATTAGGTCCAGAAATCTAAGGAAGAGTGGTTTCTTAGTGATCAATGGTGTCTGGTCTAAGACCTCAGTAGCAGAGGGAGAGGCCATCATAGAGATATTCCTGATGTTCAGGAAGAAGCAGCAGAACCAGCAGCAGAACAACCAGCAGCGGATCAAGCAGTAGCAGAACCAAGAATAGAAATTGAGCCAGTTGAATTAGCAGAACCACCAACTGTACCAGCAGAATCAGTTGCAGCAGAAACAAGAGCTGTAAAGCAAGTAGGGTCACCCCCTTTAATAATTGAATCTCACCCTCCAGAAGCTCCAGTAGGAGGAGCAGTGGTAGGTGCAACAGACACTTTGTCCACCTCCATTGTTGCCTCTATCCTAAGAGAGGTAGTGGATTCTGTTCTCACCACCCCAGTCACCTCAGAGACTGGTGGAATTGCAGAAGAAGAAGCTGTGGCATCCGGCCACATTGAAGAATCACTTGCAATACCAGTTCAGGAGGAGCAATCAGATGCTCCTGATAATATTATTTTGGAAGAAGATGCTCCCATTCAGGGGGAGCAAGAGCCAATGGAAGAGGATGCTCCTACTCAGGGGGAGGGACATGACAATCCTCCAGACTTTGATCCTAGAGATGGGGAGACAGCCAGCTCCTCTGATTCTGATGATGATTAGCCTCCTCCATCTTCAGAGGCTAGGCAAAAAGGGAAAGAAGTGGAGCCTGAAGTGCCACTCTTATCAAATACTCCACATGAAAGGCTAATGAGGCAGAAGATTGTGATAAATTTGAAGCCTGTGATTGAGAGACTTGATGCCCAAGGAACTATTCTATGTTCTCTTCAATCTGATGTATCCACCATCTTCATAAGCCAAGCTTCAGCTTCAAAGGAAATTTCCAACATCAGGAATGCCATGAAGTGGTTCAACAAAGAAATGGGCAGCATGAAGAATATGCTGAGTGAAATCCTGAAGGTGGTTGGAGCCCAAGCTCCTCCTCCTCCATCTCCTGCAGCCCAAGTTCCTGAGTCTGGGCCATCAGGGCCATCAGTTCATGAGTCAGGGCCAGCAGCAGTAGCAGCAGAGGTAGAAGCTAGAAGTCAAGGGCCATCTGGGCCAGCTGAGCAGGATGAAGGGCCTCCAGGGCCAGCTGATCAAGAGTTAGGGCCATCAGGGCCAGTGGAGTGTGAACCTGTGCAGATAGAGGTTGAAGAAGAGACCTTGGCATCTAAGCCCCCAGCTCCTTCTCCTCCCTCTCACACACCTGTTCCTCCTTCTCCACCATCAGCTCCTACAACACCTCCTGCTCCACAAACCTTCAAGAAGCCTCAATCAAGACATGTTTCCTCTCCAGCACCATTTCAGTCCACCTCATCTCCTGCCTCCTCTACTCACATTCCTTCTCCTTCATCTACCTTTGAGGCCCCTCCAGCATCCTCTGCTGGAACCTCCTCCTCCTCTGGTCCCTCCCTTGGACTAGTTGATGACCACCCTACTACTTCTCACTCATTTCTTCACCCTTCTCCTCCACCCTCTTTCATCACTATCATCCCTGAAAGAGCTCAACTTGACTCTCCCTTTATGGAAAAGGTAAAGGATGAGTTTGAGGAAGGCATTCTCAGGGCAGTGTTGAAGGTTGGGGAGCATATCCATAGAGCAGACTCTTCTAGTCCTGTCCCCAAGAAGAGGAAAATTTCTTCTACTTCCTCCATTTCCTCTGATTCTAAATATCCTCCCTTGTGGTTCTCTCTCACAGTGGACAACAAAAATAAACCACAGTATAGAGAATACCTTTCCAAAGTCGTTTTTGCCACTATCATTAACCTTCCCTTTCTAAATCTCACAGATCATTTGAACACCATTTTACCCTACACTTCTCTTTCTAAATCCGAAAAGTCCAAAATCTTCTCTCTTTCCCACTCCAAAACTGAAGAGCAGTGGGGCAAAAGTCACAAGGATCTCTACAAAAAATTCATCCTTGACAAATCTGCCAGATTTCCTCCAAGGGATCACTCCCTGACATTATCAGAGTGGTTAAGGCTCTACCACAGAGAATCATGGGCTTCCTTCATCCAAAAAGAAATCAAGATGGTCAGATATTACATGTGGTTTAACAACTACAGATATGTCCATCAGCTTCCAGAAGTTCAGCTGAGCCAGTTTAAGAAGGCCATTTCAGCTCTGAGTCCAGGCATCTCTCCACTTCAGATGTTAGGTAGATTTTGCTACCCTCCTAGTGCCAGATGAGATTGCACTACCTCAGATTCATTTCCTTGTCATGGAATCTTCTGTAGGATCCATCATCTTTGAACGTTTTGCCAGAGTGATGGGCAGAATCAAAGTATAGAAAGGCTGTCTAGTTGCATTTCCTAGATTCCTATTTAGAGAATATCACCAGGGGCATGTAAGTGTTGAAGTTCTAGCCCCAATCCTGTCTGAATGTGAAAGGCTGACATCCTCAGAATGGTCCAAGTTCTACCCTTTGTCTGCTCAGCAGCTGTTCACCCTGAATGAAGCTCAAGCCAGGGAAGGCAAACCTACTGTCTCTCCAGCCACATTCTTGGATATGAACTCCATTCACCTTGTAAATGACCCCTTCAATGTTTGGGAGGAAAGGTACAAGGTGTATGTAGCTCTACATAAAGCTCTCAGAGATAATCACAATCTCTATCCTGTGTCTATGGATCAGTTTCTTACCTGTGCCAGCTTTGGGACTCGTCATTTCCTGAAGATGACTATGGATAAGAATGCTTATGCTGATCTTCTCTATAAGCACCTAGATCTTCATCTCCAAAGTATGGCTTCCTCCATGGGAGCAACCTACTCTTTGTCTTTTGGAGTCTTTAAAACTCATTTTGAAGAGCAGGAAGCACAGGCATGGGAAACCATCTCCCATTTTGCCTCTCTTTTGTCTCCTGCTTATTATTTACCTGTACCTCCTCAAGATGAATGAAATACATTAATTTGTCTCAGTTTCCCTTTCTCTTCTTTCTTTGTCTCAGATTATCTTTTTGCTTAATGACAAAAAGGGGGAGAAAATTAGCATGTCTGAAATACATTCCAAAAACATTTAGGGAGAAATAAATTTTGACTGTTTTTAGATACCTTTCATCCATGTTTATTGTTCAGTTTTGTCATCATCAAAAGGGGGAGATTGATGATCAGTCTATCCCCATGTAATTTTAATTAATTACATATGTATTTGGTGATTAACAAAACCAAACAAAAATCTATTGAAAATCTCTAACATATATTTTATAAGTCTTATAGTACATGAAATATATCAAGGACAAACAGTCAACATTGGTAAGTATCACCCTCTTAAGCTTCAATCATTTCAAGTAAATATATTTCTCTAAGTCCACATCGACTTCTGTTGAAAGTCATAACGATTTCATAAGTGTTTTTAACGATGTCCTTGTAAGACTGGAAAGTCATGTTGTTTCAAACAAGTCGATTCTGTAACGATTCTATAAGTCATCGTAACGATTTCTTTAGAACTCGCAACGACTTGCTCGCCACAACGATTCTATAAGTCATCGTAACGATTTCTTTAGAACTCGTAACGACTTTCCCGTCGCAACAATTCTATAAGTCATCATAACGATTTCTTTAGAACTCGTAACGACTTACTCATCGCAACGATTTCTTAAGACATCGTAACGATTTCTTTAGAACTCGTAACGACTTGCCCATCGCAACGATTCTATAAGTCATCGTAACGATTTCTTTAGAACTCGTAACGACTTGTCTATCATAACGATTCTATAAGTCATCGTAACGATTTCTTTAAAACTCACAAAGACTTGCTTTCCATAACGATTTGTTAAGTGTTTCACAACGATTTCTTCAGTGAACACAACGACTTGCTTTCCATAATGATTTGTTAAGTGTTTCACAACGATTTCTTCAGTGAACACAACGACTTGCTTTCCATAACGATTTGTTAAGTGTTTCACAACGATTTCTTTAGAGCTCATAACGACTTGATAAGTGTTCATAACAACTTCCCTGTTGAACACATAAACTTGCTTTAACGATTTGCTCTCTATAATGACTTGTTAGTATTCATAACAATTTCATAAGTCATATAGACAACGACTTTATAGTTTATATCAACTTGACATTTATCTTATCTCTTGAAAGCATTGACTAGTCAAAGTCCACGTATATCTCTCTCTGACACTCCTGCATTTATGAGATCTGAACGTATCTCTGCATGCATGCAGATGATATCATCCATTATCGTGCTTACTCTGAATACGTATTTTAGACTCAGCTATTTGGCTTTACTATTTTCATGACTATTTCCTCTAACATTGACTGACATCAGAGACAGCTTAGCTGTCTGCTACTTTAGATTGAAATTGTGCAGATCACTGATACACTTCCACTTACAATGAGGAACAAAATAGTAGCCAAAGGATATCTCTGAAGATCTCATTTCTTTGCGTGCTCAAGTGATCAAAAGACTGTTGACTGGAAGCTTCCAAGATTACAGGCATCCTTCAGTCTAACGACTACTCAAGAGAGAGACAACGGTCACTTCAACGTCTACATTTCAAACTGGAGATATAAATACAAGTCAGAAGTTCAGAAGATAAGAGACACACCAACAGACACAACGACAGATCAACTTCGTCCAAGCTTTCAAATCTTCTGAAAGATTTCTAGAGCCAAGAACTTCATTCCACTTTATTTTTCGCTCTTTGCTCTCCACTGTGTAGTGAAAAATCTTGAGAGAGCTTGTGTAGTTCTGAGAGTGCACCTAGCTTTGATTCTTTCCTCTCAGTGCTTTTTGCTTCAGATCTTGGCTTGTCAAAAGCTTGATCTAGGGGCTTGAAAACATTTCTCTCTCTTTATTGTGTTTCCCTTCGTGTGTGAAGGAAGACCTGGTGGTATCCAGGGTGCTGTTCCCTTCGTGTGTGAAGGAAGACCTGGTGGTATCCAGGGTGATGTTCCCTTTGGTTGTGAAGGAAGACCTGGTGGGGTATCCAGGGTGGTTTTTTTCCCTTCGGGTGTGAAGGAAGACCAGCTGAGTTGGGTGTTGTAGCGTCCTTAGGGGGACTGTACCCTGTCTAGTGAAATCCTGAGTTATTGCTCAGGGACTGGACGTAGGACTCCTAGGGAGAGGAGGTCTGAACCAGGATAATTCTTTGTGTCGTGTGTTTGCTTTCCTTGTGTGATTGTTATTTGAACTAACAGTTACTAACCTCCATTGAAGAACGTTTGTGTGAATGTTTTTACTTACATGTATTTTCTAGATTAATTTTAAAGACCCATTCACCCCCCCTCTGGGCTCGTCAACTGGGCAACAGGTTCATCATATACTGCATGAAGAAAGAGATAAAGATCAATTTGCATGTCATCATGTATCAGATTATGTCAGAAACCACAAGGATCTACACAGATCTCTACCTTATGCTGCTCATCTTACATCAGTTTTTCAACACTTTGGCGTGTCTTTTGAAAATGAGCAAGCCCAATCAATCCCAATGTCCAACATTTATTGTTTGAAGCATTTACATTTATGTTGTAGTCACTACAATCAGTTAGGACACACTGTCAGCACATGCACCACTAGACACTTACGTTGGATTCCTAAAACTAACCATCAAGGACCCAAGAAATTTTGGGTACCAAAAGTTACAACTTAATTTTATTTGCAGAGTCGGCTGAGAGCATCCAAATGGTATTTGGATAGTGGGTGCTCAAGGCATATGACAGGTGATAGGAAGTTGTTTACAAGCTTTATAGATGAAGTTGGTCAAGTCACTTATGGTGACAATGGAAAAGGGAAAGTTTTAGGATGTGGAACAGTTGGTACTAAGGATAAGAATTTGATTGAAGATGTCATGTATGTAGAAGGTTTGAAGCATAATCTCATAAGCATCAGTCAGTTATGTGATAAAGGGCATCTAGTAAAATTTTAGAATGATAAGTGCATTATTCATAAAGATGAAAAAATTATGTTTGAAGCTCAAAGAGTCAAGAATTTGTACACTTTATAGTTACCCGAATTAAAGGAAGTAAATTTATGTCTTGCAACCAGTAAGTGTGAAGAATCCGATTTGTGGCATAGAAGATTGGGTCATGCAAGCACTTCAGTCATCAAGAAAATGATAAAGCATGATCTAGTTGAAGGTCTTCCAAAGATGAAAATGAAGAAGTCTGGAATATGTTCAGCTTGCGCAAAAGGAAAGCAAACCAAGACCTCATTTCAGTCCAAGACAGTTGTCACAACTGCCAAACCATTGTAGCTAATTCACATGGATTTGTTTGGACCTATAAGAACTGTCAGTCTTGGAGGAAAAGTATATGGCTATGTAATTATGGATGATTACTCAAGATACACTTGGGTGTCTTTCCTAGAAGCCAAATCAGAAGCCTTTTCAGCTTTCCTGAAATTTAGCAAAATAGTTCAAAAGAACCAGAAATTCCAGATTATAGGTATCATATTTGATCATGGTGGAGAATTCAAGAATGAAGAGTTCATGAAGTTCTGTGAAGAAAATGGGATTGAACATAACTTCTCAGCTCCAAGAACAACTCAACAAAATGGAGTAGCAGAAAGGAAAAATAGAACACTGCTGGATATGGCCAGAACTATGGTAAATGAATATAATTTACCAAGATATTTCTGGGCAGAAGCAGTCAACACGGCCTGCTACATTATCAACCGGTGCATGATCAGACCAATTCTTAAGAAGACCCCATATGAGCTTTACAAGGAAAGGAAGCCCAACATCAGTCATCTTCGACCTTTTGGCTATAAGTGTTTCATCTTAAATAATGGTAAGGATAATTTAGGAAAATTAGATGCTAAAAGTGATGAAGGATTCTTGTTAGGATATATATCAAAACCTAGGGGATATAAGTGTTTAATAGAAGAACTTTATCCATAGAACAAACAGTGCATATACTATTTGATGAAACTAATCCTTCTATTAAAAGAATAGAAGAAGAAGACTGTGTTGAAGAATTGTGCAGGGATCTAGAAAGAACATCTCTTGAAGATAAAGAAAAAGAAGAAGAAAAGGAAGATCCTCCACTGGAAGAACTTCAACAGCAAGAAGAACCACAAGAAGGACTACCTAGAGAACTAAGGTATCATCGAGATCATCCAAGGGAAAACATCATAGGTAATCCTCAAGATAGGGTAAGAACAAGAGGTATGCAAATCCCTTGTGATTTTTCTGCTTTAGTTTCTCAAATTGAGCCTAAGACAATCGATGATGCACTAGGTGATGAATCTTGGATCCTTGCTATGCAAGAGGAACTTAATCATTTCCAATGCAGCCAAGTATGGACTCTTGTCCCTAGACCTTTTGACCATCCAGTCATTGGAACCAGATGGGTTTTCAGAAATAAAATGGATGAATCAGGAGCAATCATTAGGAATAAGGCCAGACTTGTAGCTCAAGGGTATTCCTAAGAGAAGGCATAGATTTTGATGAAACTTATGCCCCAGTAGCTAGATTAGAGGCAATCAGAATCTTATTAGCATATGCAAGTTCTCTCAATATCAACTTATTTCAAATGGATGCTAAAAGTGCTTTTCTGAATGGTTTTATAAAAGAAGAAGTATATGTTGAGAAACCACCAGGCTTTGAAGATACTAAATATCCTAATCATATTTTCCGTTTAAAGAAAGCACTATATGGTCTAAAACAAGCCCCAAGAGCTTGGTATGAAAGATTGAGTGCTTATCTTATATCACATGATTTTGTAAGAGGTAAAGTTGATAGCACACTATTTATAAAGAAATTTTCAGATGGAATCTTAATTGTACAAATATATGTTGATGACATTATTTTTAGTTCTACTAATGAATCACTTTGCAAATTCTTTGAAAATCTTATGCAATGTGAGTTTGAAATGAGCATGATGGGTGAGCTTAATTATTTTCTTGGATTGCAAACTAAGCAGACCAAGGAAGGTACTCACATTTGTCAAACTAAATATATTTCAGATTTACTCTCTAAATATAGTTTTGATAAGTGTAAGCCATTAGGAACACCTATGAGCTCAGGCATTAAGTTAGATAGTGATCCTCTTGGTAAGAAAGTAGATCAAAAGGTCTATAGAGGCATGATAGGATCATTACTCTATCTTACTGCCAACAGACTAGATATAATGTTCAGTGTATGTTTGTGTGCGAGATTTCAAGCTGATCTAAAAGAATCTCATGTTCATGCTGTTCAAAGAATTTTTAGATATCTTATAAATACAAGTAAATTAGGATTATGGTATCCCAGATGTTCAGATTTCAAGTTAATTGGATATAGTGATGCTGACTATGCTGGATGCAAAATAGATAGAAAAAGCACCAGTGGTACTTGTCAAATCCTTGCAGGGTGCTTGATTTCTTGGTCCTCAAGGAAGCAGAATTCAGTGGCATTATCCACTACAGAAGCTGAATACATTGTAGCTGGAAGTTGCTGTACTCAACTCTTGTGGATCAAACATCAATTAGAGGATTATGGTCACATACTTCAAGAAATTCCAATGCTATGTGACAACACAAGCGCAATAAACCTGACCAAAAATCCTATCCAGCACTCAAGGACAAAGCACAATGAGGTTAGACATCACTTCATCAGGGACCATGTAAGTAATGGTGATATTTTACTTGATTTTGTGTCTACTGAAAATCAACTTGCTGATATTTTTACAAAACCCCTTCCTAAAGATAGATTTACATCTATCAGAAGAGAAATAGGCATGTGTAACCTTGATTAAATCGCTATGAAAAAAAAAATCATGATTAAAATTTTATGTGTTTGTTGTGAAAATTTCTGCTTCACTGTGAAATTTTTCTAAGTCTTAGCACTGCAACTTGTGAAGTCAGAGACACAATCCGACTCATGTATATTGTGTGCATTCGACTTGTAAAGTCGGAGACACAATCCGACTTCCTATAACTTAAGTCCGAAAAGGTGCCTGTTAATAAATCAAATTAATGGACTTATTTATTTCGTAACCGTCAAATCAGTCAATCGCAACCGTTCACCCCTTGATCACTAGTCAGTTACTTTTTCACTCTCCCTATTTAGACATATCTTTTTGTGTGCGAAGACACCCTTTCAAACTCTCTTCAACTCCCCTTGTCTTCTTCCTCCTCTTCGCACCTACACTGTTCATCCTCTCCGCCGGTCGTCTTCAGGACAACTCCAAGACCTCTATTCTCTCTGAAGAAAGGTAGGTTATGAGAACTCTAAACTCCATTTCTTTTACTCCTTTGATAGTTCCCTCAATCTTCTCTCTTGCTTTCCGTCTAGATGGCTTCATCTAGGGTTCTGGACGAAACCCTGTTGTCTCATGAGCAACTCAATCGCCTAGCATCTGCTAAGATCTCCATCTGTCCAGAAAAAGTAGTAGACTTCTCCCATTTGAGTGGTAGTCTGTTGTGGGTAGAAGAAACCCTAGAAGCCATGAGTTGGACAAAGCTGTGTCAGATTTCTGAACCAATCGCCGAGAATACCATCAAGGATTTTTATGTGACTCTTCAGGTTTCTTCCAAAACCTCAGTCACAGGATATGTAAAGGGGATCAAGGTTACAATATTTGAGGAGTTGTTAGCAGAAATCTTGGGATGTCCTATTTCCGGACACAAGCTCAGTGAGCCAGTGCCCTTGGATAAGCAAAAATTGGGCATTATTGGTAGTTTGGCGACAGTAAGCAAGAAAGGTCTTCTGGTCAACGAACTTTCCATAGAAAAGAGACTCATCCATTCAGTCATGACAAATGTTATAACTCCTAGAGATGGGACCCCTTCTTCCATAACTTCCAGAGATGGAAACCTATTATTTGGGCTATTCAGAGGCATAAAGTAAATTTGCCAGCAATTATTTTAGAAAAGATGGTAGCCTCCAAAGATTTGCAGGAATCCCTTCCTTATGGACCCCTGCTTACCTTGATTTTTAAAAGGTTTTCAGTCAATTTAAGCAAAGAAATTTCTGTTGGAATCAAAGAGAAAATTGGCTTGTCAACCTTGAGGAGAAGCCATTACACATTAATCAACAGAAGTCAGAACTTATGGATGAAGGATTCAGTACCAGAATGCTCCCATGAAGTGTTTCCTGATGAAACACTAGATTTATCTTCAGTCCCAGTAAGTCAACAAGAAGAAGAACAAGAAGAAGAAAGAATAGAAGTATATGTTCAAGTTGAAAAGCAACAAGGTTCTCAAGTGCTTGAAGAGCCAAGACAAATTCCTGTCTTTCCTCCAGAACAGGATGCACATGAAGAAACTATCAATGAAGTGCTAAGAGAATTAAGAGGAAAATGAGTAGTACAAGATCAAGAAGATATCCCTAGATCTACTCCTATTGAGCAAGAGTTTGAAGAAACGCAGCAACATTACTCCCCTTCTCAATTTGAGACCCGACCAAGGTCTCAGGGGGAGAGTAGCAACAGTTTGCATTCCATCTTGGATTTATTGAACAAGTAGCAGGAAAGTATTTCTATTCTTCAGTTACAAGTGGAATTTATTGATGCTAAATTTGATGGTTTGACTGATGAAGTCAAGCAGATGAAGGACCTCCTACTTCAGTTAGTGTGCCAACAGGGCACATCTCAAGAATCTGGTCCTCAAGTTCACCAACAACACCATGAAGCCCCTGCTCAGAAGTGTGATCAATTAGAACAAGAGCCTGAGCAGCAAAAGGAGCATGAGCAGTAGGCAGAGCAGCAGCAACCAGAGCAAGAGCCTGAAGTTCCAGTTCAAGAGTCAGAGCCCCAACTGGCTATTATGGTGTTTCAGCAGAAGGTTGAGCAGCAACAAGAATCTGTATTAGAGGAGACTCCAGCAGCAGCAGTTGCGAAAGTTGTGCAGCATGAGGAACCCCAGTAGGAGTCTAGGCCTCAGAGACCTCTTGAGTCTTTAGAGGATGATAGGTCCAAGGTCAAGACCTTCAAGAGGAAAGTTAGGAGAAAACTTGTCAAAAATGGTAATCCTATATTCTCTTCCTCTCATCCTCCTCCTATGCCAACTCCTTCCACTGCTGATCCTCTTCCTCAGCCTAAACAACCACCAACATCATCTCAACCTACTGCAACCCCAGTTCCTACCTCTTCTTCTACTGAACACCCTCCACACTCTACCTCATCTGATCCTCCTCCCTCTTCATCTATTCCAGAGGATCCACCTATTGCTTTCGACAATGTAAATTTGAAAATTTATCTAATGAAATACAAAGGTCAGCAACCTCCAGTAAATATTCCTTCCCTCCACACTAGACCTCCCACTTTCTTTTCTTGTCTTCCCACTGCCTCCAAATCAGTAGCACGCAGATCCACCCTCACTATCTCTGAAATCCTTCCTAGCATTCAACTTTCTTCTAGTGGCGGGCGGATGTTTAAAGATAATCCTTCCCAGCTACTACCTCCCTTCTGGTATGCCTTCATTCACCACTCTGAACATCATATGAACTTGTTCAAGGAATTTTTATCCATTAAGGTATTCCTTGAAGTTCATGGAATGCCAGGTTTCACATTTGAAGACTGGCTTCCTACTCTTATTCATTCTACTCAAGTAGTGCTGGCAGACCTCCAACTTATCTCCCAAAAATGTCGCAGCCTCTCTTCCAAAACATTTCTTGATCTCTATCCTGTAGAAGCCACCAAGTACTAGGAAACTCTCTCTAGGAACCAATTTTTGGATGTTTCTCTCCACCTGAATCTAAGGTTCTTTGACTTGTTTAGAACTCTCATTAGAAATCTTCAGGACAAGTTCACAAGGATGAGAGACTTCAATTTTGCAAGATTTCAGTTGGGACTGCCTGATGTTTCTAGAGGCCAATGGGAAATGCTCATTAGAGGTCAATGGAAAATCACTCCCTCCATGTCAGTTGGTCTACCATCTAGCTTGTATCCTTCCCTGGTTGGTGCCATTTCTTCTAGAAAAGAATTTGCTCAAGCAGTCTTCAATAGGCACATCCGGCTAGCTACCAGATTCAGAATTAAGTACAAGCTTCGATTATCTCTTCAAAGATTTGCCATTATGCAAGCCCCAAAGAATTCTCAGCACATGGTAGATTTCCAGCTTTGTTTTGCTGAATCTGAAAGGTTAACAGAAGATCAGTGGGCTGTAGCCTATCCTAAGGATCATTTAGATTGTCAGAAGTTAATAGGGTGTTTGGTTACAATTTTTTGTCTCTTTTTTTCTAAATTTAAAAAAGAGAGAAGACATGTACAAAGAGGTGTTTGGTAAGTATTTTTTTTTTAGTGCAAAGTTTTTACTCTATGTAAATCTCTTCTAAAAAAAAAACAAGTCCTAACCTGTTTTTATTTTAAAAGCACTCTCTCTCTCTCTCTCAACCCCCCCCCCCCAACTCCCCCGCCGGTGAGCCCCCAACTGGCAACCCCCCCCCCCGCCGGCGCCCTCCCCACAACCGCTGGCAGCCTCCCCACCTCGCCGGCAACCTC
This sequence comes from Colocasia esculenta, assembly GCA_014218235.1. NCBI lineage: Eukaryota > Viridiplantae > Streptophyta > Magnoliopsida > Alismatales > Araceae > Colocasia > Colocasia esculenta. The sequence continues at coordinate 86,522,741 of CM024754.1, read as the reverse complement.
CCTCACCCCCCCCACCCACTGGCGCCCTCCCCCACCCCCTGCACACCCGCCGGCGCCCTCCCCCACCCCGCCGGCAACCTCCCTCACCCCCCCACCCACTGGCGCCCTCCCCCACCCCCTGCACACCCGCCGGCACCCTCCCCCACCCTGCCGGCAACTCCCTCACCCCCCCACCCACTGGCGCCCTCCCCCACCCCCTACACACCCGCCGGCGCCCTCCCCCACCCTGCCGGCAACCTCCCTCACCCCCCCACCCACTGGCGCCCTCCCCCACCCCTTGCACACCCGCCGGCGCCCTCCCCCACCCCGCCGGCAACCTCCCTCACCCCCCACCCACTGGCGCCCTCCCACCACCCCCTGCACACCCGCCGGCGCCCTCCCCCACCCCCGCCGACACCCTCCTCCTCCCCCCTCCTCTCCCACCGGCCGGTGCCCTCCCCACCCCACCCCGCGAGCCCCCCTCCCACCGGCGCCCTCCCCCCACCCCTGCCGGCGGCCGCCCCCTGCGCACCCTCCCCCTCTCCCACCCCCCCGCCGCCCCTCCCCCACCCCCGCCGGTGGCCTCCCCACCCCCTGCCCCCCCCTGCCGCCCCAACCCCCGGCGTCCCCCAGCCCGCCCCCCCCCACAACCCCGGCGGCACCATCGTCCCCCCCTCCGGTCACCGGCGCCCCCCCCCCTCCGGCCCCCAGCGCCCTCCTCCTCCCCCCTCTCTCGCCTCCGGCGCCCTCCCCCCTCCGGCCCCCAGCGCCCTCCTCCTCCCCCTCTCTCGCCTCCGGCGCCCTCCCCCTCCTTCGCCCCTGCCCGGGCGCCCTCCCCCCTCCGGCCCCCAGCGTCCTCCTTTCTCCCCCTCCTTGGCCCATGCCAAACATCTTACAACACTTTTTTTTTTATTTTAAAATTTAGATAGAAAGAGAACAAATTATAATTTTTTAGATAGAAATAGTCTTTTAAAAAAAGTTGCTCCCAAACACCCTATAAAGCTTTCTGTCTATCAGTACCTGAGCAAAGGTTATGATGACCTTTGGAAGACAATTGCTCAAAGTGGAAGCAAAGGTACCTGATCTACTATCAAGCTAAGGAAGCAGCTTACTCCCAAGGCTTGCACTGGAATATTACAATGCATGATTTCCTCCATCTTGCAGCCTCTAGGAAATTTGGTCCCCTCTAATTCTCCTTGCGCCAGACCCATTATCACAGCAAGCTTCACTAGTTCCATAAGCGCTAGCTCAAGTCCTATAGGAAATTGCCCTCCATTGGTCCCTGTTATAACATTGATAGTAGTCTATTTGAGAACTTTTTCCCTGACAATGAGCAAAAGCTATGGGCTCTTATCCAACCTTATCTAGACCAGGTTCCCCGATCTTTGTATTTACCTAGCTCCCTGTCTCAATCTTAAATCATATGTTTCTGTATTCTGTAACTAAACTTTTCCTTCATTTCTGAATACAATAGCCTTTCCTTTCCCAATTTGTATGCTCTCATGTATGCTGTAATTCTTCTTTTGTGTGTGTATTTTTGTTAATATCACAAAGGGGGAGAAAGTAGTAAGAACAAAATCTCAAAATTTTAAAGTTTTTGTCATTAACAAAAAGGGGGAGAATTGTTGAGCAACTACCCCTAAGAAAATCTAAGATTTTAGTTTACCATAATATCATGGTTTTGCTATGACAAAATCTTTAAAAGACTTTCCATAAATTAAATATCTATTTTACTTATCACAAAAAATTATCTTGGACAAACTCTATCTCGAAAATTTTTCTAAGTCCACAAGCTCCCTCTGTCATACTGAATCCGACTTGTGACTCTGACTATCATCTCTGACTCCCTTAGAATAGAAGTCTAAATAACCCAGAAAATTTTCTAAGTCCACACTACTATATACAATTCGACTGTCAACTTCGACTCTTATAGTCGAATGTTTCTTCTGAAGTCGAATTATACTTTCTTCTGAAGTCGAATTATACTTTCTTTTGAAGTTGAATTATACTTTCTTCTGAAGTCGAATTATACTTTCTTCTGAAGTCGAATTATACTTTCTTCTGAAGTCGAATTATACTTTCTTTTGAAGTCGAATTATACCTTCTTCTGAAGTCGAATCTTTCTTTGACTCCAACTCATTAATACCTTCTTCAGAAGTCGAATGGTAACCTTTTTTGAAGTTGAATCTATTCATGACTCCAACTCATGAAGTCAAAATACAGCATCTTCAGGAGTCAAATTGCTAACTCTTTTATCCGACTTCACTTGACAATTCTGTACTTATGGTTTTCTGAAATCTCCAGTCTAACAACTCTCATAATATTGTTTGCTTATCATGCTTGATATAACTTTGTGTTGATTGAATGAATATTTTAATATTACCATCTGAGTGTCATTATTTTATTATTCTTCTGACATGTTCAGATAAACTATACTTACAATATTCATCTAAACTTTTTTAGATTATTTCTGCAACTTTTGTTTAAACTAAACTTTTTGCTTCATGTCTTTGCTCCGGATTTTCTTGAATACAAAAGATATGTCACATTTATTGTGCTTCAGGCGCATGGGTATCTGACAAGCTCACCTACCACTGACAGACCCATACCTTCCTTCTTAGCATAACTGTTTGTCTCTTGTTCTATGGTCTGAAAGCATGCCTATACGAGGCTTCCATGCTTTTCTTATTCTTCTCTGACTCACCTACCTCAAAAGTATGGAGGTGCTCTCTTTCTTTTTGTCTTGTCCTTGATGTAGACATTTATTGAAGCATGTTTTTAGCAAGGAGCTTTCACAGTCCACTTAATGAGAAGCCGACCTTCTAGCTGTGAAGCTACAACTCTCATCTGAAGACATTGGAAAGAAGCAAAGAAGTAGAAAGTGTAACGGCCCTGGATATTTATACCCAATAAGGGTCCATATCTAGATCCGTCTCCCGCGAACGGACCGAAATCTCGCAAGGGATATCTTAAACACATGTCCAGGAAGAATACAAAAGACAAACCACAATAGTAAGAGACACAAGAAAGGATATGTGCTCATATCTGCATATACAATTTACAACTGTCCCATTACATTAATACATATCCAATTAAGAAGAGTACAACTACCTGGGCATACCCCGAGGGAGCACAAGCTCGCACAACTCTACTAACACTACTGCTGGTGGTACAAGTCTGTCACAACACCTCCTCAAGTGACACCAACGGTAAACCCTGGAAAGAACTGTAAGGGAGTGAGCCTTAACAAGTCACTGGCTCAGTAGGGGACCACCCAAAACAACACACAGTACGGAAGAACCTAAACCCCAACGGGTCTTACTGGCAACACTGGTAGCCAAACCATATCATACTCATAGCAAAGTATAATTAACAATTAACATAACAATTATGTTAGCTTATACAAATTTCGGAAAGAAGGTAAGACAGCAGAACTAGCATGACACCACTAGTCTGCCCAATAACTACAAAGCCTAAGCCACAGGCCTCACGGGCACACCATCTCAATAACTGGCCGCCTAAGTTGTAAGCCACACAGGCAAACCATTGCCTAAGCTACTAGCTTCACTGGAAAGCCTCCAACATATGGGTAACAGAACTGTTAACTAAGAGCTAACCCTTTATACCCTTAAATCATGTTGTATCGAATGTCATACTTAAGAAACAGGACTGGCTATCATGAAGCCAAACCATCACACACCAAATCATATTCAGAAACTTACCCAAGGAAGGGTAAAATAATACAAGTGGAGGGTCTCACCGCAAGACCTCCACTTCACTACCTGAAAAGGCTAGTACTCAGCGTATTACGAGAAACCAGTACCCACAAAGAGTACAGGTATCTACCACCACGAGGTACCACTACGGAACACAAACACAACTGTGCCACCACAAGGGCACACTACAACCAATCAAACCACAACCAGTGAGTCTCCGCTCACTAACCACAATAACAACCGTGCCAACACCATGGCACACCTCGACGCGTAAAACCACAACTAACACACGCTACAACTGATAGCAAAGCACGAGCCGGAAAGCATGACGCCACCACATGGGACAGACTACTGGTTCATGACGCCAGTGTCCAACCCGGACAACACAGCACAAGAACTACCTCTCAGTCTCGCAGTCACGGACGTAAGGTCCAACTGCCGCTCCACAACACAAGTAAGGCCAAAGAACTGTGGAGACCAACCAAACCACCACAACCTACAGGTCACACACCCTGCAGGCCCATGCCTGGCACCTTTAGAGACTCTTGCCCGAGCTCTCTAAAGTGGGCACTGGAAAATAGGACTAGCTAGAGACCAGTACGTCTACTAGTGTCCGTAACCTCTAGCTACGAGCGCGCTACAAGTGACTAAACACAAACTCTCACAAGTCACTGTCCCACTGCCGTCTTTCCCTCAGCTGGACGACAACTCTCCCCGAGAGCGAGGGTGTCCAGGAAGACGACAAAACCTCGATGGTACCACTGTACCGGGACAAACCCTGAGCACACTCACGTGCCTGGCTCTCCTCAGAACCTGGGGCTCCCAACTGAAAAGGCATTCCGGAATAGGCGCCGGAACACCAAACTCGGCAACGCACTAATCATATCATAAACTTATATAAACTTTATTATAACCCACGATACAAACATAAGGACTAGCTTGACCTGGTCACTCCGTGACCCACAAGCTATCCTACACAGTCATACATATAAATTCCGATAGTCAACTACACTTGGCCTATCATTGGTCACAATGTGACCTCCGTTGCCACGTCAAACTCATTACTCGGTAACCACTTAATAACCATACTTACACCCATATGTTTCCTATGTGGGTGTTTCCTTGTTCCACGACTCTCTATACTTGAACACCCATATAAAAGGAACTCTTTGGAGTTAATTTCGTACACAAGTAGACACCATCCAATACCCTAAGAAAAATTCAAGAGAAGAAGTCTCTCTGCTGCTCTGCTTCAACCTGCCGCCCAGAAATCAATTCCAAGCATAGGTGAAGTCAGTTCGTCGGTGATTCAAGCTTCTACATCAATCTGAACCTGTCAAGATGAAGTTTGAAGATCATCCAGATGACCTGTAGAAGAGTTCTACAAAAGGATTTGATTCTCCAACTCAGAACCCTTCTAAGTCTCTGTTTTCACTTCTGTGTGTGTGGTTGTGGATCAAGTGATTCTTGTACTTGATCTACGTGGTTTGTGTTGATCTGATCGTGGTTTCACATCAGACAACTCGTGTGTGTGAGTTGTAGTGTTGAACTAGCTCATAAGTAGTGCTTTTGCGTGTGTGTGTGGACGTGGACGTAGGATACACAAGTTGTGTACTCCGAACCACCTTAAAACCTCGTGTCTTGTGGTTTGCACGTCTTTACGTTAGATGTTTGGTAGACACGTTGTTTTTCACACACGCTAGATAAATTGCTACTCTATCTATCTACAACTAACACATCTAAGTTTAGTTTACACTTTGTTGCAAGTGTCCAAGTTGTGTTTTCCATCAAAGAAGGTGGTAGTAAATTTTAATTGGTAGTAATCTATTCAACCCCCCTTTTAGATTACCATATAGTATAATTCCGCAACCTTTCAATTGGTATCAGAGTGAGGTTTCTCCGATTTACTGTTGTATTTATTTGATCTTACGATCAGGAGAGTCTCGATCTCATGGAATCTAATAATGGGTACATGGCCGAAGGACACTCTGTGACCAGGCCACCCTTCTTTGATGGTACTGATTATCCCTATTGGAAAAACTGCATGTAGGTGTTTTTGAGAGCACAAAACTTCGAATTGTGGAAGATTGTCAGCAAAGGAGCATACACACTTCCTGAGGACGAAGACACCTGGACGAAGGACTAGATTGCGAAGGGAACTCTCAACTGGAGCACCCTGAACATGATGCAGTGCGCAGTTCATCCCAAAGAATACTCAAGGGTCTCCACATGCACTTCAGCGAAAGAGATGTGGGACAAACTTGAACTGATCTACAAAGGTATGTCTGAGGTAAGGGAATCAAAAGCAAGCATGCCAATTTCTGAGTATGAAATGTTTAAGATGAACAATGATGAAACCATCTCAGACATGTTTGCAAGGTTCATGCTAATAATAAATGGTCTGAAGGGTCTCAAGAAAGAATACTCAGAAAGTGACTTGGTGAGGAAGATACTTCGGTCTCTTCCATCCTCATGGAACACCAAGGCCACTATTATTGAGGATTCAAAAGATATCTCAAAGATGAAACTAGATGAACTAATTGGCTCCCTGATGACGTATGAAATAAATGTGAAAAGGAAAGAAACTGAAGAAAACCCAAAAAGGTTAATCGCCTTAAAAGCCTCCAAGAAAAATTCTTCAGGTTCCAAAAAAGATACTCAACAGGAAAGTGATGAGCTTGAAACTTCTAGTGATAGTGAGAATGACGATATGGCCATGCTCACTAGACAATTCAAGAAATTCCTTAAATTCAAAAGGAAAGGGTCAGGTAACTCTAAACCTTTTCAAAAGAAAGATTTTTCAAATAAATTTGAGTCTAACAAAAAATCTGACATTGTATGCTATGAGTGCAAGAAACAAGGGCACATGAGAGGAGAATGCCCTGAGCTCAAGAAGAAGCTAAAGAAGGAGAAATTCACCTTCAAGAAAGCCAAAGCAATGATGGCTACTTAGAGTGATGAAGATGCAGATGAGGACGAACAAGCCACCTCTGAAGATAAATAAGTTCAATGTCTAATGGCAAGAAGCGATGACTCCAATGAGGTAAATTCTTCCTTTGAAAGTTATACAATTGTTGTAGCACCCCGGAAATTTTAACTATATAAAAAATTGGAAAAAATGGAAAAAAATAATTTCCATAATAGCAAGGTATTTAAAACATACGTATCATTATCGTATGTGCTAAATCACATAGGAAAAATCCGTAAAAATGGGAAATCAACCCCACACATTATTCTTAAGGGTTCCACGAAGGAATTCGTGTGATGAAAAATCCGATTAACCAAGTGAACATCACATGGTGACCAATTATCCGAATTAGGAAACAAGTCGGAAAACCGTTAACACGGAAATACGACGCAACCAAAAATTAAATAAAGGTGTTGGAGAGACTTCCAACATTATATATTAATGACCCAATATCTTAATTGGGCCAATGGACCACATATGACCCAAAAATCAAATAAAGCTAGAAAATGCATGGAAATTCGTAACTCTAAATAGGCTGAAATTAGAAAGGGGTAATTAGGGTTTAATTGGGATGCAATCATGCACTTTTAGCAACCCAAATTTGCGCCTACCCATCCATGGAAGTTGCTTGATGGCTAAGACTCTCTAATGGAGGAAGAAATCATCAAAAATAGGAAACCAATATGCCAATCCCGCAACCCTTCTTTCTTAGTTACAATAGGACTCCTAAACACCATGGTTACTTAAATACTCTTCACCAAACCCTAGGTACGAGTTTTAGAACTTGCTGGGGTCGTGTGGAGGAGTTCTTGGTGGCTAGGGAGCTGTGGATCGACCACAAGAAGCTCATCTTCTTCCCCTTCTCGTCTGCTGCGACCTGCACAAACCACCTTCTTGGAGTCGAGTTAAGGTAGGCCAAAACTAAATCCCATCATGCAAGGCTTATACCCATGGAAAGAGGGTCGAGTCTACTTCCTAACCCAAGTGGAATGCCCAAATTCCATGCAGTATACACGGAGGGTTAAGCGTTCTCCTCCAGGTGGTCTGAACACGAGTTTTCTGGAAGAATGAGACTTCATCAACCCAAAAGGTAGGTTTTCTCGGGCCAAATCTTAACATATACTATAACAATGTGTAGAGCATCAAGTTAACTTTCATTTCCCATTGGTTTCATCGAATTTCATTGAGTACTTTTTGAATTATAAGCGTTTTGCCAAAGTCGTGCACTGTTAGGGCTTTTTCCATTCTTTATTTATTGCATGTGATTCAAGACCAAATTAGAGCAAACCCACAATATAAAGTTTTTCTACTAGTTGTCCTCATCAGATCTTGTGTTGGATGTTTTGTCTAAATGTCAATAGTTAGAGAGTTATAAGCATGGTAAGAGGGTTGCTGCATGAAACTTCGTTTTCAGATTGCACTTGGTTTTATGTTTCTGTTTGACGTGATTAAAGCCTGTCGAAACCATCCTTGTTTTATAATTCCGATTTACTGTAAGCACCTTAGCATGTCTAGGTTAGTTTAAAACTGGTTTCGTTATTTTTCATGCCCTGTACAATTTGTTCTCTATTTTTGAAGCACCCTGTGTCAACATAAGGCAATTCTAGACCGCAATCGAATGCCTTGTCCTTTCCCTGTTGTACTCTGGCATGGACCCTGTGAACGCGACGGCCCGATAGGCCGCGTTCACAAGGCCATCACGACAGAGCGCACTGTCACGATCGGATCGCAACAGGACATGTCGTTGCGATCTGTCTGCTTGTTCTGTTCCCGACCCGTCGCGACCCTTGCTAGGGCCTGTCGCGACCTGACTCCGGGCCTGACAGCCCTGTCGCCTTCTTCATAAGCACCCGTTGCGACCTCATTATCTGAGAGATCACCCATTAGACAGTGTAGTTGGCAATTTGAATGATAGAGTAAGGACCAGATCATCCTTCTTGCAAAATATTGAAGAAGACCCACTAGCTCTAATTTCCCAAATTGAACCCAAGTCAATTGATGAAGCCTTATCCAGTTCTGATTGGATTAATGCCATGCATGATGAGCTTCATCAATTCGAAAGAAATCAAGTATGGGAATTAGTATCTAGACCTAGTGACCAAGCAGTGATTGGTACTAGATGGGTTTTCAGAAATAAGTTAAATGAAACTGGTCAAGTAATAAGAAACAAAGCTAGGCTAGTTGCAAAGGGGTATAACCAAGAATTTGGAATTGACTTTGAAGAATCATATGCCCCTGTAGCTAGATTAGAAGCTGTCAGAATTTTCCTTGCTTTTGCATCCTCCATGAAATTCAAAGTCTATCAAATAGATGTCAAAAGTGCATTCTTAAATGGATATATAAAGGAAAATGTTTTTGTTGAACAACCTCCTGGATATGAAAATGAAAAATATCCTAACCATGTTTTCAAGCTTAATAAGGCTCTCTATGGTCTTAAGCAAGCTCCAAGAGCTTGGTATGACCGGTTGAGTTCCTTTTTACTTGAAAAAGGATATTCTAGAGGTAATGTTGATCAAACATTGTTCACAAAAATAGTTAAAAATAAATAATTGTAGTCCAAATTTATGTTGATGACATAATATTTGGATCAACCAATAAAGGCCTTTGCACTGAATTTTCAAATCAAATAAAGAATGAATTTGAAATGAGTTTAATGGGAGATTTAACATTCTTTTTGGGATTGCAGGTTAACCAAACACATGAAGGAATCTTCATCAGTCAAACCAAATATGTCAAGGAGCTATTAAAGAGGTTTGACTTTGAGAGCCTTAAGCACTCAAGCACACCAATTGCAATTAATGCTAAACTAGAAGAAGATCCATCTGGTAAGTCAGTAGATCCAAAGACCTACAGAGGTATGATTGGCTCTCTGCTCTATCTTACAACTTCTAGACCTGATATTCAGTTTTGTGTGTGTTTATGTGCTAGATTCCAATCTAATCCTAAAGAAAGTCACATGCTTGCTGTTAAAAGAATCTTCAAATATCTTGTTGGAACATGTGACTTAGGTATTTGGTATCCTGCTGGTTGCAAGTTAGATCTGTTTGCCTATTGTGATGCTGATTATGCTGGGTGCAAATTAGATAGAAAAAGCACAAGTGGCTTGTGTCTATTTCTAGGTGGGTGCCTTATCTCTTGGGCTTCTAAGAAGCAACATTCAGTTGCTCTGTCAACTGCAGAAGCTGAATATGTTGCAGCAGGTAGATGTGGAACTCAGATTCTCTGGGTGAAACATCAACTTCTTGATTACAACCAAGATTTAGGGTGTGTACCCATCCTATGTGATAACACTAGTGCCATAAATTTGTCTAAAAACCCATTCAGCACTCCAGAACAAAACACATTGAAATTAGGCATCATTTCTTGAGAGATGAGGTTGCCAAGAAATCCTTTGAACTCCACTTCATTGAAACTGAAAAACAAATTGCAGACATATTCACTAAACCCCTTCCTGAAAACAGATTTTCATCCTTAAGGAGAGAACTTGGTCTTTATAAATGTCCACCTTCATGATCTCTCTCAAGGTTTGGGTTGAGTGTAATACATTGTCTAAGGGGGAGTTCTTTGCATCTCATAATTCTTTGCTTCCTTGAGTTACATTGTTCATATCTCTCTTACTTTCAATTCTATTCCCCTTTTTACAATAAATTCTCCAACTCTTATTGTGTTGAAATTTCTTGGTATATCAAATGGTGATTTGGAGAATGACAAGTTATGCTTGTCTGGACACTTTCACTATGCGAGAGTATATGTCTCCGCCAAGTACTAAGAAATTGATATGCAATTGTTGAGGGGGAGCTTTTATTGTTCAAAGAAGATACTATTTCTGATTTCAAAACTTGCTATTTTCACTTCCATTTCTTTTTGATAATGAATTCTTCAACTCTTATTGTGTTGAAATTTCTTGGTATATCAAATAGTGTTTGGAGAAGGACAAGTTAGGCTTGTCTGGAAACCTCTCATTATGCGTGAGTATATGACTCCGCCAAGTACCAAGAAATGGACATGCAATTGTTGAGGGGGAGTCTTTGTTGTCCAAGAAGAAAACTTTTCTGATTTCCAAAATTTGCATATCTTTATTTTGATGAAAAGTGATTGAAATCATCATCTCAGGGGGAGCTAGAAAATTCACAAGTCATGACTTTGCAAAATTCAAAATTTTTCTTGAATCTCATCAATTCCTTGCATGATGTCATCATTTAGAAGTCTAGAGTCTCAAAATGAACCCTTGAGTGATCTATTATATTTTTTACTAATCAACTTTCAACTATATCTCTCAACCCACAGAAATTCAGATTTCTTCCTAGACTAAACATCAACTTGTGCCTTGAACTTAAAACATTTCTTGTTTGCAACTGATGATTGGATGTATTTGATTTCTATCTCACAAACTCTCCAAAATTTTTTTTAAAAAAAAATCCAACAGAGCAATGGCACTTGTGCTGAGAAACTGCACACCTTCACAATGAATGAAGTGCCATGTATGTCATGAGGCACTATTGCTAACTCTGTTCAAAGGGGGAACAAAATAAAAATAAATTCAAAACAAAAGCAAAATGTGCTATGTTTTTTGATGATGACTGAGTAACTGGAAATATTGGCGTCTACAAAACGTATATTTTCATGTCAAAAGGTCATCATTTACCCCTTTGAGACTTGACAATGACTAAATCTTAAGTATCCAGGGACTATGGTGTGTAAAAAGCACTAGTACTTGAGTGAAAGAGATTTATATCATTTGATAGTTTGTTAAAAGAACAAAATGTGAACATTATTGAGATGTGTCTAGAAAGAATCATCTTCATTCCTCATCCAGTTGTTCTTTGAGATTGTGTTTTATTTTCAACATAATTGTATTTAGTCTAGATGACATCTTTAACTCTTTAAAGTTGAGAAATATGGTAGTTTATAGTTGATTGTTAGATATATTATATCCCTCAATTTCTCATTTTGTTGATTCAAGTCTTGGAATGCTAATATCCTGTTGGAAATTGTTTGAAAAACTTGAATTGCAATGAATCTTTTGCAAAATATAACAAATGAATTTTTAAGCCTCTTAAAAATCCTTGAAATGATAATTCCCCTCATTGTTTATCATTCTAAAGATGTCCCAAAATTTCTCAAATTTTTCCTCTCACAAAAATTCAAATTTTTCTTCAAAGGCCAGGTTGACACCATCATATCTCGTGTCGACACACTTCCTAGGTCAGGTCGACACTACCTTCTTCCTGTGTCCACACTGCCCTCTTGCCAGAACCTTTTAAACCGTTCGGGTTCATGATAAGCCCTTTTTGTTCCTGCGGGGCAGTGCACCACTGCACCCCTTTTAGGCATCAGGTCGACCCGACGGCCACATTCTCATCATTTCCGATAAGAAATCTTCACCATTTCTATCTAAATCTCATCCTTCTTTCCATCACCTCTCCACTCTTCCATCCTCTACGAATTCCACTCCTTCCTTGCACCATGGTCAGGAAGTTGGGTCCCCGCCGTGGCGCAAGGTCCAGGGCCTCTTCAAGGCCGATTCCGGCAGACATTGCCGTTGCCCAATCCGAAAGAAGATCTAAAAGAAGGAATGATCCTGCCGAGCAACCAGGATCCTCTTCAGCACCTCAAAGGGCAGCCAAAAGAGGTAGACCATCTTCTTCAGGCAGAGGTAGGGTTTCTAGAACAGAGAATCCGGGCTCCCCTTCTGGAGACTCTTCAGATTCATCATCATCATCTTCAGAGTCTTCCAAGTCTCAAGACACCACCAGTGAAGCCAAGCTTATTCTAAAACCCAGGATAGTGGACTTATCAGACATTCAGCTAGCAGACTCATTTCCAGAAATTCAGACCTATTTCTCTTTTCAGTCTTGGTTGATATTCATTTCTGAGTTTCAAATTAGTTATCCAAGACTTGTTAGGGAATTTTACAAGAACCTGAAATGCACTGAATTTGGATATACATCAAAGGTTAAGGGCATAGTAATTGACATGCCGACTGATATAGCTGCCTCTATTTTCAAAGTACCAGATGATGGGGCAGATTATCATCAATTTGAATTTGATCTTCATGAAGCCTATTCTATCTTGACAGGCCTACCTTCTGATGCATCTGATCCCAAACAAACCCATGTTACCAGATTCAACACAAATACCTTTCCCCCTGTGTTGAGAGTCCTCCACCACATATTGACTACCATTATCACTCCTCAAGGTGGTGGAAGGGACATGTTGACAGATATTCAGAGGTTTATTCTGTATTGCATGGTCAAAGATATCAAAATCAATCTTCATGTCATTATGTATCAAATCATATCTGAAACAACAAGGAAGGACCTCAAAAGATCTCTACCATATGCTGCACATCTGACCTCAGTCTTCCAGCATTTTGGTGTACCCTTGGAGAATGAGAAATCCCAATCTATTCCTAAGCCCAACATCTACACCTTCAAGAATATTCAAAAATTTATGGGATTTAGACTGGAGGGAAATCAAGTTAGGAGAGGGCCAGTTGTGGTTGAGGCCCCCCAAGCTCAGGAGGAACAGCCTCATGATCAAGAGGAACAGCCCCAAGCTCAGGAGGAACAGCCTCATGATCAAGGGGAACAGCCCCCAGCTCAGGAGGAACAACCTCAGATCAAGGGGACCAGCCCCAAGCTCAAGAGGAACAGCCTCCAGCTGAAGGGGACCAGCCCCAAAGTCAAGAGGATCAGCCTCCTTTGAATGAGGAACAACCTCAAATTTCAACTGGAGGTGACATTCCTTTTCATGCCCCACTCTCACCTCAGTTTCCCCATTTCTCTCCTCAACCCAATTTTCAAGCATCCACATCTTCTGGTGGGCCTCCTGTTCCACCAGAATTGATCTCCTTCCTGAATGATAAGTTTGAAACCTTGAACTCCTCCATCCAAACCATGTCAGAAACATTTGAGTTGAGGATTCAACGGTTGGAGAACACTGTATCTGCCAAATTCATAGAACAAAAAGCTGCCTCAGACTATGCAGCTCAACGATTCAACAGACTGATTGGTATCATGGCAGATGCCTCAGTACAGCTTAAGGAGCACCAGCAAAAGTTAGAGACAGTACTTCAGGGAATTTTGGCAAATTCCCAAGCTGATGTCTTTAACACCAACCAGACATTACATGAGATCACCAGCACAAGACTGTCCTTTGCTCATTTTGTGGATGATTTGGAAAGCATGAGGAACTTCAATGAGCATATTGATACACAGCTATCTGATTTGACAAAAGAATTCAAGATATTGCAAAGACCTGGTTGGTCAGCTGGATCTTCTTCCTCTTCACAACCCATTGTAGCTGATCTAGCAAGAATTCAAGCTACCTTGATAGAGAATTCAGATAGAATGGAACACTTCTTGCACACCAAACTCACAACCATTCAAGATCAAATCAAGTCCAGCTTGACTTTTATGGAGAAAAGAATGTCTGACATTGAGACCATCTTACTTCCCCTTCCTCCTCCTCCTCCATCTTCTACTTAATGTAATTTTTCTTTTGATGATGTCAAAGGGGAGAAGAAAGAAAGAAAGAGAAATGTTAATGTTCTTTTGTAATCTTTTGGAATGATTGTAATGGTTCTCTTGATGAATGAAATGAAATGCTTTTCTGCTTAGCTTGAATGAAATCTTCAATTGTGACTTCAATGTGAATGAAAATCTTTATGTGAATGTGATTGTTTGAATACTTGTCAAGTTGCTTGACTTTTGTGTACAAAAATTCTCATTTCAAGTAACATTGTGTTCCACAAATACATCATCAACTGTTACTGAAAAATATCAAAAGGTCTTTGACAAGTTTAAACAAAAAGAAAATAAAATGTGAATAACAAAAATTGCTTAAAAGCACACTTCATCAAAACCACATAGTAATATGGATTTATTGTTGCCATCATCAAAAAGGGGGAGATTGTTGGGTTGAGTGTATATTCATATCATTTCCCTCCTATTTTGATGATGACAAGAGGTGAATTTAAAGCAATTTAAATGAAACATGTCAAAAACATCATACCTGAAGTCAATGTTCAAAAAGCATGTTTCAAATCACATTTATCATTTATGTTCATGATAAATCATTTAACTAATGATATATGTGTTTAATTTTCAGGTACAAACACTTTTTGCAAAAGAAGTGTCGACACACCCCTCAATGGTATCGACACAACACCTCAGTCTCAAAGGCAAAAGGCTGAAGAATTGCCTAGACTGTGTCGACACTAGTCCAGAAGCAGGTCGACACGAGTTGCAGATTCCATGATTTACACTACTCAGGTCGACGCACTCTCAGGGCAGGTCGACACAGGATCCTGCTCCCAGAACAGCTGTTTTCAGAACCAGGATAGCAGGTAGACACAATACCAAAGCAGGTCGACACTGGATCAGCTCCCAGAACAGCCTGTTTCAAGATCTGAGCAGTGTGTCGACACCACCACCAGGGCAGGTCGACACACTACGGAAAGATTCCATCCTAAGATGGATGTTTGCCACGTGTCAGCCTAGGGCGATGGGGTATCAACCTAGAATCGTGTGCCCTTGTACCCAAAGGGCATCTTTGGAATCTTTTGGGTGTAAAAGGTCCCTAATCGGCCCCCCATCAAAAAGAAGAGACCCAACTAACTCTTAGAGCCTCCAGAAAGTTTCCTGGCGGCTACAAGAGGTCGTCTCCCTCCTCTGCTCTCCGTGTGCTTCCAGAAGACCAATTCTTACCAATCCAAGTGTGAGAATTGGAGTGTGATCCCTACAGAAACATCTGAAGCATCCCAAGGAAGCAGATCCAGTAGAAGCCTTCGTTGGAGAAGAATTCAAGGAAGATCCAACAATTCCAAAGTACAGAGCATCGGTTTTGGACTTCAAGATTGCAAGCCTCTTCCCAATCCAAGCTTCTACAAAGGAGTACACTTGAAGAACGAAGTTATTTAATACAATTATTGTACTTCTGTTCTTCTGAGATATCTTTTGAGATTATGCAAGTGCTTCTGCATAGCTCTCATTAGTGCTCTCATTTTCGACTAGATCTGTTGCTAGAAGGTCTATGTCTTGAGTTGGTGTCTAGCAAGTCTTATGTGAGCATTGTGCTCAGGTTGTTGTGAGCCGTTATGCTCAGTTTGAGTTGTTTAACTCAAAGTTGTGTTGAACAGTCTTGCTCAGTGGTTCTAGAGTAGTCTTACTCTAGAAGTTGTGTGAGTTGTAAGCTCTCAAGTGTTGGAGTTGTCAGGCTCCAGTGGGTGTGTTACCCAGTTGTTTTAGTGAATCCTCACGGGGTGTGAGGGGTGGATGTAGGAATCACTTGGGTGATTTCCGAACCACCTAAAAATCCTTGTGCATTTGTCTAATTGTGGTTTGATCATTTCATCCGTTAGATGCTTGCATAGGATCGGTTAATATTCACTTAATCAACTTGTTTCACATCTATTTTACCAACTCACTCAAATCTCATCAGATCTGTGGTTTTTCACTGATAAAATTGCCTCTGATTCAAAAGTGTTTTTAAATTGCTTAAGCTTCCGCAGAAAGTGGCATAGATCTATTCATCCCCCCCTTCTAGATCTTATCCACACCTTCACTTCGATCCTTCAGGGAGCACCCAATATCGCTCCAACCTTTCGTAACAACAACGTCAACAACAACAACAAGAGACCGAATACCGGAAGAGATGTTGCCAGAGACAAGAGAGTTAAAGTGGAAGGTAGGCAGTTGGCTGAAAACTGCAAATTCTGTGATAAACCGGGGCACCGAGTTGAAGAATGCTGGAAGAAGCTCGGGGCATGCTTGAGATGTGGTGGTTGTGACCACCGTATTCCTGACTGTCCAATGATGAAGGACCAACCAGGTAGAGCTCAGAATATACCACGGCGTCAGGGACGCCTTAATGCTGTCATAGAAGCTGACCTACCCGAGGAAGGGGGTATGGTGGAAGGTACCATTTCCATACACTCTCAACCCACATTTGTGCTTATTGATACTGGAGCTGCTTATTCATTTATTTCCACCACATTTGCTGCAACTCTACCTGTCAAACCTGTACCCTTGAAATCCAAGATCACTGTAGCCTCTCCACTAGGCTCAGAATCTGAACTCACTCACTACTTGCCAAAATGTGAAATTATAATTAGAGGACACAATCTCCCTATCGACCTTATCTGTTTAGACATGAAGGGTTATGATGCCATTCTAGGTGTCGATTGGCTAATTGAATATGATGCCGATGTAAACTGTCGCCATAGGAGGGTCACTTTTAAAAGACCAAACCTTCCAACTCTATCACTACTTGGCACCCGCTATCACAAACACCCTATCTTGATATCCTCCTTAAAGGCTTCTAAGCTGATCAACCAGGGTTGTGATGCTTTCCTAGTTTCCGTCTTGACAACTGAAAAGAAGAAACCGACCCTAGAAGACATTCCAATAGCCAGGGACTATCCTGATGTATTTCCAGAAGAATTACCTGGTATACCACCTGAGCGGGAGGTAAACTTCACCATTGAGTTACTCCCTGGGGCAGCCCCTGTTTCAAAAGGCCCGTACCGCATGTCCCCTGTCGAATTGCAGGAGTTAAAGAGACAGATCCAAGAATTACTAGATCAAGGTTTTATCAGGCCTAGCACATCCCCGTGGGGAGCGCCAGTGCTATTTGTCAGAAAGAAGGACGGGACAATGAGGCTATGCATTGATTACCGTCAGTTAAACCAGTTGACAATAAAGAATAAGTATCCATTGCCCCGCATCGACGAGCTGTTTGACCAGATCTCCGGTGCACAGTATTTCTCCAAGATAGATCTAAGATTAGGCTACCATCAACTAAGAATAAAGGAAGAGGATATTCACAAGTCTGCATTCCGAAGTAGATATGGCCACTATGAGTTCGTAGTTATGCCGTTTGGTTTAACAAATGCTCCAGTGGCTTTCATGCAACTTATGAATAATATTTATAGGCCATACCTGGACTAGTTTATAGTGGTGTTCATTGATGACATCCTTATTTACTCCAAATCCAAAGAAGAACATGAAGAACACTTGAAGATGGCTCTGCAAGTGTTTAGAGACAATCAACTCTATGCCAAACTTAGTAAGTGTGAATTCTGGATGGAAAATGTGTCTTTCCTTGGCCACATCATATCCAAGGAGGGGATCTCTGTAGATCCGTCTAAGGTGGAGGCGGTAAAGAACTGGGCAAGGCCGACAACTGTGTCGGAGATTAGAAGCTTTCTGGGTTTAGCCGGTTATTATCGTCGCTTCATTAAGGATTTCTCAAAGATAGTTGTACCATTGACCAGGCTTACCTGGAAGGAGAATCCATTTGCTTGGACTGATGAATGCGAAGAAAGTTTCAAGGCATTAAGAGAGCACCTTACCTCAGCACCCGTACTAACACTGCCAGTTGCTGGGGGTAGTTTTGAAGTATACACCGATGCATCCGGGATCGGCCTTGGCTATGTGCTGATGCAGAATGGGCAAGTTATATGCTACACGTCCAGACAATTGAAGAAGCACGAGGACAATTACCCTGTACATGATCTGGAGCTAGCGGCTATAGTCTTCACCTTGAAGATATGGCATCATTATCTATATGGTGAGAAATTTATTGTGTTTTCTGACCATAAAAGTTTGAAGTATCTGTTTTCTCAGCAGGACTTGAATATGAGACAGCGGAGGTGGTTGGAGTATCTCAAAGACTTCGACTTCACGATCCAATATCACCCAGGAAAAGCAAATGCTGTGGCAGATGCTCTAAGTAGAAAGCCAATGATCACATTGTCAAGTTTAATGGTAGACGAATGGAAGTTATTAGAAGACTTCGCCAAGTTAAATATTGATGCTGACATCAAAGAGAAGGGATGCTTTGTTGCTAGTGTTAGAACACAACCTACACTATTGGAGGACATCACAACACTCCAAGACAATGACCCTGTACTTGTGGAGATTAAGGCTAATCAGGACCAGAGGCCGGATTTCTCATTAACGGAAGATGGAAGGCTATTGTTCCAGGATCGAGTCTGTGTACCCGACCATGCAGAGACAAAGAAAATGATTATGGATGAGGCTCACAAGACCAGATATACTATTCATCATGGAACTACCAAAATGTATCAAGATTTGAAAAGAAGCTTCTGGTGGTCTAATATGAAGAGAGAGGTGGCGGAATATGTCGCCCATTGTTTAACATGTCGAAGGGTCAAGACGGAACACTTGCGACCCGCAGGTAAACTCAAACCCCTAGAAATTCTAGCATGGAAATGGGAAGGTATAGGGATGGACTTTATTTTCGGACTACCCAAATCTAGAGGTGGATTCGATGGTGTCTGGGTTATAGTCGACCGCTTAACTAAGTCGGCTCACTTCTTGCCAGTAAAGAATAAGTGGTCAGTAGATGTTCTAGCCGCATTGTATGTGAAGGAAATAGTCAGATTACATGGAGTACCAGTGTCTATCGTGTCTGATAGAGACCCTAGGTTTACATCCCACTTTTGGAAATGACTGCATTACTCCTTGGGATCTAAACTAAACTTTAGCACGGCTTTCCATCCACAAACAGATAGTTAGACGGAGAGAACCAACCAGGTGATTGAAGATATGCTTAGAGCATGTGTCCTAGATTTTGGAGGTAGCTGGCACGAACACTTACCTCTTGTGGAGTTCGCTTACAATAATAGCTATCAAGCTAGCATTCAAATGGCACCATTTGAAGCACTCTATGGCAGGAGTTGCCGATCTCCAATATGCTGGTATGAAGTTGGCGAAAAACAAATGTTAGGACCAGAGATGATAAGGGAAACCACATAGAAGGTAAAGCTTATTAAAGAAAGAATGGTAGTGGTGCAGCAAAGACAAAAGGCATATGCAGATAATAGAAGAAGAGACCTGGAGTTTCAGGTGGGTGAACATGTATTTTTGAAAGTGTCTCCAGGCCGTGGGATCAGACGTTTTGGCATTAAAGGCAAGTTGTCACCAAAGTTTGTCGGGCCTTTCGAAATCCTTGAAAGAGTCGGCGAGGTGGCATATCGTCTCACTTTACCACCACAAATGGACGGAATACACAATGTGTTCCACATATCCATGTTGAAAAGTATGTACGAGATCCATGGCATGTCATAGAATATGAGCTTCTGGAATTCAACAAAGATGGAACATATCAAGAGAAGCCAATTAAGATCGTGGACCGGGAACTACGCCAACTAAGGAACAAGGTTATTCCACTAGTAAGGGTTAGATGGAATCAACGCATGGATGAGGACGACACGTGGGAAACCGAGGAAGCAATGCGCAAAAGATGGGTGTGTGTGTGCCCTTCTGGTGTGAAGGAAGACCTGGTGGGGTATCCAGGGTGTTGTTCCTCTTCGGGCTGAGAAGAGAAGACCAGTTGAGCTGGGTGTTGTAGTGTCCATAGGGGGACTGTACCCTAGTTAGTGAAATCCTGAGTTGTTGCTCAGGGACTGGATGTAGGACTCCTGTGGAGAGGAGGTCCGAACCAGGATACATCTTGTGTTGTGTGATTGCTTCTTTGTGTGATTGTTGTTTATCCTAACAATAACTAACATCCATCAAAGTGTGTCTTTGTGTGTGAACGTTTTTAGTGAATAGGTATTAATTGATAAAATTTAAAGACCCATTCACCCCCCTCTGGGCTACCTAGCTGGGCAACAAGTGGTATCAGAGTGAGTCTCTTTGACAAAGAAGAAGATCCAACGATCTGAAGAGTAAAGATTCATAGCAGCCTAAGGTCACAATGAAGGTCAGTCTGCAATCGACCACCATTGTTCGATGGAGAAGACTATGCTTACTGGAAAACAAGAATGGAGTATTTTATACAAGGTAATGACTACCAGATATGGTCCATAGTTGAAGAAGGCGATCTCCTAGTCACCAATGAAAAGGCTCAGTGGACAGATGATGACAGGAAGAAAATTTCTTTAAACCGTAAGGCTAAAAACATTATGTGCTGTGCTCTCAGCAAGAAAGAATTCAATAGAGTATCAGCCTGCAAATCTGCAATAGAGATGTGGGAAAAATTGAGAATCACTTATGAAGGCACAGACAAGGTTAAGTAAACCAGAATAGATATTCTGGTAACTCAATATGAGAGGTTCCAGATGCAGTCAGGAGAGTCCATAACTCAAATGTTCAGTAGATTCACAGACATTACAAATGGATTAGCAGGACTTGGTAAGACCTATGAGATTGGAGATATGGTTAGAAAAATCCTTAGATCTCTTCCATCTACATGGACTCCCAAGGTAACAGCCATTGAGGAAGCTAATGATCTAAAGAGAATGTCTTTGGAAAAGCTCATTGGGTCCCTTATGGCCCACGAGATAAATATGGAGAGACTAGGAGAGTCCTCAAGCAGAAAGAAACATTCAAATGCTCTTAAAGCAGAAGAAGACAGATCAGATGAGTCATCAGTCGAAGAAGAAAGCTCAAATGATTGCGAAGATGAAGAAGCCATGCTATCAAGAAGACTGCAGCGCATTCTAACCAAGAAGAAGAAGTTCCAATTTGGTAGAAGACACTTCAAGAAAAATAAGGACTTCAAGAAACCAGATGGAAAGGATCAAAAAAAGGGTGAGCCCATATGCTACGAGTGCAAAAAGCCAGGACATATCAAAGCAGAATGTCCAAAGCTCAAGAAGCCTGAATTCAGAAAGGGAGAAAGCTCCAAGAAATTCAGGAGGCATAAGAAAAAGGCTATGGCAGCAGCATAGAGCAACAACAACAACTCAAACAGTGAGTCAAGCTCAAACAGTGAAGAAGAAGAAGCCAACTTGGTTGGGATGCAATCATGCACTTTTAGCAACCCAAATTCGTGCCTACCCATCCATGGAAGTTGCTTGATGGCCAAGACTCTCTAATGGAGGAAGAAATCATCAAAAATAGGAAACCAACATGCCAATCCCGCAACCCTTCTTTCCTAGTTACAATAGGACTCCTAAACACCATGGTTACTTAAATACTCTTCACCAAACCCTAGGTACGAGTTTTAGAACTTGCTGGGGTCGTGTGGAGGAGTTCTTGGTGGCTAGGGAGCTGTGGATCGACCACAAGAAGCTCATCTTCTTCCCCTTCTCGTCTGCTGCGACCTGCACAAACCACCTTCTTAGAGTCGAGCTAAGGTAGGCCAAACCTAAATCCCATCGTGCAAGGCTTATACCCCTAGAAAGAGGGTCGAGTCTACTTCCTAACCCAAGTGAAATGCCCAAATTCCATGCAGTATACACGGAGGGTTAAGCATTCTCCTCCAGGTGGTCTGAACACGGGTTTTCTGGAAGAACGAGACTTCATCAACTCAAAAGGTAGATTTTCTCGGGCCAAATCTTAACATATCCTATACCAATGTGTAGAGCATCAAGTTAACTTTCATTTCCCATTGGTTTCATCTAATTTCATTGAGTAGTTTTTTAATTATAAGCGTTTTTCCAAAGTCGTGCACTGTTAGGGTGTTTTCCGTTCTTTATTTATTGCATGTGATTCAAGACCGAATTAGAGAAAACCCACAATATGAAAGTTTTTCTACTAGTTGTCCTAGTCAGATCTTGTGTCGGACATTTTGTCTAAATGTCAATAGTTAGAGAGTTATAAGCATGGTAAGAGGGTTGCTGCATGAAACTTCGTTTTCAGATTGCACTTGGTTTTACATTTGTGTTTGACGTGATTAAAGCCTATCGAAACCATCCTTGTTTTCTAATTCTGATTTACTGTAAGCACCTTAGCATGTCTAGGTTAGTTTAAAACTGGTTTTGTTATTTTTCATGCCCTGTACAATTTGTTCTCTATTTTTGAAGCACCCTGTGTCAACATAAGGCAATTCTGGACCGCAATCCAATGCCTTGTCCTTTCTCTGTTGTACTCTGGCACGCACCCTGTGAACGCGACGGCCCGATAGGCCGCGTTCACAAGGCCATCGCGATAGAGCACACTGTCACGATCGGATCGCGACAGGACATGTCGTCGCGATCTGCCTGCTTGTTCTGTTCCCGACCCGTCGCGACCCTTGCTAGGGCGTATCGCGACCTGACTCCGGGCCTGACAGCCCTGTTGCCTTCTTCATAAGCACCCGTCGCGACCTCATTATTTCGCATGAAACCCCAACTATTTTGTTTGTAAATTTACCATTATACCCAAGGTCTGTTTAATATGATTTTAATGTGTAAATTGTATGTCTTGGGTCTGATCATTACATGATTGTTATTTAATGGTTTAAAAGTGATTAACCCATTTAAAAGCTTTAATTACATGAGTGCTATTCTAAGTGCTCCTTAAATGTTATGATCCATTCGTGCTACTTATGATTTAATCTTCCTACTATTCTACCATGTTTAAATGATAAGGGTTATCATAAAATCTTGCAAACCATGATTAGTTAAAGTGCATAGTTTTATTCCATGTTATATTGTCAAGTGCTTCCTGCGAGTTTGAGACCGATGGTTTGTGAATTGAGACACGCGTACCGCACTACACACTAGCACTGTTAGGTAGCTCCTTTCTTGGGAAATTGGAAACTCTCTACCGGTCATTCCGAATCGGTAGACTAGCGACCTTTTCTCCAAGGCCTCCGTAAATCTCCTCTAACCATGGATTCCCACATGGCCGACGAGTTGGTTGTACCATTGAAGTTCCCTGGAGATAGCGTGCACTTCCTCTCTCATCTTTTTCCCGTAAGTGTGACTTACAAACTAGACTAAAGCCATTAATGTAAAGATTGAACGAAAGTATAAATCGTACCGTTATGCTGCCGAATTTATCTCTTGACCATTGTTCTCATGAAATCATGTTCAATTTAATTATTACTTCTTCTCATCATCATCATGAACATGACACTACACATGCTACATTTTGGAACTCTCATTGGCCATTATAAATGACTGTGGGTATCTTCATTTAAAAATTTACATGAGATGCTGACAGGGCACGACGTGTGTCCAAGGGCTCCAATCTAGCCCCAATGACGGCGAGTCATAGATATACTGTTAACCATGGGGTATAATGATTACTGGCGTTGCATCTGCGCTGGGAGTCTTGCTTGCTTGTTGAATGATAGATACAACAACCACATACACGTGTCCTGGTGTACATTCTTGATGGATATTTTCTTGGTGTACATTAGCGTCTACGTGACGGATTAGTGTTACTTAATCGTGCTCGTACATTCTTGCTTGCTTGCTTGCATGATATGTCCATCCTGCATTTATTGCAATTTACATGATATCTTGCGTGCTTGTTACATGCCTCGCTCTTGACAACCTATTACTCGTTATATTCTTGCTCCATCACGATCACTCTCTATCTAGCTTGTTTCATGCATCATGTTTTAATCTGTTTCATTCGTACATGCATATCATGACATTCATCGTGCTTACCTAGTTCTAGATTGCTAATCACTTATATCATTGCCCGCACATTGAGATATAAATCCTACTGGGCTAGTTTGCTCATCCCCTACTTTTACCCAATCTAGGTGACTATGACGTTTAAGAGGAAGAGCAAGTCGAGGATGGGAATGCGTCCGAGTGAAGAGGGTTCCAACTATGAGTCTAGTTATAGTAATTTGCTTTGAGAGTTAGAACATGTAGTAGGAAGTGAGGAGTATTATGTACTTTTCCTTTTATTGAGTCTTAGTCCTGTAATAGTTTCCATTTGGAATACATTGAGTTGAGATTTGAATACAATTTATATTGAGTTCAACATATGGGCCCTATTATGATGTTGTGTTGATACACAATTAGTGCGTGCTAGCTAAGGCTTATTTGCCGACTGTCCACGTCTCGAAATATCGACTCGAATTATTCGAACTAACATCCGCTGCGTAATTCTCGGGACGTGGCCATTGTATAATGGGAAGAAGCCTATACAGTCTTGTTTGAAAAGTTCTGTGAATTTAAGTCTGAAAATAAAGCACTCAAAAAGAAAATCAATTCTCTTGTTCATAACACTAATAATGATGAACAAATTGCATCCTTGAGCAAAGAGATTGAGATGATGAAAATTGATGAGGAAGCTCACTGTGAGGAGATGGACAGTTTGAAAATAAAACTGCAAGAAACTCAAAAAGAAAAGGAAGGTCTAATGAACTCTCTTGAATCTCTCCAAAGTGAACATAAAAAGCTAAAAGAAAAATTGGAAAATGCTGAAGAGAACCTTAAAGGAAAATTTGAAGATCTATCAAGGTTTATTAAAGGGAAACAAAATCTTGATGCAATTCAGGGATCTAATGTATTTGTTGCAAAGCATGGGATTGGATTTCAACCTGTAAAACCAAAGGTAATTGGTAAAAATTTGCTAACTTCCTTTGTTGATTCTAGCCCAAGCACAAGTAAGTAAATCACCTCAAAGATCAATAAGACTTAAGCCAAGAGTAAGAAACAGGAACCAAAGAAAATCAAATCAGTTGTTAACCCAACTAAGAAATCTGTCAACAGCCCCAAAGAGGGTTGTCGACAGGTCTAGAAACAAGCTACCCAAGAAAAGCTAACAAGGCAACAAAAGGGTCAAATGCCCATGCATGTTCCCAAGAATAACAAGCCCACTGTTGTGAAAAAATCTTCATCATACAATTTTTGTAAGAAAAATGGGCACAATGATAAACAATGCTGGAATAGTCCAAATAAATTGAATGTCAAACAAGTTTGGATTCCAAAGCATTTACTGTTTGGCATGAATGATACATGGGACCCAAAGTAATTTGGGTACCAAAACCTCTTGTCTAATTCATATATGCAGGAATGCCTAGTAGCCCAAAATCAAAACAAATGGTACCTGGACAGTGGCTGCTCGAGGACACATGACGGGCGACAAAGAAAAATTCTGTTTGCTGGTTGAAAAAGACGGAGGTCAAGTCATCTTTGGAGGTAACAATAAAGGCCAGATCATCGGCACAGGTAAGGTCGGTAAGTATGCCTCCAACTCAATTGATAATGTATTGTTGGTTGAGGGCCTTCATCACAACTTGCTCAGTATAAGTCAATTGTATGATAAGGGTCATAACGTGTGTGACCCTTATCATTTATTTGGTTGACTTAGATAATCCATAAAACGAAGACTTGTGTCTTGTAGCAAACAAGCAGGATGAGCTTACGTTGTGGCATCGTAGGCTTGGCCATGCAAGTTACAACGTCTTGCACAAGATCATGAGGCTTAAACTGGTAAATGGACTTCCTGAAATTTCCTTTAACAAGAATGAAAGTTTTTGTGATGCATGTGCACAGGGCAAACAAACCCGAAAATCCTTCAAATCAAAAGCATCGGTAAGCACTTCTAAACCTTATGAATTGTTGCACATGGACCTTTTTGGACCTACTAGAATACTGAGTCTCAATGGCAAATGATTTTGTTTTGTCATTGTAGACGATTTTTCTAGGTACACTTGGGTAAAATTTCTGGCTCACAAAAATGAAGCACTGAAAATCTTTGAAGAATTCTTTAATAAGATTGAGCATGGAAATGTCAATAAGATATGCTCAATACGCACTGATCACGGGGGAGAGTTTGACAACAACTCATTTTCTGATTTTGCAGGTACCAAGGAATAGAACACCTGTTCTCCTCCCCGAGAACTCGGAGCAAAATGGTGTAGTGGAGAGAAAGAATAGAACCTTGGTGGAAATGGCTCGAACCCTTCTGGTCGAAAGTCAGCTTGCAAGGACGTTTTGGGCAGAAGCGGTAAACACCTCATGCTACATCCTTAACAGAGCCATGGTAAGACCTGTGATAAAGAAAACTCCCTACAAACTTATAAAAGGTAAGAAACCCAGTATTGGGTATTTCAGAGTTTTGGCTCAAAAGTCTCTATTCATAATAATGATAAAGTTGACTTGGACAAGTTCAAAGCCAAAAGTGATCAAGGTATTTTTCTGGGATACTCAGAACACTCTAGAGCATATAGGGTGTTTAATCTTAAATCTCGAACAGTGGAAGAAACTCCACATGTTATTTTTAATGAGTATCTAGCAAAGCCTAACAATTCAAATGCTTACAGGTTTGAGGATGGAGATGAAGAAATAACACTTGGGAACTACAAATGAAAGCAAAAGAAAATCCTAAATCAGTTTCCAAGACTAAAAGTGGATATCTTCACAGGTACAATGATGAAGATGAAAATCTGTTCAGAAATCAAGATGATGAACCTGAACAAAATCCACAAGAGGAAGAACCTCAAGTTGAAACTCCTCAAGCACATCCTCCTCCAGAACAACCTCCTCAAGTCCAAGATCAACCCGGACCTTCAACAGTGACCAATGTCAGGTATTCTAAAGATCATCCACTTGATAACATCATAGGAGATAAGAATGAAAAAGTTCAAACTAGGTATCAAGTTAGACAAATAGTTGAACATGATATCTAGCCTTTGTCTCTCAAGTGGAACCCAAAAATGTTGAAGAAACTTTAAAAGAAAATTCATGGATTGATGCTATGCATGAGGAGCTTGGGCAATTTCAAAGAAATAATGTCTGGAGTCTGGTTCCTAGAACCCTGAAATTTCTGTCATAGGAACAAGATGGGTCTTTAGGAATAAGCTAAATGAAAGGGTAAAGTGGTGAGAAATAAGGCTAGACTGGTTGCAAAGGGTATAATCAAGAATTTGGTGTGGACTTTGAAGAATCCTTTGCTCCTGTAGCTAGGTTAGAAGCAGTTAGGATCTTGTTAGCATATGCATGCTCAAACAAGTTCAAACTTTTTCAAATGGATGTTAAAACTGCCTTCTTGAATGGCTACATCAAGGAGGAAGTCTATGTCTCTCAACCACCTGACTTTGAGGATCATGATAAACCTAACCATGTATATAAATTGCACAAAGCTCTCTATGGATTGAAACAGGCACCCCGAGCTTGGTACGATAGACTAAGCACTTTTCTGGTAAGCAAACACTACTCAAGAGGTAAAGTAGACCAAACTCTCTTCACTAAGAAAGTTCGCAATCACATTATTGTTGTTCAAGTCTATGTGGACGATATCATATTTGGTTCTACTAACCCATCACTGTGTGAGGTATTTTCAAATCATATGCACAGTGAATTTGAGATGAGTTTAATGGGGGAGCTTCAAATTTTTCTTGGTTTGCAGGTAAAACAACTAGAGGATGGTTTTTTCATCAACCAAGAAAAATATGTCAAGGAGCTACTGAAAAGGTTTCAGTTTGAACAAGCTAAGCCTACTTCAACACCAATGAGCACAAGTTTGAAATTGGACAATGATGAGAAAGGTAAACCGGTAGATGCAAAGCACTTCCGAGGTATGATTGGTTCACTCCTTTATCTTACTGCAAGTAGACCGGACATACAATTTAGTGTTTGCCTTTGTGCTAGATATCAATCTAGTCCAAAGGAAAGCCATTTGGTTGCAGTTAAGAGAATATTCAGATATCTCTCAGGTACGTATGCCTTGGGTCTTTGGTATCCAGCTGGGAGCACTTTTGATTTGATATCATATTCCGATGCTGATTATGCTGGATGTAAAATTGATAGAAAAAGTACTAGTGGTTATTGCCAATTTCTTGGTGGTTGCATGGTTTCGTGGGCATCCAAGAAGCAACACTCGGTTGCACTCTCCACTACAGAGGCAGAATATGTTGCTGCAGGGAGTTGTGCAGCTCAAGTGTTGTTGATAAAAAGTCACTTGTCTGACTACAATATTGACATTGGATGCACACCTATCTTATGTGACAACACTAGTGCCATCAATCTTTCAAAGAACCCAGTCCAACACTCCAGGACAAAACACATCAAATAAGACATCACTTCTTGAGAGATGAGGTAGCCAACAAACCTTGGAGATTAGCTTTGTACCCACTGAAAAACAATTGGCTGATATTTTTACAAAACCACTGGGTGAGGATAGATTCACAACATTGAGAAAAGAATTGGGTTTGTGCAAAATGCAATGAAACTCATACCAAATCTTGAGTATATGTTCCTTGTGTGCACCAACTATGTGGTATATCAAATGATGATTTGTGGAAGAACAAGTTATGCTTGTTTGGAAACTGTCATTATGCGTGAGAAAAATTCTCCGCCACGTATCCATAGTTAAGTTGTCAATAAGGGTCATTTACTTTCAATAAGGTATATAGTTTCTTTTCACCTTGCCCTTTCTTTCCTTCTTAAATAAATGGATTTCTTTAAAGTCTGTCCTTATTCATGAAATTGTGTGCATTTGATTGCCCAAGCTGTGCAAATGTGTCTTGAAGTACTTGATTGTATGTGTCCACATGAGCACACAATATGGGGGAGCAAGTTCAGGTTAGATGACTGACATCTTGAGGGAAATTAATCATCTTTCACACCTACTTTTTCCTCACATGCCATATCTCTTTTCCTCTTTCATCCTAGCCTTCAATCTGTTCTGCACAAGCAGCTGTCGACAGCCCTGCTCCATCCTGTCGACAGATCAGGCTCCACAGACACCTGTTTTGCATTCTATCTATTTCTATCGACAGACAACAATTCATCTGTCGATAGCCAAGCACAGTTTCTGCCTCCCAGAATAGCCAGTTTTCTGTCTGTGTGCATCTGTCGACAGGCTCCTTCTAGCTGTCGACAGCCACACACTTTCCATGCCTTTCTTGGATATCTCACAACATTCTCCTGGAGCAGGTTCATGCCTTTCAAGTAAGGTGTCACTTGGGTGTTTATGCATGTTTTAATCATTCATACCCACATGATATTAAAGCCATTGTCTGTATCACCATGATTTTGACATACTACTCATGCAAGAGTCTATGTTGTATCATTCGGAGAATATTGATCTAATCTAGTGGATATACCTAACTCCCTTGCATAACTCTCTTGTAGGCACACATTGTTCACAAGTGTCTTGATGGGTCCTATGGTCATTGAACTCTATGTCTAGCATTGATTGTTAACCACATACATTATTTGACCTTGATTTTCAAACAGAACATGATAAAATTCAAAACAAAAGGGAGAAAAGCTACCTATTTCTCATATCTTAATACACCTCAAAAATTGGGCTAAAGATAGAGCAATGATATGTAATACTGAGTAACCGGGGACATGGGCATCACAAATGTCTGTCCTCGCGTCAAAAAGCTTACTCATTAACTCTATAGAATGGTATGATGGTCACTCTCACTGAGTAACTGGGGGTAAGGGCATTGGAAGTGTCTATCCTCACGTCAAAAGGTGTTCGTGAACCTAATTACCACTTTCCCATTGCATTTTGTTAAACAAAAAAAATTCAAAAAAAAAAAGGGAAATAGTGTGAAGCCTCCACTGTTTGATTAATTCCCGGTCCGTTGGTTTCTATGGCTAGCCATCTAAGTAGACATTTTCTTCATCAACCATTGGACCATCCTTTACTTGGAATCGTGTTCGTCTACAATAGTTTGTTATTCAACAGGGGTTATGGTAATCCCCTAGGTTTTGGTAAGATGTTCTCTTCATGCTTCAACCTGCAACTTTTTTTAGCATTATGTTTAAACCATTGAGGTTATTGCCTTGACTTAATATCAATGAGTATGACAGTTAAACTATGTGTCCACCCATTTTACACCTTATATATTCTTTGGATACACACTGCTCAGCAATTCCTTAACAAATTCCTCGAAAATTCCATTCTGGCACATTTTCTGTGTGCGCCTGTCGACAGGCCCTTAGGCATCTGTCGACAGCCGGCGGCCACCCTGTTTTGGGAAACCCAACGGGCACGCCGCTTCGGGGATGATTTGGTGGGACCTTGCCTTTTCAAATCCATCCCAACTCCTTAAAAGGCACCCACGCCCCTTCTTCCTTCCCTACCACCCAAACCATCCCTAACCCAAAAACCCTCTTTCTCCAGAGAGCAAACCTACCCCGTCCCCCTCCTGTTTTTCTCTCTTCCATCTGTATCTCTCTTCCTTCATCGCTCTTCTGTATTTCCACTTGCCATCCACATGGCTTCCAAGGCGAAGAAGCTGGTCTCCGTCGTCGTCCCGCTTCCTCTGAAGCAGGCGAAGGCTCTCGGGCTCCCGCTGAGCGTCGGACGAAGCATCGGGGTGATCGGTTGCCCGAACTCGTGGTTCCTCCTCGTCTGAATCTCACACGGGCTAAGGGCTCCTTTACCAAGCTCGTATAGCCTCGGTATGTTGATTTCACTTCCTTGGCAGACCTGTTTCCGAACCTTCAACCCCTCTTTGACACCCAGGGCTGGACGGTCTTTCTCTATTCCCATACGGTCTATTCTCCTATTGCCGTCAGTGAATTTTTCAACAATCTTGGCGACTCTGAGGACAATGAGTTCTACACCTCTGTCAAGGGAACTCCTTTCAAACTCTTGCTAATCTCTTAGCACAGCCCTTCAAATCCCTAACTCTGGGGCTGATATACTCACCCATCACCCATCTGCCTCTGAGTACTATCATCTCATCACCCTCCAACCATATGATGGCACCAAGAAAATTGCTAAACTCAATGCCAACTCTTTTCCCCCACTGAACAAGATGATTCACCAATCTTCACCACCCTGATTGCTCCAAAGCATGGCAGTCGGGAAATTGTCACTGAGGTTCATAAATCTCTTTTTACCTTCTTCTTAAGTGCGAGCAGATCAACACTTCCTTCCCTCATGTGGCTTAATCCGTCACTACTTCTACAATCCTCGGAGATCCATGCCATATGCCTGTCCCATCACTTCCCTCCTTCGGTTCATTGGCATTAAACATCCCTGACAGTGAATGTGTCCAGCTCAAACTCTCGCAGTAGTTTTGATCTCACTGCTGCACATAGGATGGGGTATAAGCTAGTTGATGGGGTTGTCACACGCGAGCTCAAGGGTAAGGCACCAGCTGCTGCCATGGATGAAGATCAGGAGGATGATGAAAATGATGATGATCATGATGAAGAAGCTGATGAAGACTCCAAGTCTGAGCCTCTCGATGCTCGGGAGATGATGTTAGTGTTGCCGCTAGTGATTCTGCTGCTGAGCCTTCCATGCGTGATCTTCTAGCACAATTACAGCTTCAGATGTCCACTGGTTTTGATAAGCTCCATGCACGTTTGGACACCGTGGATACAAGCATTGACGCACTCGCGGATACTCAAGTCCAGCTCCAGCTCCGCTTCACTAGGCTGTCTACTGAGCTTCGTGACATCCGTCGGGCCTCTGCACCGCCTGGCGATGATGCTGCTTAGAGAGTCTAAGTGTCTTTTGTAGGGGTCATGGTCATAGTTGCTACACTAGTTGTCTTCGTTGTGATGTGTCTTCTTCATTTGCAATTTCTTCTGTTATGTTATTTCTACTGTTGTAACTGTGTGTAATGATTGCCACATTAATGAAATTCATAGTTGCTTGCTCTCTTCTTCTGTGATGACGTATACTTTTGGAGCTGTCAAAAGGGGGAGAACTCAATTACAACTCAATTGTGCATTAATTGAAAATTTTTGTCATCATCAAAAAGGGGGAGAATGCTGGTTTACATGAATTTGTATTTGATGATTGTTTTTGATGATGAACAATTGATAAGCAATACTTGATGAACACTTCATGAACCATGCAAAAACTGATGTTCAACTTGATCATTAAATGTTCAGTTATCTCACTAACTCTGGTCTTACATGTAGGTGAGGTTGCACAAAAGACAGTGTGTTAAAACAAGAGCAAAAGATCAAGCAAAGCTCAAAAGACAAGCACCTGTCGACAGCTCTCAGCTGCCTGTCGATAGATAACTACAGAAGAACACACCAGGTTCTGGACATAGCCAGCTGTCGACAGATCCCAACGACTGTCGACAGCTACCTACAGGAAAACCCTTCCCGGAAGTTCAGAGATCTGTCTAATGCAAATCTGTCTCTAGCTGTCGACAGACGTAAACAGAATCTCAATACGAGATCTCCATATGTTTCCTATGTGGGTGTTTCCTTGTTCCACGACTCTCTATACTTGAACACCCATATAAAAGGAACTCTTTGGAGTTAATTTGTACACAAGCAGCCACCATCCAATACCCTAAGAAAAAATTCAAGAGAAGAAGTCTCTCTGCTGCTCTGCTTCAACCTGCCGCCCAGAAATCAAGAAGATATGTCTTCCAAGCGTAGGTGAAGTCAGCGTCGGTGATTCAAGCTTCTACATAAATCTGAACCTGTCAAGATGAAGTTTGAAGATCATCCAGATGACCTATAAAAGAGTTCTACATAAGGATTTGATTCTCCAACTCAGAACCCTTCTAAGTCTCTGTTTCACTTCTGTGTGTGTGGTTGTGGATCAAGTGATTCTTGTACTTGGTCTACGTGGTTTGTGTTGATCTGATCGTGCTTCACATCAGACAACTCGTGTGTGTGAGTTGTAGTGTTGAACTAGCTTATAAGCAGTGCTTCTGCGTGTGTGTGTGGACGGTGGACGTAGGATACACAAGTTGTGTACTCCGAACCACCTTAAAACCTCATGTCCTGTGTTTGCACGTCTTACGTTAGATGTTTGGTAGGCATGTTTTTTTTCACACACGCTAGATAAATTGCTACTCTATCTATCTACAACTAACACATCTAAGTTTAGTTTACACTCTGTTGCAAGTCTCCAAGTTGTGTTTTCCATCAAAGAAGGCGGTAGTAAATTTTAATTGGTAGTAATCTATTCAATCCCCCTTTAGATTACCATATAGTAATTCCGCAACCTTTCTACACTTAACTTACTCTTAACCAATCTATAATCATATATTAGAAAGCTAGGGCTAGGTTCACATAGGGACCTCACTGCCCAACCACTACGACAACCGGTGCATGTGCCATGCACACACACACACACACACGAAACATCATCACAACGGAGAATGTGCCATGCACATCCTCAAACCATGATAACACCACACCATTACGTAAACCTCCCACTACATTTGGGGCAACCTGCTCACAGAGCTTTACGGGTGCATGCACCTCTTACCAAAGCCATGCATGCTAAACGTCGATAATCAGATATCAAATTGCCAAAAGCATACAAACTAATATCCTCGGCTGCGACCGCGACAAAGGCCAAGGCCACATTCTGATCACGACGCCACGACATGTCGTGATAAGAGACCTTATCGCGATGAGTCGGCCTATCGCACTTGTCGCGATAGCAGGGTTCGTCACCTTTTAGGCGAAAACCCCAATCCGAGAACATATCCTGATTTTCCATGCAAACACCCTAAACATGATTTCAACCCGGTTTTCATGCTCATTTCACCTCCTAGACATGGTATCTACTGTTTTAAAGCAATAAACAAACCAATATGCAATCCTCGTAACAATCAAGGTAGAACTCCTAACTTCATGAAGAACGTGTAAACCGACTACGGCACGACGTCTCCCCCGCTCCATGCAACGTCCTTGCGTCGAACACCTCGCCGAAACGCCGAATCGCCCAATGAAACTGCAACAACTCCTCTTTGGGTTGAGCAGAGCTTGCGAAAGCTCTGTTCGGCCAAAACTTTTTAAAAACCGCACAGCGGTTGGGATCGCGACATACCTCCCCATTGCGACGTGATCACGACGGACTAAGGTGTCGCCTTCCCAATCCCGACGTCAGCAAACCCCACTCCATGTGCGACACACGGTGCACATGCAGACGTCGACCCCATCGGCGGCAACCAGAACGTGACCCCCACTGCCATCGCGTTCAGAATGCGACCTACACCTCCGTCACGTTCACATCCAGTGAACCAACGGGCATACGGGCCTAACCTGCCGGCCCACTAAGCTCCGCACACGCTCAGAAGCCATGACCAAGGCCCAATGACCCCACATTAGTCATGAGCACCACGCAAAACCCGCAAACGGAAATCCGAACTACCATTAAATGACGATCCACGAAGATCCGAAGAATACGGTACGTTACAAAAGACCCTTGGACAACAAAGCTTAGCAAAATCCAAAAGATCCTAGATCTCTTCTCAAACGACCAGATTTCCAACAGCCATTTTCAAACGGCTACATTCTTCTGAAGACTATAAAAGAAGCCGAAGTTTGAAAGGAGAATAGATACATAGAGATACATAGATAGAGATATCAACAGAGAGAACAACACAAAAAATTGCAACTCCAGTAAGCTCAACACTTAGAATCTTTCAAGCCAAAGAATACCACAAGCCTTCTTTCAAGCCACAAGTTGGAGAGCTCCCCTTTCAGCAAAACTCTCAGCTCTCTTTGGTTCCATAGAAGTCTTGTGTCTGGGTGTGGCATCTGTAATTGTATACATTTCTGAAGTCCACCCTGCTCATTTAGAAAGGATTTGAGTTTCAACTCCAATCTGTTAGCCTTTCTGAATTGTGTGTGTCTTTGCTCATTCTTGAAGCAACACACAAGAGTCCTTATTTTTCCTCTTCTATGTAATTTTTGCAGGAGGGGTGTTCCTGCTTTGCCCTCTTGTGAAGGGAAGGCCTTGTGTAAGGCAGTTCTTTTATACCCCTGTTTAGGGAAGACTTGCTTAGGAGCAAGTGTGTATACCTCTCAAGGGTGAGAGAAGGCCAAGTTATTGGTAGTAGTGGAAAATCTCAAGTGGTTGGCTTGAGGACTGGAGTAGGACTTCCATGGGGAGGGCCGAACCAGGATAAATCTCTTTGTCCATTTGTGTGATTGTTTCTGCCTAGTTTACACTTGAATCACACCACACTAAGTACTAACAAATTATTTAGTGTTGTGAGATTTCAGAGAAAATTTTTAAAAGCCAAGAAGTCCTATTCCACCCCCTCTAGGATTTCTCTAGTGCCATTGCGATCCAACAATTTCTACATTTGTATGTGCTTACATTAAGGGGGAGCCAAATAGTTATGTATTTAACTTGCTTCTCAAAATTCATTTGAAATTGAAACCAACACACTAATGTATAGGACTATGATTAATGGATATCACTTAATGATCGCTGAAAATTTTCTTAATACTATTGTGATGCTTAAATCCACCTAGCTTGTAGTAACTCATGAGGAAAAGCTACCTGTCAAAAGTGAAAAGAGGAACTGATCTTAGTAACCGGGTCTTTCCACTAAACAAGTGAGAAGCCTAGCGT
>CM024754.1:86197125-86487011 GCA_014218235.1 Colocasia esculenta | reverse complement strand
ATCGTTATGATAACTTATGAAGTCGTTACAACAGCAAGTCGTTGCGAGTTCTAAAGAATCGTTATGATAACTTATGAAGTCGTTACAACAAGTAAGTCGTTGCGAGTTCTAAAGAAATCGTTATGATAACTTATGATCGTTACAACAAGCAAGTCGTTGCGAGTTCTAAAGAAATCGTTATATAAACTTATGAAGTCGTTACAACAAGCAAGTCGTTGCGAGTTCTAAGAAATCGTTATGATAACTTATGAAGTCGTTGTGACATCGACTTTTTTGAAACAACATGACTTTTCAGTCTTATAGAAAATCGTTGCGATCACTATAGAATCGTTACGACATCGATTTGTTTGAAACAACATGACTTTTCAGTCTTATAAGAAAATCGTTATGAACTTCAACAGAAATCGATATGGATTTAGAGAATCTCATGTTGAAAAGATTAAGCTTCAGAGTAGTAATGCATACCTTTATTGGCTTGTTTGACCTCGGTATTTTTCCTGTACTTAGACTTATGAAATATTCATCAGATAATTGATAAATTTTGTTTGGTTTTGTTAATCATCAAAAATAGTATATATATATAATTAATTAAATTGCATGGGACAGACTGATCATCAATCTCCCCCTTTTTGGTGATGACAAAACTGAACAATAACATGGATAAAAATATCTGAATTTTTGTACTTTTCTCCCCCTTTTTGTCATTAAGCAAAAGATAAACTTTGACAAAGAAAGAAGAGAGAAAGAGAAATAGAGAATACACAGAGGTCATGTCATTTACTGTGGAGGTACAGGTAAATAGAAGGCAGGAGACAACAGAGAGGCAAAATGGGAGATGGTTTCCCATGCCTGAACTTCCTGCTCTTCAAAAGATTTTTTAAAAGCTCCAAAAGACACAGAGTAAGATGGTCCCATGGTGGGAGCCATCCGTTTGAGATGAAGATCTAGATGCTGATAGAGAAGAGCAGCATATGCATCCTTGTCCATGTTCATCTTGAGAAACGAGAAGTGCCAAAGCTGGCACAGGAGAGGAACTGTCCATGGTGACAGGTAGTGATTGTGGTTAGCTCTGAGAGCTTGGTGCATAGCCACATACACTTTGTATCTTTCTTCCCAGACCTTGAAGGGGTCATCAACAAGATTAATGGAGTTCATATCTAGGAAGTGGCTGGAGAAATAGCTGGTTTGCCTTCCCTGGCCTGAGCTTCATTGAGTTCAGACAGCTGCTGAGCTGACAGGGGTAGAACTTGGACCATTCAGAGGATGTGAGCCTTTCACATTCAGACAGATAGGGAGAGAACTTCAGCCTTTACATGGCCTGGTGATATTCCTGAATAGGAATCTAAAAGAAACCAGGTAGCCTTTCTGCACTTTAATTCTGCCCAAGATTCTGGCAAAACGCTCAAAGATGATGGATCCTACAGAGGATTCCATAACTAGAAAGTGAATTTGAGGAAGGGCTATCTCCTCAGGTATTTGAAGTGTAGCAAAATCTACCTGAATATCTGAAGTGTGAGAGATAACTGGAGACAAAGCTGAAATGGCCTTCCTGAACTGACAGAGCTGAACTTCTGGAAGTCTATGAATATATCTGTGTTGAAGAGCATGAATGCCTGATCATCTTTATTTCCGATTGAATGTGGTGCCCAGAGTTCTTGGTGGTACATCCTGAACCACTCAGAGAGAGTCAAGGAGTGGTCCCTTGGAGGAAATCTGCAGATTTGGCAAGAATGAACTTCTTGAGAAGATCCTTGTGACCTTTGCCCCACTGCTCTTCAGATTTGGAGTGAGCAAGAGAGAAAATTTGGATTTTTCGGTTTTTGAAAGAGAAGTATAAGGGAAAATGGTGTGCAAATGATCTGTAAGGTTTTGAAAGGGAAGGTTGATGATGGTGGCATAAGCAACTTTGGAAAGGTATTCCCTATACAGTGGTTATGTTTGTTGTCCACTGTGAGAGAAAACCACAAAGGAGGGTATTTGGTTCAGAGGAAGAGAAGAGGAAGGGTAGAAGTAAGTTTCCTCTTCTTGGAGGCAGGATTAGAAGGATCTGCCCTGTGAACATGTTCTCCCACTTTCAAACAGACCTGAGGATCCCTTCCTCAAATTCATCCTTTATCTTTTCAATAAGGAGAATTGAGTTGAGCATGTTCAGGTATGATAGTGATGAAAGATGGTGGAGGAGTAGGATGAAGAAAAGAGTGTGAAGTAGTGTGGAGATCATCAGTTGGTCCAAGGGAGGGACCAGAGGAGGAGAGGATGCTCCAGCTGAGGATGCTGGAGGGGCCTCAAATATAGGGGAGGAGAAGGAATGGGGACTGAAATGGTGTAGGAGAGGAAATTGGTCTAGATTGAGGCTTCTTGAATGTTTGAGGAGCAGGAGGTGCTGTAGGAGCTGATGGTGGAGTTGGAGGAATAGGTGTGTGAGAGGGGAAGAGGAGCTGGGGCTTGGGTGCCAAGAGCTCTTCTGCCTCTATCTGCACAGACTCACTCTCCAATGGTCCTGATCCTTGCTCAGATGGCCCTGTTGCCCTGCATCCTGATCAGCTGGCCCTGTTGGCCCTACCTCTTTTGATGCTGCTGCTGCTTCTTGTGTTGCTTCTGTGATGCTGCTGCTTCTGGAGGAGGAGGAGCGTGAGCTCCAACTGCCTTGATAATATCTGAGAGCATGCCTTTCATGCTGCGCTCATTTCCTTGTTAAACCATTTCATAGCATTTCTGATTTGGGCCACTCTTTGTTGGCTGAAGCTTGACTCAGAAATATAGAGTTGACATCTGACTGGAGAGAACATAATAGTTCACCTTGAACATTCAGCCTTTCAATCACTGGCTTCAAGTTTATGACAATTTTCTGCTTAACCTGCCTCTCAAAGGAGAATCAGCCAGGAGAGGAACTCCAAGGCAACCTCTTTTCCTTTCTTCTTGCCTTCATTTTCTGGAGGAGGTTGATCATCATCTGAGCTCGAAGAGCTTGCAGTCTCCCTTCTCTGTCATCCAATTTGAAGATCTCCATGCTTTTCATCCTTATCAACATCTGGAGTTGCGTCTACTGAACCTTCTTTTGATAGCTCCCCCTCAATAGGAGCATCTTCTTCATCTGATACTTGCTCCCCCTGACTGGGAGCAGATTCCACACACAGTCACCTTGGGCAGCTAGGTGCTCTACCTCTACTGGAACATCTTCCATTGGTTCATCAATGTGGCCTGATGCCACAGTCTCTTCTGCAACTCTGCTACTTGTTTCTGGAGCACTTAGATAAAGGAATTGAATCTATGATGTCTGCCAGAATCGATGCAACTACAATTGAGGGATGTGGGTCCTCAACTGGAATAATGTCCTCTGGGGAGATCCTCAATTCTCCTTTCTGCAAAGTTTGAACTGATTCTTCTGGAAATCCTGAAGCTTCTACAGACGCCCTTTCTTCTTCTACTGCACTTTCAGACTGAACTTCTGCAATGGAGGGTCGTGAAGATTCTGCTGCTTCAACTGCTGGAGCTAAAATTGACTCCACTGGCAATTCTGGAGCATATCTGCTGATCCCATCTCCGGATGAACAACTGAGGTGTCGATAATGATGGCTTCGCCTTCAGCAACTGAAGCCTTGAACCAACACCCACTTTCCACAGAGAAGCCACTCTTCTTCAGGTTCCTGGACCTGATTGCTTGGCCTTTTTCTCTACAACTGCCCCAGAGAGATCAACACCGAAGTGTTTGAAGATCTTGGTGAGTAGGTGGGCATAAGGCAGGGACACATTTAACTTACTCTTGGTGTCCCAAATCTGATCTCTTGCAAACTTCATTCTTTCCATTATCACTGCGGCCATATTTATCTCCTTATTCTGAATGGCCCAGTACATCATGTCCGAATCGGCCTTTGTGCAAGATGAAAACGTTGCACTTCTGGGAACTATATTTGACAGACAATAAATGGAGAAGACGATTGAAGGCGGATAGTTGATTTATGTCGATCTTGCCGTCTCTCAGCTTGAATCCTGGCCCGATAATTCCCAAACCTTTCACTTGGGCATCCACAGTGAACCCCACTAAATCCGGAAGTCTTTACATTGAACAACATTTTCAGCAACTCAGGGTCTATTCTAATCATTGTTCCCTTTACTGAAGAAACTAGAGACCCATCTTCCTTCTGTTCTCATACACACAAAAAGGCTTTTACCAAGTCCGGATAACTGACCTCTGAAAAGGTGAAAATTCTGTCCACTGCATCTGATTGATCAAATCTACTACTACGCTGCTCATTCCACTTTTCCTCAGATTAGCGACATCTACTTCTTTGTTGCCACAGAGCTTTGTCTTCACAAAGGTAAATCTCTCCTGCTGCTCAGGAGTGAGGAACTCGGCGCTGTAGCCACCCAAACTGCCGGCGATGATAGGTGCGCCATAGATTCAGGTGGGAAAGACAACGGAGGGTGGAGACGGAAGGTGAGGAGAAAGAATCCTCAAGAAATTTTGCGGGAAGTAGGAGGAAGATTCAAATTTGCAGAGGATTGAGATGGAGTTGTTAGGGCATCGGCTCAAGCGGCAGGATAAAAGAGGGGAAAAAGGTAGACGATGAGACACGAATCGTTCTGTCATCGATTTTATGAATAAATTAATGCTACGTGGAAAGTGAGGCGCCAAGCGGCGGAAAACGACAAAAGTTTTGACTATTCAAACGGACTTCAATGAGAGAGAGTTACTACAAT
Organism: Colocasia esculenta; assembly: GCA_014218235.1. NCBI lineage: Eukaryota > Viridiplantae > Streptophyta > Magnoliopsida > Alismatales > Araceae > Colocasia > Colocasia esculenta. Next base: position 86,482,310 of record CM024754.1, on the reverse strand, counting down.
ACAATTTGAATTTCTTTTGCTTATTGCCATGGAGGAAAAATTACTTTAATTCTAAAATTTAATGTGCCACTTGTAAGCAAACTTTTATCACAAATTGCACATGCCTAATTCCCTTCTAAGAGATGTAAATCTCTCTTCAGGTAAGGCTTTTGTGAAAATGTCTGCTAATTGGCCATTTGTATCAATAAAGGATATTTCAATATTTCCATTTGCAACATGATCACGAATAAAATATATCTAACCTCAATATGTTTGGTCCTTGAGTGCTGAACTGGATTCTTGGTGAGATTAATGGCACTGGTGTTGTCACACAGCAACGGGATTGATTTGATATTTAATCCAAAGTCCTCAAGCTGTTGCTTTATCCATAAGAGTTGTGTGCAGCAACTTCCAGCAGCCACGTACTCAGCTTCAGCTGTAGAGAGTGCTACTGAATTTTGTTTCTTTGAGGACAAGATATCAAACACCCTGCAAGGAACTGACAACAACCACTGGTGCTCTTTCTATCTAATTTACATCCAGCATAGTCAGCATCAGAGTAACCTACTAGGCTAATTTCACATTGTTTTGGATACCATAGACCTAAGTCATGAGATCTTGCTAGATATCTAAATATTCTTTTCACAGAAATTAAATGTGATTCTTTAGGATCTGCCTGATATCGAGCACACATGCATACACTAAATAAATATCAGGTCTACTAGCTGTTAAATAAAGAGTGAACCTATCATACCTCTGTAGATCTTTTGATCTACTTTCTTACCATCTTTGTCACTGTCCATTCTTGTTGATGTACTCATTGGTGTCGACAGTGGCTTGGTATTTTCGAATCCATTTCTTCAATAGTTCTTTTGTGTACTTAGCTTGACTGATGTGAGTTCCTTCCTTTCCTTGTTTGATTTGAAGTCCAAGAAATAGTTGAGTTCTCCCATCATACTCATTTCAAATTCTCCCTGCATTAACTTAAAATACTTGCAAAGAGACTCATCAGTAGAACCAAAAATGATATCATCTACATAGATTTGAACCAATAGGATGTGTTTGACTTTTGACTTTATAAAAAGAGTACTATCTACCTGACCTCTACTGAAACCATGATTTAGAAGGAAAGAGCTAAGCCTTTCATACCAGCTCTAGGTGCTTGCTTTAAACCATATAATGCCTTGTGAAGTTTGAAAACATGATTAGAATTCTGTGTCATCAAAGCCCGGAGGTTGTTCCACATAAACTTCCTCTTTTATGAAACCATTTAAGAATGCGGATTTAACATCCATTTGAAATAGTGTCAAGTTTAAAGCAGATGCATATGCAAGTAATATTCTAATGGCCTCAAGTCTAGCTACAGGTGCATAGGTTTCATCGAAATCTATGCCTTCCTCTTGAGAATAGCCTTGAGCTACCAATCTGGCCTTGTTTCTTAAGATTGCACCAGTTTCATCCAGTTTATTTCTGAACACCCATTTGGTGCCAATGACTGGATGGTCTGATGGTCTAGGAACAAGTGACCATACTTGGTTTCTCTTGAATTGATTATTCATCTTGCATGGCTACTATCCAAGATTCATCAGAGAGAGCTTCATTGACTGTCCTAGGCTCTATCTGAGAAACAAGGCTAAATAATCACAAGGAATAACATTACCTCTTGTTCTTACCCCAATGGATGGATCACCAATGATATTTTCAAGTGGGTGATCTTTCTTGTATCTCCACTCCTTTGGAAGGTTTTCATGAGTAACTTCTTCTTGTTGTAATTCTTCCAGAGGTGGATCATCCTTGTCCTCAATTGATGCATCTTTTAGTTTCTTGGATAGTTCTTCTGCATCATCATCGTCACTATCTACTCCCTTTCTCAAGAAGGGTTAGTTTCATCATCAAAATATGTGCACAGATTGTTCAATCAACAAGGTACGTTTATTAAATACTCTATAGCCTTTAGGTTTAGACGTGTACCCCATGAAGATGCCTTCATCTGATTTGGCATCCAACTTACCATGTCCCTTTTTCCATTGTTGTGAATGAAGCAAGGGCCCCAAAGTTCTGAAGTGGCTGATCTGAGGCTTCTTCCCTTTGAATAGTTCATATGCAGTCTTCTTCAGGATTGGCCTGATCATTACTCGGTTGATAATGTAGCTTGCTGTATTGACTGCTTCAGCCCAAAAGTATCTAGGCAGATCATATTCTGAGAGCATAGTTCTTGCCATGTCCAATAGGGTTCTGTTCTTCCTCTCAGCGATGCCATTCTGTTGAGGGTCCTTGGTGCTGAGAAATTGTGCTCAATTCCCTGATCATCACAAAATCTAGAAAATTTTTCATTTTGAAATTCACCACCATGATCTGATCTGATAGACACAATGCTGAACTTCTGATCTTTCTGAACTTTCTTACTGAAGCTGACGAAACTTTCAAAAGTATCATCTTTATGTTCTAGGAAAGATACCCATGTAAATCTTGAGTAGTCATCAACTATGACAAATCCAAATTCTTTCCTCCAAGACTGGTAGTCCTCATTGGCCCAAATAGATCCATATGAAGGAGCTCCAAGGGTTTTGAGGTGGTCACCATCGTCTTTGACTTGAAGGAGACTTTGGTGTGCTTTCCCTTAGCACAAGGTTTACATACACCTTCCAACTTTGTACTGACCTTAGGTAGACCTTGCACAAGATCTTCTTTATTAGCATTTTCTCATGCCATCTATGCTGCAATGTCCAAGTCGTCTGTGCCATAATTCTGTGGATTTATTTTTATTTGCTGCCAGGCAAACATTTGAACCTTGAGTTCTTCAAGATAGAGCACATACAAATTCTTTTCTCTATTAGCTTCAAAGATGACTGTTCCATCCTTCAGTATACTGCACTTTGACTCTTGAAACTTGATCTGATGGCCTCTGTCGCACAGCTGGCTAATGCTGATGAGATTGTGCTTCAATCCCTTGACTAGTAGCACATCTTCTATGACTGTTTTTCCTTTGTTATTCACAGAGCCACTGCCTATTACGATTCCTTTCCCATTATCCCATAGGTAACTGTTCCATCTTCAGCTTGGAGATGAGAAAACAACTTCTGGTTTCCTGTCATGTGTCTTGAGCACCCACTATCCAAATACCATTTGGATGCTCGAGGGTTAACCTGAAATAAAGACATCAAGCTTTAGGTACCCAAATTCTTTTGGGTCCTGATTGGTTGTATCATTAATTTTACCTTTTAATATATCATTTTTTATGTCTTGTTGGGCATGTAGTTATAATATGTCCTAACTTATTGCAGTGACTACAGCAGGATAACTTAGTCACTTTTTCTATGTATTTAAAATCAGCTTTGTATGCTACATCTTGTTCGGGTACAAATTTTGGTGTTGGATATGTTTTAGGATAGACCTTGGTTTCTTCATTATCTGGGGTGTATATCCTAACCCATTTTTCTTCTTACCTGATCTCCTAGCACCTTTTAATATTAGAGAGTTTTTACCATTAGTAATTTTTTCTAGTGTGCTTGATAGTTTATCATTTTCTTCATTTAAGTTTTTAATTTCTTTCCTTAATTCATCTGTACTTTCCTGTTTTTCTAGTTTAGTTATTTGTTCATTTTTAACTTTTAGGTCTTCACATAACAGTTCATTTCTTCGTTTAAGTTCATTATTTGACTTTCTAATTGTTCATTTTCTGATTTTAGATCTGAGTTTGTATTTTCTATACAGACTATGTTTTTCTTACTTACTTTTAATAGTTTAGTTACTTCTTTATATTTTTCATAAAGTTCGTTGAAAGCCTCTTCTAAACTATCGGAGTCTGAACCATTGCATGAATCAAAAGATGAGTCAGAAGTTACCTTTTCTTCAGTGTTGCCATGAAGGCCAAGTGGCTTTTTCTTCATCGCTGCAGAGCTTGACTCACTATCTGAGTCGCTACTGTTTTCCCATGCTGCTGCCATTGCTTTCTTTTGTATTTCTAAACTTCTTGGAACTGTCCTTCTTCCTGAACTCTGGCTTCTTTAACTTAGGACACTCAGTCTTAATGTGTCCTGGCTTCTTACATTCATAGCAGATGGGTTCTCCTTTCTTCATTTCTTTTCCATCTGGCTTCTTGTGAATCCTTATTCTTTTGAAATACCTTCTACCAGATTGAGATTTCTTCTTTTTAGCCAAAATTCGCTGTAACCTTCTAGATAACATAGCTTCCTCATTCTCGCTGTCTGCATCACTTTCGCTTTCAGCTGAGCTTGCATCTGGTGAATCTTCTTCAGCTTTTAAGGCGTTGGAGTGCTTCTTTCTGCTAGAGGACTCTCCTAGCTTTTCCATATTGATTTCATGGGCCATGAGGGACCCAATGAGCTTTTCTACAGACATTCTCTTCAGATCATTAGCTTCTATTGCTGTGACTTTTGGAGTCCATGAGGACGGTAAGGATCTAAGTATCTTTCTTACCATATCTCCCATCTCATAGACTTTCCCCAGGCTAGCCAGTCCATTTGTGATGTCAGTGAACCGGCTGAACATTTGAGTTATGGACTCACTTGATTGCATCTGAAATCTTTCATATTGAGTGACAAGAATATCGATTCTTGTTTCCTTCACTTTGTCTGTGCCTTCATAAGTAATCCTGAGCTTTTCCCACATTTCCATTGATGATTTGCAGGCTGAAACTCTGTTGAATTCCTTCTTACTTAGAGCACAGCATAGGATACTCTTTGCTTTGCAATTCAGGAAATCTTCTTCCTGTCATCATCTGTCCATTGTGCTTTCTCATTTGTGACTAACAGATCACCTTCTTCTACTATGGACCAAATTTGATAGTCGTGTCCTTGTAAAAAGTATTCCATTCTGGTCTTCCAGTAAGGATAATCTTCACCATCGAAGAGAGGGGGTCGGTTGACGGACTGACCTTCAAAGTTACCTTGGGCTGCCATGGATCTTTACTCTTCAGATCGTTGGATCCTTTCTTTGTCGAAGAGACTTGCTCTGATACCACTTGTTGCCAGTTGACGAGCCCAGAGGGGGGGGTGAATGGGTCTTTTAAATAAATCTAGAAGATACCTGTAACTCAAAAACAATCACACAAACGTTCTTCGAACTATGTTAGTTACAGTTAGTTTAAATAACAATCACACAAGGAGACAATCACACAACACAAGGATTATCCTGGTTCGGACTTCCTTTCCTTAGGAGTCCTACGTCCAGTCCCTGAGCAACAACTCAGGATTTCACTAACTAGGGAACCCCCCTAAGGACGCTACAACACCCAGCTCAGCTGGTCTTCCTTCACATTCGAAGGGAACAACACCCTGGATACCACCAGGTCTTCCTTCACACCCAAGGGAACAACACCCTGGATACCACCAGGTCTTCCTTCACACCCGAAGGAACAACACAGAGAAGAATGTAGACTTTCAAGCCCTAGATCCAGCTTTTGATAAGCGAGGATCTGAAGCAACTAGAACTGAGAGCAAAGAGATTATAAACAATTCACACTCTCAAACTATACAGGCTCTCTCAAGATTTTCACAAACTAGTGGAGAGCAAAGAGCAAAAGCTAAGAGGAGTGAAGGATCTTGGCTCTCGATTTTCTTCAGAATTTGAATGCTTTTCTTGAACGTTGTTACATCTTCTGTTCTTCTGACTTGTATATATATCTTCAATTTGAAATATAGACGTTAAAAGTCCGTTGTCTCTCTTTTGAGTAGTCGTTAGACTGAATGACATCTGGAGTCTTGGAAGCTTCCTGTCACAGTCTTTTGATCACTTGAGCACCAAAGAGATGAGATCTTCAAAGATATCCGATGGCTTCTATTTGTTTAACGTTGTACCATGAGCTAGTTCAGAGTCGCACAGATGTCAATCTTAAATAGCAGACAGATAGGCTGTCTCTGATGTCAGTCAACGTCAGTAGCAATAGTCAAGAAAATAGTAATGCCAAATGGCTTAAGTCTAAAGGACGTTATCAGAGTAGGCACGATAAAGGATGATATGTCTGCATGCATGCAGAGATATGTTCAGATCTCATAAATGCAGAGCGTCAGAGAGATGTCTATGTGGACTTTGACTGGTCAATGCTTTAAGATGAATAAGATATCAAGATATGAAATTGATGACTGTATGACTTATGAAATCGTTATGAGTCATATCAATCGTTATTAACACTTATCAAGTCGTTATGATTCTAAAGATCGTTGCGCAAAGCAAATTGTTTGTGAACTAAAGAAATCGTTACGGCTACCAAGTCGTTACGAGTAAAGAAATCGTTACGAGAACTAAAGAATCGTTACTACAAGTCGTTACGAGTATCAAGAAATCGTTACGAGAACTAAAGAATCGTTACGGCTACCAAGTCGTTTCAAGTATCAAAGAAATCGTTACGAGAACTAAAGAAATCGTTACGGCTACCAAGTCGTTAGTATCAAAGAAATCGTTACGAAACTAAAAATCGTTATGGCTAACTTATGAAGTTGGTTACATAATAAAGTCGTTCGAGTTCTAAAGAAATCGTTATGATAACTTATGAAGTCGTTACAACAAGCAAGTCGTTGCGAGTTCTAAAGAAATCGTTATGATAACTTATGAAGTCGTTGAACAAGTAAGTCATTGCGAGTTCTAAAGAAATCGTTACGATAACTTATGAAGTCGTTACAACAAGCAAGTCGTTGCGAGTTCTAAAGAAATCGTTACGATAACTATGAAGTCGTTACAACAAGCAAGTCGTTGTGAGTTCTAAAAGAAATCGTTAACGATAACTTATATGAAGTCGTTGCGAGTTGTGGGTTCATATTCTGGAAACTAAGTGAATTCACACTCTAAGTGATAAATGAAAGTCAAACAATGTTTTTAATGATGAATGAGTTGAATTGAGGTTTCATACATGTCAATTAACATGATACAATATTTGGTTATCTATGTCTTCATTATACCTAACTATACATGTTTTATCATGTAGGTACAAATGCATATAACCAAGCCTTCTCAAATTATGAGAAAATGATCACAATCACAGTGTATACATGTACCTGTCGACAGACCCCAAGGCATATGTCGACAGATGCCACAGTTGTGATCAGACAGAAAGTGCTGAGAGCACCTGTCGACAGATGCTCAGAGACCTGTCGACAGATGTCACAGACAGAAATGCCAGAGTTCTGTGTTTTGGCAAAACTGACTCTGCCTGTCGACAGATGGATGTCGCCTGTCGACAGATGCCACAGACCAGAGCAACCTGAAGTCTGTCTATTGCAAATCTGTTGCAATCTGTCGACAGACACTCAGCACCTGTCGACAGACGCAGAGGATCTTCAAATACGGAAACCTTCCTTCATATCCAAGATTGTGTTTTCAAGTCCCACGACTCTCCACATGAAAACACAACTATATAAGCATCCTTTTGAGAGAATCTCACAGAAGCAGCCACAACCAAAAACCCTAAAGCCAAGTCCAAGAGAAAGGAGTTGCTGCTGCTCTGCTTCAAGTCTGCAGTGCAGAGACCGAAAGATCTGTTGATCCTGCAGTACTGAAGATAGATCGTCGTGGATTCAACCTTCTCCATCAATCCAAAGCAGTCAAGTCGAAGTTTGAACTCCATCCAGGCGTTCTCAGAAGAGTTCCACATCAGGATTTACTCCTACACTCTGAACTCTTCCTGTTTCATAATTCTCATCAACCGTGTGTGTGTTTGTGTGATTCAAGCGTCTCTTGTGCTTGAGATCACGTGTGTGTGTTGTTCTGATCGTGGGTGCACATCAGAAAACACGTGTGTGTGTGAGTTGTAGTCACCGAACTCGCTCATAAGCAGTTTACTCTGTGTGTGTGTGTGTGCCGTGGACGTAGGATACACTGTTGTGTACTCCGAACCACGTAAATCTGCGTGTCTCGTGGTTTGATCGTTTCTACGATAGATGTTTGATAGACACGTTGCATATTCACACGCTAGATAGGTTTCTACATCATCTACACATAGTTTAGATCTTGATACTGTCTTAATAATCTGTGCTTTAAGAAAAAGAACGTGGTAATAGTTTTTAAGAGACAGTAATCTATTCAACCCCCCTTCTAGATTACCATATTGGGAATTCCGCAACCCTTCAATTGGTATCAGAGCCGTGGTTTCTCCGATTTATTGCTTTATCTATTTGATCTTACGATCAGGAGATTCACGGTCAAATGGAATCTACCAAGGGGTATATGGCCGAGGGACACTCTGTGACCAGGCCACCCTTCTTTGATGGCACTGACTATCCATATTGGAAAAACCGCATGCAGGTGTTTCTACGAGCACAAAACTATGAATTGTGGAAGATAGTCAGAACAGGACCATATGGATTGCCTCAAGACGAAGATACATGGACCAAGGACCAGATTGCAAAAGGGACACTCAACTGGAGCGCCCTCAACATGATGCAGTGCGCGTCCACCCAAAGGAGTACTCGAGAGTCTCCACATGCACCTCAGCTAAGGAGATGTGGGACAAGCTCGAGTTGATATATGAAGGTACGTCTGAGGTGAGAGAATCCAAGGTAAGCATGTTAGTCTCAGAATATGAAATGTTTAAGATGAACCGTGATGAGACAATTTCTGACATGTTTGCTAGATTCATGGTACTTATAAATGGATTGAAAGGTCTTAAGAAGGAATACTCAGAAAGTGATTTGGTGAGGAAGATACTTCGGTCTCTTCCATCCTCTTGGAACACCAAAGTCACTGTCATCGAGGATTCCAAGAATCTTTCAACAATGAAAGTGGATGAATTGATTGGATCTCTCATGACTTATGAACTAAATGTAAAAAGAAAAGAAACTGAAGAGAATCCAAGGAAGTCAATTGCCTTGAAGGCTTCCAACAGAGTATCTTCAGATTCCAAAAAGAGTGCCCAAAGGAAGGTTCTGAGTCTGAAACCTCTACTGATAGTGAGAATGACGAAATGGCCATGCTCACTAGACAGTTCAAGAAGTTCCTAAAATTCAAGAGAAGAGGTTCAGGAAACTCCAAACCTTTCCAAAAAGGCACCAACAGGTTTGACTCGTCCAATAAAAAATCTGATGTTGTGTGCTATGAGTGCAAGAAGCAGGGACACATGAGAGGAGAGTGCCCCGAGCTCAAGAAGAAACTGAAAAAGGACAAGCTCGTCTTCAAGAAAGCCAAAGCAATGCTGGCTACATGGAGTGATGAAGACGATGACGAAAAGTCAAGCTACCTCAGGAGATGACGAGATTCACTGTCTTATGGCAAGGAGTGATGACTCCTCTGAGGTAAACTCTTCCTTTGAATCATTCTCTACTACTGAATGGGAAGAAGCTTACACTGTCCTTTTTGAAAAATTCTGTCAATTGAAATCAGAAAATAAAGCACTCAAGAAGAAAGTTAATTCCCTTGTTCATGAAATCGATAATAATGATGAAATTGAATCTCTGAATAAGGTAATTGACATGATGAAAATAGATGAACAAACACACAGTGAAGAGATGGATAGCATGAAAATTAAGCTTCAAGAAGTTCAAAAAGAGAAAGATGATCTAATGAACTCTCTTGAAACTCTAAACAGTGAGCATGCTAATCTAAAAGAAAATTGGAAAAAGCTGAACAAGGAGTTAGAAGGCAAATCAAAGGATCTATCTAGTTTTGTAAAGAGCAAACAAAATTTAGATGCAATCTTAGGATCCAATGTGTTTGTTGCTAGACATGGGATTGGGTTTCAAAATCCCAAGCCAAAGGAAACAGGAAAAAATCTGCTGACTGATTTCACTGATCCTATCCCAAGTTCTAGCAATCAAAATCCCTCAAGGAAAAGGAAAAATCAAACAAGGGCAAAAACCAGGAACCTAAGGCTACCAAATTTGTTCCAACTAAGCTTAAGGAGTTTGCTACAAACCCCAAACAGGGATGTCCCAAGGCAAAACAGCAAGTTCCTAAGGCTAAGTTCACTAGGCAACAAAAGGGTAAGATGCCTATGCATGCAACTAAGAATCCAAAATCCACTGTTGTTCATAAGCCATCATCATGTAAGATCTGTAAAAAGATTGGGCACAATGAAAAACAATGCTGGAACAATCCACTAAAACAGAAACTTAAACAAATCTGGATTCCAAAGCATTTACTGTTTGGCATGAATGATAAAACGGCACCCAAAGTAATTTGGGTACCAAAACCTCTTGTCTGATCCACATGTGCAGGAATGCCTAGCAGCTCACAATCAAAACAAATGGTACCTGGATAGTGGCTGCTCGAGGCATATGACGGGCGATAAAGAAAAATTCAGTTTGCTCGTGGAAAAAGACGGAGGTCACGTTGTCTTTGGAGGTAACAACAAAGGCCAGATCATCGGCTCAGGTAAGGTTGGTAAGTTTGCCTCCAACTCAATAGATAATGTACTATTAGTTGATGGTCTTCATCACAATTTGCTTAGCATAAGTCAATTGTGTGATAAGGGCCATAAAATTGTTTTTGAATCAGATTCATGTCAAATCCTTGATAAGGAAACAGGAAGTCTCAAATTTTCTGGAAAAAGAATGAATAACATCTATATGGTTGATTTAGATGATCCAGAAAATAATGATTTATGTCTTGTAGCAAATAAACAGGATGAGCTTACATTGTGGCATCGTAGGCTTGGACATGCGAGTTACAATGTTTTGCACAAGATAATGAGGCTCAAACTTGTAAGTGGACTTCCTGAAATTCCATTCAACAAAAATGAAAATTTCTGTGATGCATGTGCACAGGGAAAACAGACCCGAAAATCCTTCAAATCGAAAGCACCGGTAAGTACTTCCAAAGCTTATGAACTGTTGCACATGGACCTATTTGGACCTACTAGAACATTGAGTCTCACTGGCAAACGGTATGGTTTTGTCATTGTAGATGACTTTTCTAGGTTCACTTGGGTGAAATTTCTGGCTCATAAGAATGATGCACTTAATGTTTTTGAAGAATTCTTCAATAAAATTGAGCATGGAACTGTCCACAAGATATGCTCCATCCGCACTGATCACGGGGGAGAATTTGACAACCACTCCTTCACTGATTTCTGCAGGAACCAAGGAATAGAACACTTGTTCTCCTCCCCAAGAACTCCAGAACAAAACGGGGTTGTGGAGAGGAAAAATAGAACCTTGGTGGAGATGGCTCGTACGCTTTTGATCGAAAATCAACTTTCCAGAACCTTTTGGGCAGAAGCAGTAAACACGTCATGCTACATTCTCAATCGAGCCATGGTAAGACCGGTATTCAAGAAAACTCCCTATGAGCTTCTGAAAGGTAAGAAACCATCTCTTGGATACTTCAGAGTTTTTGGTTCAAAGGTGTTCATACATAACAATGATAAAATTGATCTGGACAAATTTGAAGCCAAAAGCGACAAAGGTATTTTTCTTGGATACTCAGAACACTCTAGAGCTTATAGAGTGTTTAATCTTAAAACCAGAAAAGTGGAAGAAACTCCACATGTTGTATTTGATGAATCTCAAACCAAATCTAACAGTCCTAATCCTTACAGGTTTCAAGATGACACTGAAGATACAACACATGAAGAACTGCAAAGAAAACCAAATACAATTTCTAAGTCAGTTCCAAAAATAAAGAGTGGCTATCTACGCAGGTACAATGATGAAGATGACGGACTTTTGTTCAGAAATGAAGATGAAGTACCTGCCAAGATCCACAACAAGATGCACAAGAGGATGAACCACAACATGAAAGTCCTCCAGCCACCCCTCCTCCAGAACAGACTTCTGAAGTGCAAGATCAACCCGGTCCTTCAACAATCACAAATGTGAGGTACTCTAAAGCTCATCCACTTGAGAATGTCATAGGTAACATAAATGATTCAGTTCAAACTAGGTCTCAAGTTCATCAAATAGTTGAACAGGATCATTTAGCCTTTGTCTCTCAAGTGGAGCCTAAAAATGTTGAAGAAGCCTTAAACGAAAATTCTTGGATTGATGCTATGCATGAGAGCTAGGTCAATTTCAAAGAAACAATGTCTGGAGTTTAGTTCCTAGAACCCCAGAAATTTCTGTAATTGGAACAAGATGGGTCTTTAGGAATAAACTAAATGAAGAGGGAAAGGTGGTGAGAAACAAGGCTAGACTGGTTGCAAAGGGTTATAATCAGGAATTTGGTGTGGATTTGAAGAATCTTTTGCACCTGTAGCTAGACTAGAAGCAGTCAGAATCTTGTTAGCTTATGCATGCTCAAACAAGTTCAAATTATATCAAATGGATGTTAAAACTGCTTTCTTAAATGGCTACATAAAAGAGGAAGTTTATGTCTCTCAACCACCTGGCTTTGAACTTCATGACAAACCAAACCATGTATACAAATTGCACAAGGCTCTCTATGGTTTGAAACAGGCACCCCGAGCTTGGTACGACAGGCTAAGCCAATTTCTGGTAAGCAAAAACTACTCACGAGGTAAAGTAGACCAAACCCTCTTTACAAAGAAAGTTCGCACACACATCATTGTTGTTCAAGTGTATGTGGACGACATAATCTTTGGCTCTACTAACCCATCACTGTGTGAAGAATTCTCACATCATATGCACAGTGAATTTGAGATGAGTTTAATGGGGGAGCTTCAATTTTTTCTTGGTTGCAGGTCAAGCAAATGGAAGATGGCTTCTTCATAAACCAAGAAAAATATGTCAAAGAGCTTCTCAAGAGATTTCAGTTTGAAACTGCAAAACCTGCCTCAACACCGATGAGCACAAGCATTAAGCTAGAAAGTGATGAGAAAGGTAAACCGGTAGATGCTAAACATTTCCGAGGTATGATTGGCTCACTCCTCTATCTTACTGCAAGTAGACCTGACATACAATTCAGTGTTTGCCTCTGTGCTAGATATCAATCTAGTCCAAAGGAAAGCCACCAAATTGCAGTTAAGAGAATATTCAGGTATCTCTCAGGCACACATGACATGGGTCTTTGGTATCCAGCAGGGAGTAGCTTTAACTTAATCTCATATTCTGATGCTGACTATGCTGGATGTAAAATTGACAGGAAGAGCACTAGTGGCTATTGTCAGATGCTTGGTGGTTGCATGGTTTCGTGGGCATCCAAGAAGCAACATTCGGTTGCACTCTCCACTGCAGAGGCAGAATATGTTGCTGCAGGGAGTTGTGCAACACAAGTGTTGTGGATAAAAAGTCAGTTGTGTGACTACGACATTGACCTTGGATGCACACCAATCCTATGTGACAACACTAGTGCAATCAATCTATCCAAAAATCCCATTCAACACTCTAGGACAAAACACATAGAAATTCGTCATCACTTCTTGAGAGATGAGGTAGCAAATAGAAATTTGGAAATTAGCTTCATACCAACAGAACAACAACTAGCTGATATCTTTACAAAACCATTGGCAGAGGATAGGTTCACATCTCTTAGAAGAGAATTAGGCTTATGTAAAATTCAGTGACACATATCCCAAGTCCTTGATGGATGTTCCTTGTAAGCAACAACTATGGGGTATATCAAATGGTGATTTGTGGAAAAACAAGTTCGGCTTGTTTGGAAACCTTCATTATGCGTGAGAAAAATTTCTCCGCCAAGTACCCGTAGTTGGAGCCCATGAAGGGACATTCATGTTGGATAAAGGGGTAAGTCTCATTTCATTAGCCAAATTACTCCACATTCAAAAAAAAAAAAAATCATAAATTGGTAAATACCAAAAACAGTCTCAATTCCATGAATGATCTGCTGAATACTTGTGTGCATATCTTGCTTGAATGGCTTGCATTGATCAAACTTTGTGTCTTTTCATGAGCACACATTATGGGGGAGCTAGTTCAAAAGTTGGGTGCTATTGTGAAGGAAATCATTTCTTATTGCTGTTCATTAACTCCTTCACATGGGATGATCTTTTCATATTCCCTTCTTTCTCGATACTGGCTTTCAACAAGGATCTGTCGACAGCTCATTCCCTTCCTGTCGACAGATAGGCATCCACAGACCACAGGTTCTGAACTCTGTGTGCATCTGTCGACAGTCGACCATGCATCTGTCGACAGATTTTCTCCTCCCCGAACAGCCAACACTCTGTCTGTGTGTAGCTGTCGACAGACACACCCTGGCTTGTCGACAGAGATCACAGTACTCACAACTAGCTGAACACCCATTTCTCTGTCTGAGTGTACCTGTCGACAGGCTCCACTTAGCTGTCGACAGACACCTTTCTACCTGGAATTCCAAGCCTATTCAATCCAAACCTCCTTGAGCTGGTTTCTTTAAAATGTCTAAGGTGTTTATATGATGTTAATTACATATCTGATCACATCATGTGCATAAGATATTAAAGCAATTTTCAACAATCTTGTGATTTTTACATAATACTCAAGTTAAGTCTAGGTTCCATCATTCTGAAAACATTTCACCATTTTCAAAAACTTAACACCTAACTCTTCTTCATTATTTACATATAGGCAAACATGATTCTTTTGTCAAGGTATTATGATCATTGAGCTTAATGTTTACAATTGATAGATAATCAATCACTATATTAATCTTGGGTTATTAACACAATACTTGGAGAAAAGCTACCTATTTCTAAACAATTACATTCCATCAAACTAAAACTACAAAATTTGGAAAAATGCAGAGCAATGATGAGTCTTGCTAAGTAACCGGGGAGTGGGCATCACAAATGTTTGCCCTCGCGTCAAAAGGCTAATTCGTCAACTCTGTACAACGGTATGATGGACACTTTCACTGAGTAACTGGGGGTACGGGCACGAATAATGTCTACCCTCATGTTCAAAGGCGAGAAGTTATCTTAATTACCACTTTTTCCCATTGCATAAATGAATGGCAAATAAAGACAATAATGCAATAGTGTGAAGCCTCCACTGAGTGATAATTCCCATGAGTAATTGATGTTTTTGAATGTCTTGGCATTTAGATATTTCCCTCCTTGATCATTTGCACCTCCACTGAGGATTGTGTTGTCCTATACTCTAACTAATAAAAGGAAGAGTAAAAGTGTTTCTTTTTGGATATCCGTAAGTGTTTTCTTCATGCTTCAACTTCAGGCTAATTCTGTATTATGTTGAACCATTAAGATAGTTGAAGTGGCTTTACATCTACATGTATATGATAGGTTCTTATATATGTATTCTTCATCTATTCACCTTAGGTAATCAGTTAAAAACCACTGCTCAAGAGGTCCACTTCAAATTCCACACAAAAAATCCAACAAGGTCATATTCTGCAATAATCTGTCGACAGATACAAATCTGTCTGTCGACAGACGCCGGCTGTCCTGTTTGGAAGCTCAACGGACACGCCGTTTGGGGCAGATTTGGTGGGCCATTGCCTTTTAAACTTCCCCCTCCTCCTTTATATAGGCATCTCCGGCCCTTTCCACATCCCACACCACCCCAGCCATCCCTTCCCTCTCCCACATACATCCTCTCCCCTTTCTGGACGGGAAACCCTACCTCCATCTCTCTTCCTCTTCCCACTGTCTCCAGCACTTCTTCCCCTTCCTCCATCCGTGCCTCATCTTTTCCATGGCACCCAAGGCGAAGAAGTTGGCCTCACGTCGTCGTCCCGCCTCCTCCTCGCCCGGCGAAGGATCCAGGGCTCACGATGAACGTCGGACCAAACACCGGGATGATCGCCTTCCAGAGTTGATCGTACCTCCCCGTCTCAATCTCAAACGGGTTCACGGTACATTCACAAAGTTTGTTCCTCCACGTTATGTGGATTTCCACTCGTTGGCCGATCTCTTTCCCAACCTCCAACCCCTGTTCGATACCCAGGGTTGGACAGTTTTTCTCTACGCTCATACGGCATACTCTCCCACTGCCGTAACTGAGTTCTTCAACAACCTAGCTTCCTCTGATGAGGCGTTCTACACCTCTGTGAAGGGCACTCCCTTTAAAATCACTGCTAACCTCTTTAGCACTGCCCTCCAGATTTCGAACAACGGGGCGGATATTCTTGATCATCATCCAGACGCCTCTGTCTACTATCCTCTTCTTACTCTTCAACCCTATGATACAACCAAGGAGATTGCTAAGCTCAATGCCAACACTTTCCCTCCCCTCAACCGCATGATTCACCAAATCTTCACCACTTGCATTGCGCCGAAGCATGGCAGTCGTGAACTCGTCACAAATGTTCACAAATCACTGTTTACCTTCTTCTTAATTGTGAACCCATCAATCTTCCTCTCCTGATGCTTCGCTTGATCACCAAGTGCTTTTACCAACCCAGGAGATCCATGCCCTTCGCTTGCCAAATTACATCTCTTTTAAAGTTTATTGGCATTCCCATTCCAGACAGTGAGTGTGTCTCACTCAACTCCCGCAACAGTTTTGATATCACTGCCGCCTCACGCATGGGATACAAGTTAGTGGATGGGGTTGTCACCCGGGAACTCAAGGGCAAGGCACCTGCTGATGCCGAGGATGAAGACTTCATCGGTGATGACGAGCACGCTGCTAATGAAGACGATGCTGAAGAAAATGATGAAGACTCCCAGTCAGAGCCACTAGATGCTCCGGGAGATGCTGGTGTTGATGTACCTGCTCCGCCTTCCATTCGGGATTTGATAGCACAGCTACAAGTGCAGATGGCACATGGCTTTGAGAGACTGCATGAAAGAATGGATACTTGATACACGCATTGACAGACTTGCCACTGAGCGTCATGCCCCTCCTCAAGCTCCTGAAGATGATGCTGCTTAGATAGATTTAATGTCTAGGAGTGGGTCATGTCCTGTATTTTCAATTCAGTCTGAGCAATGTCGTTTCTCTCTTATGTTATTTCATGTACTCTCTTCTTCACTTAATGTTATTTCAGTCACTTTTGTCATGTGAATGCTTCAATTTCCAATGAATGAAATCACATGTTCTGTGCACATCTCCAAATGTCACTGTTATCTTTACTTTTGATGTTGTCAAAAGGGGGAGAAGAAACCTCAATTGCATGAGCATAATTGAAAAATTTTGTCATCATCAAAAAGGGGGAGAATGTTGGGTTCATATTCTGGAAACTAAGTGAATTCACACTCTAAGTGATAAATGAAAGTCAAACAATGTTTTAATGATGAATGAGTTGAATTGAGGTTTCATACATGTCAATTAACATGATACAATATTTGGTTATCTATGTCTTCATTATACCTAACAATACATGTTTTATCATGTAGGTACAAATGCATATAACCAAGCCTTCTCAAATATGAGAAAATGATCACAATCACAGTGTATACATGTACCTGTCGACAGACCCCAAGGCATATGTCGACAGATGCCACAGTTGTGATCAGACAGAACAGTGTTGAGAGCACCTGTCGACAGATGCTCAGAGACCTGTCGACAGATGTCACAGACAGAAATGCCAGAGTTCTGTGTTTTGGCAAAACTGACTCTGCCTGTCGACAGATGGATATCGCCTGTCGACAGATGCCACAGACCAGAGCAACCTGAAGTCTGTCTATTGCAAATCTGTTGCAATCTGTCGACAGACACTCAGCACCTGTCGACAGACGCAGAGGATCTTCAAATACGGAAACCTTCCTTCATATCCAAGATTGTGTTTTCAAGTCCTACGACTCTCCACATGAAAACACAACTATATAAGCATCCTTTTGGAGTGAATCTCACATAGAAGCAGCCACAACCAAAAACCCTAAAGCCAAGTCCAAGAGAAAGGAGTTGCTGCTGCTCTGCTTCAAGTCTGCAGTGCAGAGACCGAAAGATCTGTTGATCCTGCAGTACTGAAGATAGATCGTCGTGGATTCAACCTTCTCCATCAATCCAAAGCAGTCAAGTTGAAGTTTGAACTCCATCCAGGCGTTCTCAGAAGAGTTCCACATCAGGATTTACTCCTACACTCTGAACTCTCCTGTTTCATAATTCTCATCAACCGTGTGTGTGTTGTGTGATTCAAGCGTCTCTTGTGCTTGAGATCACGTGTGTGTGTTGTTCTGATCGTGGGTGCACATCAGAAAACACGTGTGTGTGTGAGTTGTAGTCACCGAACTCGCTCATAAGCAGTTTACTCTGTGTGTGTGTGTGTGCCGTGGACGTAGGATACACTGTTGTGTACTCCGAACCACGTAAATTGCGTGTCTCGTGGTTTGATCGTTTCTACGATAGATGTTTGATAGACACGTTGCATATTCACACGCTAGATAGGTTTGTACATCATCTACACATAGTTTAGATCTTGATACTGTCTCAATAATCTGTGCTTTAAGAAAAAGAACGTGGTAATAGTAATAGTTTAAGAGACAGTAATCTATTCAACCCCCCTTCTAGATTACCATATTGGGAATTCCACAACCCTTCAGCGAGTTCTAAAGAAATCGTTATGATAACTTATGAAGTCGTTGTGACATCGACTTGTTTGAAACAACATGACTTTTCAGTCTTATAAGAAAATCATTGCGATCACTTATAGAATCGTTACGACATCGATTTGTTTGAAACAACATGACTTTTCAGTTTATAAGAAAATCGTTATGAACTTAAACAGAAATCGATATGGATTTAGAGAAATCTCATGTTGAAAAGATTAAACTTCAGAGTAGTAATGCATACCTTTATTGGCTTGTTTGACCTCGGTATTTTTCCTGTACTTAAGACTTATGAAATATTCATCAGATATAATTGATAAATTCTTGTTTGGTTTTGTTAATCATCAAAATATGTATATATATAATTAATTAAAATTGCAAGGGGACAGACTGATCATCACCAAACTCCTGGAAACGGCTGATGCGGCCATGGAATCAAGTGTGGAGGTTTTCTGGAGGATTGAGAAGGAAGGAGGAGAGAGATCCCTCAAGAAATTTCGCGGGAAGAGGAGAGAAGCTTCAAAAACTAGCAGAGAGTCGATGTCGAAATTGCTAGGGCATCGGCTTGAGCGTCCAGACGAAAGAGGGAAAAAGGTTGAAGACGAGATATGAATCGTTATCTCATTCAATTTTTTTTTTTTTTGGAATAAATTATGCGTTGTGGAAAGTGAGGCGCCAAAAGGCGGCAGAAGAAGACAAAAGAGTTTGACTATTCAAACCGACTTCAATGAGAGAGCGGTTACAAAAGATAATTTGAATTTCTTTTGCTTAAAGCTATGGAGGGAAAAACTACTTAATTCTGAAATTTAATGTGCCAGTTTTAAACAGAACCTTTTTCACAAATTGCACATGCCTAATTCCCTTCTAAGAGATGTGAATCTCTCCTCGGGTAAGGCTTTTGTGAAAATGTCTGCTAACTGACCATTTGTATCAATAAAAGATATTTCAATATTACCATTTGCTACATGATCATGAATAAAATGATATCTAACCTCAATATGCTTGGTCCTTGAATGTTGAACTGGATTCTTGGTGAGATTAATGGCACTGGTGTTGTCACACAACAGTGGGATGGATTTGATGTTTAATCTGAAATCTTCAAGTTGTTGCTTTATCCATAAGAGTTGTGTACAACAACTTCCAGCAGCTACGTATTCTGCTTCAGCTGTAGATAGTGCCACTGAATTTTGTTTCTTTGAAGACCAAGATATCAAACATCCTGCAAGAAATTGACAACAACCACTGGTGCTTTTTCTATCTAATTTGCATCCAGCATAGTCTGCATCAGAATAACCTACTAAGTTAATTTCACAACATTTTGGATACCACAGACCTAAGTCATGAGTTCTTGCTAAATATCTAAATATTCTTTTCACAGAAATTAAATGTGATTCTCTAGGATCTGCTTGATACCTAGCACACATACATACACTAAACAAGATGTCAGGTCTACTAGCTGTCAAATAGAGTAGTGAACCTATCATACCTCTGTAGATCTTTGATCTACTTTCTTACCATCTTTGTCACTGTCCATCCTCGTTGATGTGCTCATTGGTGTTGACAGTGGCTTGGTATTTTGAATCCAAACTTCTTCAGGAGTTCTTTTGTGTACTTTGCTTGACAGATGTGAGTTCCTTCCTTTCCTTGTTTGATTTGTAGTCCAAGGAAATAATTAAGTTCTCCCATCATGCTCATTTCAAATTCTCCCTGCATCAACTTTTCAAAATACTTGCAAAGGGATTCATCAGTAGAACCAAAAATTATATCATCTACATAAATTTGGACAGTAGTATGTGTTTGACCTTTGACTTTATGAAAAGAGTGCTATCTACTTGACCTCTACTGAAACCATGGTTTAAAAGAAATGAACTAAGCCTTTCATACCAAGCTCTAGGTGCTTGTTTTAAACCATATAAAGCCTTATGAAGTTTGAAAACATGATTAGGAAATTCTGTGTCATCAAAACCCGGGGGTTGTTCCACATAAACTTCCTCTTTTTAAAACCATTTAAGAATGCAGATTTAACATCCATTTGAAATAGTTTTAAGTCTAATGCTGATGCATATGCTAATAATATTCTAATGGCCTCAAGTCTAGCCACAGGTGCATAGGTTTCATCGAAATCTATGCCTTCCTCTTGAGAATAGCCTTGAGCTACCAATCTGGCTTGTTTCTTAAGATTACACCAGTTTCATCCAATTTATTTCTGAACACCCATTTGGTGCCAATGACTGGATGGTCTGATGGTCTAGGAACAAGTGACCAACTTGGTTTCTCTTGAACTGATTTAGTTCATCTTGCATGGCTAATATCCAAGATTCATCACAAAGAGCTTCATTGACTGTCCTCGGCTCTATTTGAGAAACAAATGCTAGGTAATCACAGGGAATTACATTACCTCTTGTTCTTACCCCTACAGATGGATCACCAATAATATTTTTGAGTGGGTGATCTTTCTTGTGTCTCCATTCCTTTGGAAGATTTTCATGTGTAATTTCCTTTTGTTGTATGTCTTCCAGAGGTGGATCATCCTTGTCCTCAATTGATGTATTCTTTAGTTTTTGGGACATCTCATCTGTATCATCATTATCACTATCTTCTTCCTTTTCAAGGAAGGGTTAGTTTCATCAAAAATAATATGTACAGACTGTTAATTAATAAAGTGCGTTTATTAAATACTCTATAGCCTTTGGGTTTAGAGGTGTACCCCATGAAGATGCCTTCATCTGATTTGGCATCCAACTTACCAATGTCCCTTTTTCCATTGTTGTGGATGAAACAAGGACATCCAAAAGTCCTGAAGTGGCTGATCTTTGGCTTCTTCCCTTTGAACAGTTCATATGCAGTCTTCTTCAGGATTGGCCTGATCATTACTCGGTTGATAATGTAGCTAGCTGTGTTGACTGCTTCAGCCTAGAAGTATCTTGGCAGATCATATTCTGAGAGCATAGTTCTTGCCATATCCAATAGGGTTCTATTCTTTCTCTAAGCGATACCATTTTGCTGTGGTGTTCTTGGTGCTGAGAAATTATGCTCAATTCCCTGATCATCACAGAATCTAGCAAACTTTTCATTCTGAAATTCACCACCATGATTGATCGGATAGACACAATGCTGAACTTCTGATCTTTCTGGACTTTCTTGCTGAAACTGACAAAGTTTTCGAAAGTGTCATCTTTATGCTCTAGGAATGATACCCATGTGAATCTTGAGTAGTCATCGACTATGACAAATCCAAAGTTCTTTCCTCCAAGACTGGTAGTCCTCATTGGCCCAAATAGATCCATATGAAGGAGCTCTAAGGGTTTTGAGGTGGTCACCACCGTCTTTGACTTGAAGGAGCTCTTGGTGTGCTTTCCCTTAGCACAAGGTCTACAGACACCATCCATTTTTGCACAGACCTTAAGTAGACCTTCCACAAGATTCTTCTTCAGCAATTTTCTCATGCCATCTATACTGCAATGACTTAGTCGTCTGTGCCATAATTCAGTAGATTTATCCTTATTTGCTGCCAGATAGACGTTTTGTTCCTTGAGTTCCTCAAGATAGAGCACATACAAATTCTTTTCTCTATTAGCTTCAAAGATGACTGCTCCATCCTTCAGTATGCTGCACTTTGACTCTTGAAACTTGATCTGATGGCCTCTGTCACACAGCTGGCTGATGCTAATGAGATTGTGCTTCAATCCCTTGACTAATAACACATCTTCTATGACTGTTTTTCTTTGTTATTCACAGAGCCACTGCCTATCACTGTTCCTTTCCCATTATCTCCATAAGTGACTGTTCCTTCTTCAGCTTGGAGATGAGAGAATAACTTCTGGTTTCCTGACATGTGCCTTGAGCACCCACTATCCAAATACCATTTGGATGCTCGAGGGATAACCTGAAATAAAAACATCAAGTTTTAGGTACCCAAATTCTTTTGGGTCCTGATGGGTTAGTATCATTGATTTTACTTTTTATTATCCATTTCTTATGTCTTGTTGGGCATGTCGTTGTGATATGTCCTAACTTGTTGCAGTGACTACAGCAGGATAATTTGGTTATTTTTTCTATATATTGGAAATCAGCTTTGTATGCTATATCTTGTTCAGGTACAAATTTTGGTGTTGGATATGTTTTAGGATAAACTATGGTTTCTTCATTATCTGGGGGTGTATATCTAATCCATTTTTCTTCTTACCTGATCTTCTAGCACCTTTTAATATGAGGGAGTTTTTACCATTGGTGAATTTTTCTAATGTGCTAGATAACTGTATATTTCTTCTGTTAGTGTTTTGATTTCAGTTTTCAGTTCATCTGAACTTACTTGTTTCTCTAATTTAGTTATTTGTTCATTCTTAGCTTTTAGGTCTTCACATAACAATTCATTTCTTCTTTTAAGTTCAGTTATTTGACTTTTTAATTGTTCATTTTCTGATTTTAGATCTGAGTTTGTATTTTCTATACAGACTATGTTTTTCTTGCTTACTTTTAATAGTTTGGTTACTTCTTTATATTTTTCATATAGTTCGTTGAAAGCCTCTTCTAAACTATCGGAATCTGAACCATTGCATGAATCAAAAGAGGAGTCAGAAGTTACCTTGTCTTCGGCATTGGCCATGAGAGCCAAATTGGCTTCTTCTTCATCGCTGCAGGAGCTTGACTCACTGTCTGAGTCACTACTGTTTTCCCATGCTGCTGCCATTGCCTTCTTTTTGTACTTTCTGAACTTCTTGGAGCTGTCTTTCTTCCTGACCTCCGATTTCTTGATCTTTGGACACTCAGCTTTGATGTGTCCTGGCTTTTTACATTCATAGCAGATGGGTTCTCCTTTCTTCATCTCTTTTCCATCTGGCTTCTTGAAGTCCTTATTCCTTTTGAAGTGCCTTCTACCAGATTGGAACTTCTTCTTCTTAGCCAAATCCGCTGCAATCTTCTAGACAACATTGCTTCCTCATTCTCGCAGTCCACATCACTTTCACTCTCATCTGAACTTGCTTATGGTGAATCTTCTTCAGATTTTAAGGCGTTGGAGTGCTTCTTTCTGCTAGAGGACCCTCCTAGCCTTTCCATGTTGATCTCATGGGCCATGAGGGACCCAATGAGCTTTTCTACTGACATTCTCTTCAGGTCATTAGCTTCTTCTATTGCTGTGACCTTTGGGGTCCATGAGGACGGTAAGGATCTAAGTATTTTCCTCACCATGTCTCCAATCTCATAGGTTTTCCCCAGACCAGCTAGTCCATTTGTGATGTCAGTGAACCGACTGAACATTTGAGTTATGGATTCACCTGATTGCATCTGAAATCTCTCATACTGAGTGACAAGAATGTCGATTCTTGTTTCCTTTACCTTGTCTGTGCCTTCATATGCGATCCTGAGCTTTTCCCACATTTCCATTGAGGATTTGCAGGTTGAAACTCTGTTGAACTCCTTCTTACTTAGAGCACAACATAAGATGCTCTTTGCTTTGCAATTCAAGGAGATCTTCTTTCTGTCATCATCTATCCATTGAGCTTTCTCATTTGTGACCAGGAGATCACCTTCTTCTATGATGGACCAAATTTGATAGTTGTGGTCTTGCAGAAAATACTCCATTATGGTTTTCCAATATGTGTAATCTTCTCCATCGAACAATGGTGGTCGGTTGACAGACTGACCTTCGTTGTGACTTTGGGCTGCCATAGATCTTTACTCTTCAGATCGTTGGATCCTTTCTTTGTCGAAGAGACTCGCTCTGATACCACTTGTTGCCCAGTTGACGAGCCTAGAGGGGGGGTGAATGGGTCTTTTTTAAAAAAATAATTTAAAGATACCTGTAACTAAAAACATTCACACAAACGTTCTTCAAAGGAGGTTAGTGACTGTTAGTTTAAATATCAAACATACAAAGAAGACAATCACACAACATAAGGATTATCCTGGTTCGGACCTCCTCTCCTTAGGAGTCCTACGTCCAATCCTGAGCAACAACTCAGGATTTCACTAACTAGGGTACAGTCCCCCTAAGGACGCAACAACACCTAGCTCAGCTGGTCTTCCTTCACACCCGAAGGGAACAACAACACCCTGGATACCCCACCAGGTCTTCCTTCACAACCGAAGGGAACAACAACACCCTGGATACCCCACCAGGTCTTCCTTCACAAACGAAGGGAACAACAACACTCTGGATACCCCACCAGGTCTTCCTTCACAACCGAAGGGAAAACAACACCCTGGATGCCACCAGGTCTTCCTTCACAACCGAAGGGAAAAACTCCTCAAAGAGAATTGAATGAAATTCAAGCCCCTAGATCTAGCTTTTGACAAGTAAGATCTGAAGCCACTAGCACTGAGAGCAAAGAATCTAAGCTAAGCGCATTCTCAGAACTACACAAGCTCTCTCAAGATTTTCACTACAGAGTGGAGAGCAAAGAGCAACACAAGAAGGAATGAACTTGTTGGCTCTTAGAATTCTAGCAGAAGATTTTTTGATCGCTTGAACGAGTTTTCTCCGCTTCTATCTATGGAATCTTCTCTTCTGTCTTGAATTTATATCTTCTTTTGAAATTTACCCGTTGAAGTAACCGTTGTCTCTCTTTCTTGAGTAGTCGTTAGACTGAATGACATTTGGAAGCTTCAAAAATCTTTTATCCATTTGAGCACGCAAAGAGATAATGTCTTCTGCCATCTGTATGGTTCAACGTTGTATGACAGAACGTCTGTAGGACCCTGCATAAATTAAATGCTAGAACAGTAGACAGCTAGGCTGTCTTTAGTTGTCAGTAAACATTGATAAGAATATTCACCAAAATAGCAATGCTAAATAGTTTCTTCTAAATGATATTGACAGAAGATGCACTATAATGGATGATATAGTCTGCATGCATATAGAGGTACGTTCAGATCTCATAAATGCAGGAGTGTAAGAGAGATATAGACGTGGACTTTGACTAGTCAACGCTTTTAAGATGAATAAGATATCAAGTCGATATTAGATATGAAATTGATGGCTATATGACTTATGAAATCGTTATGAATAAGACAGATTGACCAAGTCATTATGAGATATAGCAAATCGTTGTGAAACACTTATCAAATCGTTATAGAAAGCAAATCGTTGTGTTCACTGAAGAAATTGTTGTGAAACACTTAACAAATCGTTATAGAAAGCAAATTGTTATGAGCGCTTAAGAAATCGTTGCATAAAGTAAATCGTTATGAGCGCTTAAAGAAATCGTTACGCAAGGCAAATCGTTATGAGCGCTTAAGAAATCGTTGCACAAAGCAAATCGTTATGAGCGCTTAAAGAAATCGTTACACAAGGCAAATCGTTATGAGCGCTTAAGAAATCGTTGCACAAAGCAAATCGTTGAGTACTTATAGAATCATTGCGGCGAGCAAGTCGTTGCGAGTTCTAAAGAAAACGTTATGATTACTTATAGAATCGTTGCGGCGAGCAACTCGTTGCGAGTTCTAAAGAAATCGTTATGATTACTTATAGAATCGTTACGGCGAGCAAGTCGTTGCGAGTTCTAAAGAAATCGTTGCGATGACTTATAGAATCGTTATGATAGGCAAGTCGTTATGCTTTCAAAAGAAATCGTTGCGATGACTTATAGAATCGTTATGACAGGCAAGTCGTTACGCTTTCTAAAGAAATCTTTGTGATGACATAGAATCGTTATACTTACAAAGAAATCGTTATGATCTTCAACAGAAATCGATATGGACTCTGAGAAATATCATGTTGAAAAGATTAAGGCTTCAGAGAAGTAATGCTTACCTTTATTGGCTTGTTTGACCTTGGTATTTTTCCTGTACTTAAGACTTATGAAATATTCATTAGATATTATTGATAAAATCTAGTTTAGTTTTGTTAATCACCAAAATACATATGTAATTAATTAAAATTACATGGGGACAGACTGATCATCAATTTGGACATGTAATAATGTGGACTGTGTTATTTCATTTATTTCTATATAGACTGTGGATTATGTGATGATGATGGAATGAGAAAAATACATTTATTTCCATTGTACTCTTTTGATATACATGTACATCTCAATCTATTGTTTAGTGTTGGGTAAATGTCCCACTGTAACGGCGTTCTTTGTACCGACGTGGATTGGAATAATCGTACCGATATAAGGAGGGTCGTTACACATATTATATATATGTGGAAGATTGTTGAGTTGTGTATTCATTTGGATAATGACTAAAAACCTTCATGTTGATGATGTCTACCCACTCATACTTTGATTTTAATGATGACTACAACATTTGGTAGTAGATGATGTCCAAACACTCATACTTTGATTTTGATGATGACACATTGTACATATTATAATGATGACTAAATAACATGTTTTTAACACTTAATATTTCATATTTTGATGATAATGGCATGTTTTGATGGTCTACACTTCATATATACAGGTTCACATAATTTTGTCAAAGTTGTGTCGACACAAGTCCATTGTGTGTCGACACATGCATTGCTCTCCAGAAAGCAGTAAAGAGAAAAGAAGCCAATTGTGTCGACACAGGTCCAGTGTGTGTCGACACATCCCTTGCTCTCCAGAAAGTAGTAAAGAGAAAAGAAGCTAGTTGTGTCGACACAGGTCCATTGTGTGTCGACACATCCATTGCTCTCCAGAAAGTAGTCAGAAGAAAAGAGCCAGTTGTGTCGACACAAGTCAATTGTGTGTCGACACATGTTAACTTCCAGAGCCAGTTGTGTCGACATAAGTCAATTGTGTGTCGACACACTTCGACTGATGCCAAAAAATGAGAATTTTCTGAACACGTTGCAGCTTGGGAATCAAGGGATCTGACCTAGATTTTTGTGCCCATGCACCCCAAGGCACCTCATGGACACATGGGGCTATAAATACCCATGATCCTCATACTCTAAAGGCAAGCCAGCCCATACAACTCCTAGATAAGGTTTTTGGCAGCAAAAGAGGGTCTCTTCAGTGCCTTGCTCAATCTCCAGAAGTTGCATACCAGCCTTTCAACATAGAGGACGTGGGAATCAAGGCCAAGGTATGGAGAAAGAAGTGGTGTGCTGAAGAAGGAGCAGATCTGGAAGAAGTGCAGCAGAATAAGAAGAAGAAATCACAATTCAGAAGCTACTGAAGTAGAGCAGTGCTGACCAAGAAGAAGAAGAAGAAGAAGGAAAGGAAGATGAAGGGAAGCAACAATAGAATTGAGGAAGAAACAATATGGATATGTGACCGTGAAGATCAGATCAACAGTCGGAGAGATATTTCTTCCTTCATTCACACCATCTCTTAATTCATTTCAGATTTGTGTGTGCGTGTACTGAACTGAGATCAGTATGTCGATTCTATGTGGATGTTTATTTTCTGATCTGTACAAGTGCTTGGTACAGATCAAAGTGTGTGTGACGCGATCTGTGCTGGTTTGTGCACAAATCTGAATTGTGTGTTGTGTATGTGTAGTGCAGACCAAGAGTTTGTCACTGTGTTCGTGTGTTTGAGATCTTGCCTCAGCTAGAGGGTTTGATCTCTACAGAGTGGTTCTTCTAGCTTGTGTGTGTGTGGACTGAGCCTGAGTGCTCGTGTGTGTGTTGTACTCAGTTCTTGAGTAGTGTGTGCCTCATAGTGTGAGGGGTGGACGTAGGAGTCATGTGGTGTGATTTTTGAACCACCTAAAAATCTCTGTGTAATGGTTTGATATTGTCTCATCGTTAGATGCATGCATAGGGGTTCGATTAAACTCTTAATATTCACACACTAGTTCACATAATCTGATTGTTCAATTGTCTCACACACTTTGTGCACTTAATCAAATCAGATCATGGGGTTTTTAATTGAGTAGATTCATTATTTCGAAGTAATTTTTAAATTGCTTAAGTTTCCATTGCAAATCTATTCGATCCTAATAGTACTTTCTTGTACGTTATACTCTTGTGGTTGTCTTTTATATTCCTACTGGACACGTGTGAATTATCCCTTGCGAGACTTCGGCCCGATCGCAGGAGGCGGACTTGGATATGGAGCCTTATTGGGCATAAATATCCAAGGTCTCTATAGTTGTTATCAGAGCATGGTCCAGTTAGAATATGAAAAGACATTAAGGTTACAAAGTCCCAAAACATGGTTTAATGTCCACAGCTGGTAGTAAGTTTGTGGTTTTATGTGGTTTTCACACGTGTTTTTGGTGTGTAAATTGTGTGTATATGTGTTGGTGAGGTTGGCAGCTGTTAGTGGGTTGCTGAGAATTGATGTGGTTAACAGTGGTGCAGTTTATGTGGGTGTATTAGTATGTCAGTTTGTTGTAGAAAGGTGTAGCTGTTTGAAGGTTTTCAGCTAAAGAGATTGAAGGAATTAGAGATGTTTGAAGTATTTATTGTTGACACTATTAAATGTTGGATATTAGATCAGAGGGCAGAATGACTAGTGTTTTGAGAGATAGAGGAGATGGTATGAATAGAATTGATTCTCAGGCTATGCATATTGGTTCTACCTTTACATGGAACAATAACAGGACTGGAAATGCTAATATCTATGCCCGTCTTGATCGTGTTTTATTTAATGGTAAGTGGCTGGATTCCCTTCCCGAATTTATTGTCAAGCACCTCAAGAGAGGTCCCTCTGATCATTGCCCGCTTGCCTTATCCTGTGCTAATTCTGTTCGTGGTCCTAATCATTTTGTGTTTCAAGATATGTGGACATCTCATGATACTTTTATGATGGTTGTCTCTAGTGCTTGGAAGGCTAATGGTGATAGTCATATTAATCCCCTTATTAGCCTACAGGTGAAGCTGAAGGAAGTGAAGAAGGCTCTTAAACTGTGGAATAAAGAAGTTTTTGGCCATGTTTCCCAGATGGTTAGGTTGGCTACTGAGGAGGTTGAGTGTCTGCAGGATGTCTTTGATGTGTTTCCACCCGAAGGCAATCGATCGGCTTTGTATGCTGCTAATGCTAAGTTAAATATTGCCTTGAACAGGGAGGAAATTTTCTGAAAGCAGAAATCCAAAGTTGATTGGCTTAAAAATGGTGATAGGAATACTGTTTTTTACCATGCCACAGTGCAATGTAACATGAGGAAGGGTTTTATTCATAGATTGAAAACTGGAGAAAATGGTGGGGTGTGCTGATCAGGAAATGCTTAGGAAGGAGGCAGTCAATTTTTTCCAAAAACTTCTAAAATCGGATAATCTTGCTATTGATCCTCGTCTTCTTTACAATATTCCTAATCTGATTACTAAAGATCAGAATGACATGCTTTGTAAAGCTCCCTCTGAAGAAGAAGTTAAAGCGGTCGTTTTCTCTATGGATAACTCCATTGCTCCTGGCCCAGATGGGTTCTCAGGCTCATTTTTTACCCATTGTTGGAGTATTATTAGCCATGATGTGGTTTCTGTGGTGCAGGGGTTTTTTGCGGGCTATGGTCTTCCTAGAGAGCTTTCTTCATCTATAATTACTCTCATTCCGAAGGTGGCTGAGCCTATAACTTATAGTGATTTTAGACCCATCAACTTATGCAACGTCATATACAAAGTTATTTCTCGTGTGTTTTGTGAGCGCCTTACCCCAATCCTGCCTATTATTATTTCTGAAGAACAAATTAAGTGCTTTGTGAAGGGGCATTATATTCTAGATAATGTCTTTCTTTCCCGCCAGTTGCTTCGTGACATTGATCGGAAAGTTAGAGGGCACAATGTTATGTTCAAATTAGACATGGCCAAGGCATATGACGGAATGGAATGAGATTTTATTTTGCAAGTGATGAAGAAATTTGGTTTTTGCAGCATGTTCACTTCCTATGTTGGTATGATGCTTTCTAACTGCTGGTTCTCTATCAACTTCAATGGGTCTATCACTGGTTATTTTAAATCTTCCAGGGGTATTCGGCAAGGTGATCCTATGGCGCCTATTCTTTTCATCATTGCCTCTGAAGTGCTTAGCAGAGGTCTGCAGAGTTTGTTTGTTAATGGGCAAATTAAGTATTATAGTAGCCCACACGGATGTCTGTAGGTTTCACACTTTTTGTATGTAGATGACACTTTGGTGTTCATGAACGCTGGAATTATGAATGTGGAACAACTTCTCAAGTTTCTGCAAGAATATGAAATGAGTTCTGGCCAGCAAGTTAATGCGGGGAAAAGTTGTTTTCAAATCTCTGCTAAAGCTCCTAGTGTGTTGGCGTCCCGCATTCATAATCTTACCGGGTACAGGCATCACCAAGGTAGTATGAGATATTTGGGTGTTCCAATTAAACCTGGAAGACTCAAGGTTAATGATTACAAATTTATGGTGGATAATGTTACTAACAAGCTCACTGGGTGGAGATCTAAAATGTTGTCTCAAGCTAGGCAGGCTATTCTTATCAGATCAGTTCTTTTGAGTCTCCCTATATACTTGTCCAGTTCCACTTATATTCCTAAAAGGATATGTAAAAGATTGATAGTCTCTATGCAAACGTTTTTTGGCAGGGTGCTGATGGCAACTACAGAAGACATTGGGTGGCATGGGCACACATGCAAAAACCATATGTGGAAGGTGGACTTAACTTTAGAAACTTGGACACTTTGCAGGTTGCTTTGGTGGCTAAGAAAATATGGAATATTTTACATGGCAATTCTTTGTGGTCCCTTTATGCTAAACAACGATTTCTTAATCAGCATCATCTCTCTAATATCTATACTCCTTTCCCCTTAGGCATTTCAAAGAAAGTATTCTTTCAAGCTAAGGAGATGGTTCTTTCTAACACCAGGTGGATGGGGGTGATGGGTCGTGTGTTGATTTTTTCAAGGATATTTGGATTGGTGATAAAACCATTATGCAGGAGTTTAGGAACAGGGTTCCTAATGACCAACAGTGGCCAAAACTTTCAGTAAAAGACATGACTTTGGATGATAATCACAGGGTTTGGAACTAGATGGGTGTTACCTGTTAGCATGTTCAGGCTACCTTATTTGATAATCCTGATGAATTTATTTGGGCTGGGAATGCTAAAGGTATTTTTAGTGTCAAATCTGCTTATTCTCTGGTTTCTAATATGGGAGTGAGTAGAGGTACCTGGATGAAAGTTTGGCATCATGCTATCCCTCCTTGTTCTGCCATGTTTGTTTGGAAGTTATTATACAGAGCGGTTCAGGTTGACTCTAGAGTTGATGAATGTGGGATTCCTCTGGTGTCCAAATGTGTGTGTTGTAAGATCCCTGAGCAAGAAACGCTTGATCATCTTTTCATTTCCAGTGAAATCGCTACTGAGCTGTGGAGGTGGATTGCACCACTTCTTAGTAATAAAATTAATCATAGTGATCATGTTACCATTAGGTGTTGGAGCGTTCTTTCTAACACCAATCTGAAATCTGCTTTCCAATTTACTGGTCTGATTACTACTCATATTATGTTGTGGGAGATTTGGAAGTTCAAGTGCACTGCTCGCATGAAAGGGATTATAATGTCAGTGGACAGTATCAAGCAAAAGATTTTGCTGAGTGCAAGCAAGGTTTTGGATAGTGTCAAGTTCAACCATCCTGTATCTTTGGGTCAAGCTGATATTCTTAAGGGTTTTAATGTTAAAGCAGAAGTAAGAATTAAAGCTCCTATAATTGTTAGATGGAATCCCCCTGTGAACAACTTTAGTCTCAATGTGGATGGAACTTCTAAAGGTAACCTTGGTAAATGTGGTGGTGGTGGCTGCTTCAGGGACCACAATGGCAATTTTGTTTGCGGTTTTGTATTTTTCTATGGCAATGGGAACAGTCTTATGGTTGAGACCAGGGCGATTCATGATGGGCTTAGGTTGGCTATGGAACGACACCTTAATATATCTATTCTGTATTCTGATTCGGCTCTCCTTGTCAGGGCAATCACTGTTGGACAATTACCTCACTGGGAAGTCTTTCCTTGGTGGCAGGGCATATGTTACATGATGTAGATTCTCAAACCCAAGATTGTGCATACCTTCCGTGAGGGCAATCAGGTGGCTGATTCTCTTGCTTCACAGGCATGTGCTATTGAAAAGAATTTAGTTTTTCTAACTCTTGGTGATCTTCCTATTGCTTCTAGGGGAGCTTTAATTATTGATAAAGTCAGGTTACCTAGCTTTAGGCAGAGATTCTAGATAGGTATGTTCCTCTCATCTTCTTATAGTTTGGTGGTGCTCGGGTGTAGTCTCTTTTTATTTTCTGGGTGGCTTTTCCTTTATGGTGTCGGGTGTATTACTTTCTTATAGATATTCAGAAATAAAATTTATCCTTTGGTTGATCGCCTAGTGGAGTGAGAACATCTCATCCCTTTTGGATGGGGTGCACTCTCCTGGTCGCTGACCCATTGGATTTTTATTAAAAAAAAGAGAGGCTATGTATAGTTGATCAGGAGAGTAGTAGTTGTAACAGTGAATTTGAGAATGAGGTTGTTGAGAGAGGTAGCAGTGTCAAAAAGTTTGATATGGAGATTAGTGGAAGCATGTACAAATGTGAGTTGTTGTGGATTGATTTAGTAAGTTGTGGAAGTCATAAAAGAAATGGTAAATTCAGTGGGATTATTCAACCGAGGTAAAGTTGTTTTCTGAGAGGGATATTGTAACGGCCCTGGATATTTATACCCAATAAGGCTCCATATCCAAGTCTGCTTTCCGAGATCGAACCGAAGTCTCGCAAGGGATAACGTGCACAAGTGTCTAGTAAGAATATAAAAGACAACAACAACAGTATAAAACACAAGAAAGTACATGTGCTCATACCTATATACAACAATGTACAACCATCCCAATACATTATTACATGTCCAAGAAAAGAGTACAACTACCTGGGGCACACCATGAGGGAGCACAAGCTCACACAACACTACTAAGCTCTACTTATGGTGGTACAAGTCTGCCCCAACACCTCCGCAAGCCACACAAATGACTAACACCTGAAAAGAGCTGTAAGGGAGTGAGCCTCAACAAGTCACTGGCTCAGTAGGGACCTCCCAAAAACAACACCTGAAAGCTGAGGAGACCTCAACCCCAAAGGGTATCATTGGAAACATTGATAGCCAAACCATATCATGCTCACAACAACCATGATTAACAGCAACTAAAACATAATCTCACCAGCTAACACAAATCTCGGAAGATAAGAGGAATAACAGGAGTAGCACAGTGCCACTAGTCCACCCAACAACTGCAACGCCTAGGCCACATGTCTCATAGGCAAACCACTACAACAACTAGTCGCCTAAGCTACAAGCCTCACAGGCAAACCACTGCCTCGGCTACAAGCTTCATAGGCAACCTACCCATGTAGAGTAATAGGACCGGCATCAGCAAACCAATCCATCGCACACTAAAACCATAATCAGAAGCTTACCCAAAGAAGGGTAAAACACAACGTGTGGAAGGTCACACCACTTGACCTTCACGGAACACAAGTCCACCTCAACATCTGAAGAGGCTGGTACACAACGTACCACAACACAAAGCTACCCACGAAGGGTACAGGTACCTACTACCACGAGGTACCACCACGGAACCACAACCACAACTGTGCCAGCACCAGGGCACATCCCGACGGGTAAAAGCTCAACTAGTGAGTTGCTACACACAGGCCATAACCAGTGGCAAACCGCGAGTTGGAAAGGAACGACGCCACCACACAGGAATGGACTATTGGTTCATGATGCCAGTATCCAACCCGAACAACACAGCACAAGAACAACCTCTCAGTCTCGCAGTTGTAGACGAAAGGTCCAATTGCCGCTCCACAGCCACAAGCCAAAGAACAGTGGAGCCTAACCAACACCACACCTGTAGACTACACTGCTGCAGGCCCATGTCTGACACCTTCAGGGACTCCGACCCGAGCTCCCTAAAGGGAGGCACTGGAAACATAGGACTAGCTGGGGACCAGTATGTTTACTGGTGTCTATCCCCCAACCACGAGCGTGCTACAAGCGACTGCACACCCATAAAGACAAGTTGCTTCCCCTTGTCGTCTTTCCCTCAGCCGGACGTACAACTCAAACACAGGAGTAAGGGTGTTCAGGAAGACAACACAGACCTCAGTGGTACACACCGTACTGGGACACACCCCGAGCACAACAAACACACGTGCCTGGCTTACACAGAACCTGGGGTACCCGACTAAAGAGGTATTTCGGAATAGGCGTCGGACCACCAGACTCGACAAATGCACAAACCACGATATGTACTTATGCAACATTTATTGTAAATCACGATAGATCAATATCATAGTTAGCTTGTTACCGGTCACCGAGTGACCTCCAAGCTAACATACATCTATATATATATGAACCACAATATCATATATTAACCTTTCCTGTCATTGATCGTCTCATGACCTCCATAGCAACACCAGACCACAATACACCTTAACCACTTAACTAAACATAATAGCATACTTAACAAGAATCACACAATTCACTAACTAATAATACAACAACTCTTAACTCTACACATGCTTTACTAACTTAACCATCTTAAGTAACCTTTAAAAAAATAGCAAAAGACCCAGGCTAGGTTCACACTGAAACCTCGCTGCTCAGCCATCACAAGCGAACCACAAAAGCTGAAACGCGATGGACACAGGTGTCGCCTTTCAAATCGCGATGACCTGTCCAGACGCGATTCAAAACCTTAATGCGATAGGGCCCAGTGTCGCGACCATATCGCGACGGCCCGATACGTCGCCTTCAGGCAAAATCCGACAGCCGAAGCCCAAATCGTGACGACGTGATGAGTCGTGATAATGGAAGTCGGTTAACACATTCATGAATGCAACGTAACAAAGCGACGCGTTCATGACCACCGCTAACCATTAAACAATACCAATATAAATGCGACGACCCTAATGGTCGCGTTTACATCAATCGGAATAGCACACCAATCAGAAATAGAAACACGACGTCTCACTGCGTCGTGTTCATACCATGAATGCGATGGAGAAGTCCACCGCATTTCAAACGCGACAGTGGAGTCAGCTGCACGGATGAACCCCACCTTCTCCACAGGAGAACCAACACACAAATGATACAAATAGCAAGCTAAAGCATTAAGCAGACTATTCTCAATAGGGCAAACCACCCACACATGCCTCCACTCCTTGAAACCATTCGAAACAAAGTAAACAAGAAGGAAGTCTCCCTACCACTGAATGAGTCCGAAGAAGGCCAAAAACTCCACGTCACTGGCACATCCATGCTTCGGACGCCATCCTCGCATGGAACCCGTGCAGCATGAGCTGCCAGAAGGCCGAAACACTAGAGAAAGCCCCTTAGTAGCCTTCTCCCTTCACCTGGACAGAGCACCTCTGCTTTGTCTAGGCGAAACAGAGCATTTAAACCTCGGTTCAAAATCACGACGTAGTCAGACATCGCGTTTAAGAATTAAACGCGATGACCCTAACCGTCGCCAATCGAAGCCCAAAGCGCCGCTGAACGCAAAGGCGGTTCTGTGAATCGCGACGAGGTAAACCGTCGCGTTTCAAATCACGACGATTTCCTCCGTCGCGTTCACAACCAGTGAACCAACAGGCTATTTGAGCTAGAACCTCTGACCCATAATGCCCATACAACACACAGAAACCTTGTCCAAGGCCCAATGACCACTTCTTGGTCAAGAGCACCACTCCAAAATCATTAAACACAGATCTGGAAAGATCGTGTCACTACAGATATGATGCAGCACAGTGAAAGTGTTTTAGTGAAACAGAGGATCAGTAGAGACAGGTATATGATAAGGGTTGTGTATATGTGTAACAGGAATTTGCTATGAAGATAACAATATGATGGAATTACAATGGGAATAGTGTTGTAATGTAGAACAATGTTCTGTTAAGGATTGTTAGATGTAAAGGATTGAGAAATTTAGTAGAGGAAATTGGTATGTTTGATAATTATGTTAGTAAGTATTGAGAAGTGGTTCAGATAATAATGCAGTTAGCGGTATGGGAGATTTCAGATGATTAAGGGGTTCAGATCAGCTTCAGATGAGGTATTAGTAAGTAAAAGAGCAATGACTTGTGGCAGTAGGACTAAGTGTGTTCTGTGATCAGAAATGTTTGTCATTATTAGAAGGGTTTGCTCAGAATTGTGATAAGTGCAGGAATGAGAGTTGTTGAATAGAGAAAGAGCGAGTGAACAGGTTGTTGTGCTAGAATAGATTTTTGAGACTAGCTAAGGATTAGTAATGGGTAACTAGATATTAGTTCTGACTGGCAAAATGTTGTTGTTAGCAGAGGCATTTGATATTTGTTGCAGTGTTATAGTGAGGTTTTACAAAAATGTTTAGTGTGTTGTAGCAATTGAGGCAAGGTAAAGGTATGAGGTTAGAAAGGTAAGTGGAGTCAGTGTTATTTTGAGAATTTGGAATTAAGATTTGTAGTAAAGAGAGTGAATAGAAGGAGGTAGAGGAAGCTGATTCAAGAAAGAGAAGAAATGAGTAATATATGATTATCAGTATCAATAACAGTGCTATGGTAGTAATGGTTTTAGTGAATAAGAATAGAGATGTGGCATTAAGGTACCTTAAAGGCAGAAGAAAGAATAAGAGATTCACAGAGATTGTTTACTTCAGTGGAATAAAGTTCAATTGAGAAGTGCAGGCAGTGTAATGAAAGAGAGAAGAGCATATGCGGAGATTGTAAAGCAACAGTGTGGACAGGGGAATTCGAAAGGATAGATCATGGTAATGTATTTGATGCAGTGCCAGTAAATTTGAAGTTGAATATTATTGATTAGAAGAAGAGATGAGTAAAGCAGATCAGTAAATGGTTATAGTCAGATGATTAAAGTAGTGTACAGTAAGAGGTTATGGAATAGTGTAGAGTAAGGAATTCAGTTGAGCAGAGGTATTATTTTATTAGAATGTTTGTTAAAATTTAATGTGGTAACAAAGATAGATTGGTTAAGGAATAAAGAATAGATAAGGTTATGGTAGAGTAAGTAATGTGTACAATTTGAAGTTCCTGATATCAGTAAGTTTTGGAATGTAGATGGAAAGACTTAATCTGTTGAATAGAGCGGACTTTTAGATCTGTTAGCAGTTAATTGAAAGAACTGAATAAAGTTAGTGGCAGAACATATGCCAAATTGAATGAGCAGTTTTATCCTTAGATAAGAAAGTACAGTGTTACAACAGTACAAGTGAGTTATTTAATAAATCAATTAGATTGTAATTTTCAATTAACAGTAAAGAGTAGAATATGATAGTAATAGTATGGCAAAGGGAACAGTTTGAAGTTTCAGATATTT
Source organism: Colocasia esculenta (assembly GCA_014218235.1). NCBI lineage: Eukaryota > Viridiplantae > Streptophyta > Magnoliopsida > Alismatales > Araceae > Colocasia > Colocasia esculenta. The sequence goes on along the minus strand of CM024754.1, from coordinate 86,444,825 downwards.
CCTTTCAGTGGTAATTGAATTGAATAAGATAATTTTTTTTTGGTAATTCAGATTTGGGTTCAGCTGAAGTTAGAATGGTAATTTGTAGAATATTTGACAAGTATCCGATGTAATCAGTGTGTGCAGTGAAACGATAACAGGTAGCATAGATAAATGGAATAATTGGAAGAGCAGAGTTTCAGAATATTGTAGTAGGTATTGTTGGTATACAGAGCAAGAAAGCATATTAGCAGTCGGAAACATAAATGAAATTAAGGTAGAGTTACAGTTAATGACAAGTCAATATTGAAGGATTGTACAACTTAGAAGATGGTTTGATATGGCAGAAAAGTCAGTAACAACAATTTATGATAATCATTTTTCATTAAGCAAAATGGCACAGAAAAGGATGTTGCAAACACAACTAAGAAAATGTGGAAGCAGGTTGAGTCCAAAGAGATAAAGCGCCTACAGCAGGATAGTGTTGCTCGGGTTATATAAAGAAAATGAAATAGAAAGAGAACAGTAATTGATCGATCGAAGCAGGCAAAACAGAGAGTCTGAAGAGCAATTTGAAGCCATGAAGTGTATCCTCCTTGATCTGTAAATGACTTTATTTCTTTTTAGGTGGCAGTTCATGTTACTGTGATTTGGAATGTCAAGGACGACATTTCTTTTCAGATGGTAGTAATGTAACATTGTGGCCGTTCGGATATGAGTTTAATGGTTCTCGCATGGTGCCCATGACCAATGTGGGGTCATGGAGCCTTGGTTGAGATTACCGTGTGTCGTGTGGATGTTGTGGACCGGAGGTTTGGGCAAAAATAGCTCGCTGGTGTTTTGGTGAAGAAAGTGATGGGGTATGTCGTCGCATTTTGAACGCGACGGCTTCAGTGGTCGCCTTCTTCATATCGGCTTTTGGATCGACTATGGCGTTATTTTGAAATGCTTCAGGATGGGGCATCGTGATTTGATACGCGATGGTTGCCTATGTCGTGTTTAGGAACCGCCTTTCTGGTGAGGTTTCCGATTGGCAACGCTTTGGTCTGTCGCTTTTAAGTGTTAAATGCGACAGCTGTCTCCGTCGAGATTTTGACTGAGGTTTTAAGCTGTGTTTTGGGTCCATGCGAGGAGGGCATCTAGAGCGTGGATGTGCCGGCGGTGTGGTGTTCTTCGCAGTTTTCATGGTCTTCAAGTTGGTAGGGAGACTTCTTTTGTGATTTCACTTGATTTAAATGCTTTAGAGCTCTGTGAAGCATGCTATTGTGGTGTATGACTGTGTAGTTTCCATTGTAAAGATTTAAATGATAGCTTAGATGTGGTTTGGAATGGTTTCATGAAGGAAGGAGGGGTTCGGCTAGTCTGCTTGAAAAGGCGATGGGTCGAGCCGTCGCGTTTTGATGAGAACGCGATGGGATGGTCCGTCGCATCTCTATTCCGATTGATATCTGGGTATCGATTGGTGTGAATGTGTCGCATGAGTATGTCGTGTTCATCCAACCGATTGGTCGTGAGGTGATGCTTTGGGTTGTCGCATTTTTGGTATTTCAATTGGTGTGTATCAAATGGTGTGAAGGCGACGTATCGGGCCATCATGTTCTTGTCGCGACCCAAGGCCTTGTCGCGTTGCACTTTGAATCGCGTCTGGACAGGTCGTCGCGTTTTGAAAGGCGACGAGTGTGTCTATCGCGTTTCACTTTCGAGGTGTGTGTTGTATGTGGTGGTTGGGCAGTGAGGGTCTTGTGTTGACCTGGCTTTGGTGTTCTAGTATTCTGTTAAGGTTTATATGTTATTTCAATGATAGTAAAGCATGTTATAAGGATAATTGTTTGGTTTATGGTTAATTAGTGAATTATGTTGTTTATGTTATTCATGTTAATTATGTTAATCATGGCAGTTAGGGTAATGTGTTAAGATAATGTGGTTTGTGTGTATAGTTGCTATGGAGGTCATGTGATGACCAATGATAAGCAAGTTTAGTATATATGATAAAGTGGTTTATGAGTAAAGGTTTTATGCATATGTTAAGTGTTCAGCATGATTTGTGTGTTAGTCGAGTGTAGTGGTTCAGCACCTATTCCGCAATGCCTCTCTAGTCGGGTACCCCAGGTTCTGTGTGAGTCGGGCACACTGTGGTTTGTTGTGTTTGGGGTTTGTCCTGGTACTGTGTGTACCGTATAAGTCTGTGTCATCTTCCTGGACACCCTCACTCCTGTATTTGAGTTGTACATCCGGCTAAGGGAGAGATGACAGTGGGAGAACGAGTGGTTGTGTTTGGTCGCTTATAGCGCACTTGTGGTTGAGGGTACAGACACCCGTAGATGTACTGGGCCCCAGCTAGTCCTATTTTTCAGTGCCTCACTTTAGAGAGCTTAGGCGAGAGTAGCTATAGGTGCAAGGCATGGGCCTGCAGTTGTGTGGTCTGCAGATGTGGTGTTGTAACGGCCCTGGATATTCTTAACCAATAGGGGTCCATATCCAGATCCGTCTCCCACGAACGGACCGAAGTCTCGCAAGGGATATCTCACACACGTGTCCAGGAAGAATATAAAAGACAAACTACAATAGTAAGAGACACAAGAAAGTACATGTGCTCATATCTACATATAACAATTTACAACTGTCCCATTACATTATTGCATGTCTAAATTAAAAAGAGTACAACTACCTGGGGCATACCCTGAGGGAGCACAAGTTCATACAACTGTACTAACACTACTGCTGGAGGTACAAGTCTGTCACGACATCTCCGCAAGCCACACCAACGGTAAACCTTGAAAAGAACTATAAGGGAGTGAGCCTCAACAAGTCACTGGCTCAGTAGGGGACCACCTAAAACCACACACAACACGAGAGGACCTCAACCCCAACGGGTCTTACTGGCAACACCGGTAGCCATACCATATCGAGCTCACAACAAAGCATAATTATATCAATTCACACAAATCCTGGAAAAAGAAGAGACAGCAGAACTAGTGCCACACTGCTAGTCTGCCCAATAACTGTAAAGCCTAGGCCACAAGCTTCACAGGCACACCACCTCAAACAACTGGTCGCCTAAGCTGTGAGCCACACAGGCAAAGCATTGCCTAAGCTACTAGCTTCACTGGCAACAATCACATGGGCAACAGGACTGCTAACCAAGAGCTAATCCTTTATACCCTTAAACCATGATGCATCGAATATCATACTTAAGTAACAGGACTGGCTACCATAATGCCAATCCATCGAACACTAAACCATATTAGGAAACTTACCCAAGGAAGGGTGAAACACAACAAGTGGAAGGTCTCACCACACGACCTCCATTTCACCACCTGAAAAGACTAGTACTCAGCGTACTACGAGAAACTAGTACCTACAAGAGGTACAGGTACCTACCACCATGAGGTACCACCATTGACACACAAACACAACTGTGCCACCACCAGGGCACACCACAACCAGTCAAAACACAACCAGTGAGTCTCCTCTCACTAACCACAACGTCAACTATGCCAACACCATGGCACACCTCAACGGGTAAAACCACAACCAACACACGCTATAACCAATAGCAAAGCACGAGTCGGATAGCACGACGCCACCACACGGGACAGACTACTGGTTCATGACGCCAGTATCCAACTCGGACAACACAACACAAGAACTACCTCTCAGTCTCGCAGTCGCAGACGTAAGGTCCAACTGCCGCTCCACAACATACGTAAGGCCAAAGAACTATGGAGACCAACCAAACCACCACAACCTACAGGTCACACACCCTGCAGGCCCATGCCTGGTACCTTTAGAGACTCTGGCCCAAGCTCCCTAAAGTGAGGCACTGGTAACAGGACTAGCTAGGGCCCAGTATGTCTACTGGTGTACGTAACCCCCAGCTACGTGCGCGCTACAAGTGACTAAACACAAACTCTCACGAGTCACTGTCCCACTACCGTCTTTCCCTCAACCGGACGACAACTCTCCCTGAGAGTGAGGGTGTCCAGGAAGACGATAAGACCTCGATGGTACCACTGTACCGGGACAAGCCCCGAGCACACACAGGTGCCTAGCTCACACAAAACCTGGGGCACCCAACTGAAGAGGCATTCCGGAATAGGCGCCGAACCACCACACTCGGCTAGCTTATAAACCACAACATATATATTTACTTACATAATCTTTGTTACAAACCACGGTAACCATTCATAATCTGGCCTATCATCGGTCACCATGTGACCTCCAAACCATCTCACACTAGTACATTCCTATATCATAACAGTACAACACAACCTTGCCTGTCATTGGTCACTCTGTGACCTCTATGGCATTACACATTATAAGACGTATATCGTTATAATATTCTTTAAAATACAACAATAGACTAGGGCTAGGTTCATATGTGGACCTTCACTACCCAGTCACCTCATACTAACTACACTAGTTATAATACAATAATCATAACATATGCATACTCATGCACAACACTCAAACTGTGTAAACATCACATAAAAGCATGCTCACTTCGTGAGCACCACCCTTATCACGTAAACCACACACAAACGACACGCTAACCACGCTCACAGACTGCTACAAGCGCCAATGCATCATTAGCATTGCCATGCACATTAATTAAACGATAATTGGATAATCGTACCATTAAAACAGACACCACAAGCACACTCGGTTGTGGTCGCAACATGGGGTTCAGTCGCAATCAGATCGTGACACCCCGACGGACTGCGATAAAAAACACTAACGTGACAGGGTCCAAGGGCGCCATGAGATCGCGCCACCCTGACATGTCGCGATAGGAAACCTTGTCGCGATGGGTCGGCCTGTCGCGACCTGGTCACGACAGCAGGGTCCGTCGCCTTCGCAGACAAAAACCCTAATCCGAGAACCATCTCTGGATTTTCCATGCAAACCACCCTAAACATGATTTCAACCCGATTTTCATGCTCATTTCACCTCCTAGACATGGTATCTACTGTTTTTAAAGCAGTAAACCAACTAATACGCAATCCACGTAATCAAACATGGTAGAATCTCCCTACCTCCACGAAGAACGCGCAAACTGGCCACGACACGACGTCTCCCCCGCTCCATGCGATGTCCTCGCGTCGAGAGCGCGTCGAACACTATACCGAAACGCCAAATCGCCCAACAGAACCACAGCAGCTCCTTCTCTGGTCGAGTAGAGCTTGTGAAAGCTCTATTCGGCCAACCTTCTTAAAAACTGCACAGCGGTTGGGAACGCGACGTATCTCCCAGTCACGACCTTGTCGCGACAGACTAGGGCGTCGCCTTCCCACTCCTGACGTCAGTAGCCCCGCCCCGTGCGTGACACGCAGCGCGCATGAAGATGTCGACCCCAGCAGCGGCAACTAGAACGCGACCCCCACTACTGTCGCATTCAGAATGCGACCTACACCCTCGTCGCATTCACATCCAGTGAACCAACAGGCACTATGGGCTTAACCTGTCGGCCCACTAAGCCCTACACAACGTGCGGAAACCACAACCAAGGCCCAATGACCCCACATTGGTCATGAGAACCATACCAAAACCAATAAACGCAGGTCCGAACTACCACTAAACCACGATCCACGAAGAAAAACGCGCTATGTTACAGGTGTTGGTTGGACTTCACTGCTCGTTGGCCTTACTGTGTGGTTGTGGAGTGGCAGTTGGACCTTTCATTCTTGATTGCGAGACTGAGAGGTAGTTCTTGTGCTGTGTTGTTCAGATTGGATACTGGCATCATGAACCAGTAGTCCGTTCTCGTGTGGTGGCGTCGTTCCTTCCGATTCGAGCTTTGTTAGTGGTTGTGGTTGTGAGTGGTGACTCACCGGTTGTGACTTCTACTCGTTTGTGGTGTGCCATCGTTAGTGGCACAGTTGAGTTTGTGGTTTAGTTGTGGTACCTTGTGGTTTTAGGTACATCTACCCTGTGTGGGTTGTTGGCTGGTTTAGCACGTGGTGTGCTAGCCCTTTACAGGTGTTGAAGTGGATCAGTTTCTGTGGGGGTCGTATTGTGTGACCTTCCACTTATGGTGTTTGTACCCTTGTGTGGGTAGCTCTCTGATGTGTTTGTGACCGTGGGTATTGTGGTGGACTGACCCTTGGGGTTAGTCCTGTTATCCTTCGTTAGTGGTTGGCCTGTGTGGCCATTGGTTCACTCTTTAGTTGTTGTGGAGGACGGGTGCCTCTGCACTAGTCCTATTGTTTCCTTTACTTTTCGGTGTGTTGTGTTGGTTGAGGTGCTATGTTTATTGCTTGCACATTTTTACCAGTGTCGTTCTTTTGTTGGTGCTTCCAGTGAGACCCTTAATGGTTGAGGTCTCGGTTATTGTGTTGTGTGGTTGGTTTGTAATTATTTTTGGGAGTTCCCTGCTGAGCCTGTGACTTGTTAAGGCTCACTCCCTTACAGTTCTTTTTAGGGTTAGCCATGGGTTTGGCATGCGGTAGCATTGTGGCAGACATGTACCATCAGCAGTTGAGTCGTGGTCGTAGTTGTGTGAGCTTTGCTCCCTCGGGGTATGCCCCAAATAGTTGTACTTTTCTCTTGGATATGTAATAATGTGTTGGGACAATGTAAATTGTGGAAATGAGTATAATTACTTGTACTTTCTTGTATGTTATACTCTTATGGTTGTCTTTTATATTCCTATTGGACACTTGTGTGAATTATCCCTTGTGAGACTTCAGTTCGATCGCAGGAGGTAGACTTGGATATGGAGCCTTATTGGGCATAAATATCCAGGGTTGCTACACAATGCTTCTCCCAAAAATCTTTAGACTCTGCCTCACTATTTTGGTCGACCAAAGACTGATTACAGATAGACCAATAAATTCCATATAAACAAGAATCGACTTCTACGCTTAAAGAATATCGACTCTCTGATTTTTACTTAAGGATTCTATTCCTTGATATTTACAAAAATCGACTCCAAGAATAGAAGAATCAATTTCATGACATTAAGTCTATTGAGCCACTCACCTCTATATATATCCCTAAATTTTAGTGATAGCTAAAACTTATGAAAGTACATATGTAACACTATCTTTCAAGTCAGTGTGTCAATAAGGAAAATAGGTATTTCTATCGATTAGAAAAATAGAGTTGTAAGTTTCCTAAAAATTTCTAAGTATCCTTTCGATTATCTGTTATAATCTGCTTCGATTACTAGAATTGAGGGCTTCAATTGGTAGTTCAAGTTTCTCTTTGATTATCAGTTCAAACCGTCCTTTGATTAGTAGAACAAGTTTCGCTTTGATTATTAAAACAAGTATCGCTTATTTCGATTATCAGCTCAAGTTGCTTCGATTATCAGTTCAATGATAATTTCAATTAATAGAACAAGTTTCACTTTGATTATAGGATCGATTAGGAGAATACTTGGTTCGATTATCAGTTTAAAGATCATATCAATTAGTAGTTCAACTGTAACACCCCGGAAATTCGGTAATTGGAAAATTAGAAATAAATCGAAAATGATAAATTCAATATTTATGAAATAACAAAAATGCACGTGTCATTATCATACATACAAAAACCCATTAGAAAATTTCATACAAACCATAGTTTAACTCTAAATAATACTCCCTAATGACCCACAGAGAAATTCGTGCAAAGGAAAATCGGATGGTCCAAGTTTAAGGCGTTTTGCGACTGAGTATCGTAATCAGGGAATAAGTCAGGAAATTATTATCACACATACTTAGATGAGTCAGAAAATTAAATAAAAATTATAGATGAACTTCAAATAATATCCTCTAATGATCCATGAAGAAATTTGGGTCAATAAAAGTCATTTGGGGTATGTTTAAGAGTTATTGTGACTTATTATCGTAATTAAGAAATAAGTTGGAAAATCCACTATCATGTGTATAAAATATGATCACGAACCAAATTACTCCAAACAATATGTGGGGATAGTCCATAAAATAAATTGGATCAATGGACAACTTATGACCCATGAACAAATTCAAGTATGAAAATAGTCAATAAATAACTTCCGTATTATCGGAATGATAGAACTTATGTACCACTATCGTATGTGAGAAAACACATCGGAAACTTCTGTAAAAATTATAAACCAACCCCAAATATTATCCCTAAGCGTTCCACGAAGGAATCGTGCAACAAAAAATCTGATTGGCCGAGTGTACGTCACACGTGACCAAGTTACCCGAATTAGGAAACTAAGTCGGAAAATTGTTAACACGGAAAAACAACCCGACCATAAATTAAATAAACATGTTGGAGAGACTTCCAACATCATGTATTAATGATCCATTAACAAGATTGGGCCAATGGAGCACATTTGACCCAAGGATAAAAATTGGGACAAGAAAATACCCAAAAATTCGTGTATGTAATTATGCAATAATTAGGGAGGGCAATTTAGGGTTAAAATTAGGATAGTTAGTCATGAAAGGTAAGCCAAAACCGGACCCAACTCTAAGAGGTGGTTTCCTAAACCCTTTGCCACTCTAATTGGGAGGGAGAATCCCAAAACATGGAAGGGCCAAGCAGAATTCGCAGCCCCCTTTCCTAGTCCCATTAGGACATATAGTTACACCCTAAATCTATAAGAACTCGTCATTAAACTCTTGGGGAAGGTTTAGCAATAAGTTGGGGTCGTGATCAGCAAGCTTGCGGCGCTGGAGGATGAAGGATCGAAATAAATGTGTGGAAAAGATCTAGAAGGGGGGGATGAATAGATCTTAGCCACTTTTGCGGAAGCTTAAATAATTTTAAAAATATTTAGAATCAGAGGCAATGTTATCAGTGAAAAGCTACTGATTTGATTAGATTGGAGTGGGTTGAAAAACTTAGATGTGAATCAAGTTGATTAAGTGAATTAAAAACGAATCCTATGCAAGCATCTAGCGGATGAATCAGTCAAACCACAGAAAACAAATGCACAAGGATTTTTAGGTGGTTCGGAAATCACCCATGTGATTCCTACATCCACCCCTCACAACCCGTGAGGATTCACTAACACAACTGGGTAACACACCCACTGGAGCCTGACAACTCCAACACTGAAGAGCTTACAACTCACACCACTTCTAGAGCAAGACTACTCTAGAACAACTGAGCAAGACTGCTCAACCACACTTGAGTTTGACAACTCAACACTGAGCACAACGGCTCACAACAACCTGAGCACAAGGCTCACACTAAGACTGCTAGACACCAACTTAAGACTGAGATCCTCTAGCAATAGATCTAGTCAAAGTTTGAGAACTCTAAAGAGAGTTATGCAGAAGTACTTGCATAATCCCAAAAGATATCTCAGAAGAACAGAAGAGAAATTAAGTTGAATTGAAAGTCTTCGTTCTTCAGTGTACTCCCTTGTAGAGGCTTGAATTGGGAAGAAGCATGTGAAGCTTGAAGTCCAAAACGATGCTCTGCAATTTGAGAAGTTGGATCTTCCTCGAATTCTTCACCAACAAAGTCTTCTACAGGAACTGCCTCCTTGGAATGCTTCAGAGGAATCTTCAGGGCTCAAATTCCAATTCCCACACCTTGAATTGGTGGGAATTGGTCTTCTAGAAGCAATTGGAGAGCAGAGGAAGGAGACACGAGCTCTTCTGGCCGCCAGGAGCTTCTTGGAGGCACTGAGAGAGTTGGGTCAGTTGTTTCCTTCGAAGGCAGGCCAAAAAGGACCTTTTATACCCTTAGGATTCCAAAGATACCCTTTTGGGGTACAAGGGCATGCTTTCCAAGAAAGATTCTGATCGCCCTAGAAGGACACGTGGCAGCCATCAGCTCTTAGGATGAAAAGTTTCCGTAGTGTGTCGACCTGCCCTGGTGGTTGTGTCGACACACTGTCCCAAAGATAGAAAAATCTGTTCTGGGAGAAAGGTCCCGTGTCGACCTGCTCTTGAGTGTGTCGACCTGCTGTCCCAATTCCTCAAACTGGCTGTTCTGGGAACTGGGTCTAGTGTCGACCTGCCCTGGGAGTGTGTCGACCTGGGTACCCTTGATCTCTGGAAAACTGCCACTCGTGTCGACACACTCTTGACATGTGTCGACACACTCTTGACATTTTTACACAATTTCTCTTTGAATCTGTGTTGATGTGTCGACACCATTGATGGGTGTGTCGACACATCTTTTGCATAAAAATGTTTGTACCTGAAAAATAAACACATATATCATTAGTTAAATGATTTATCATGACTATAAATTATAAATGTGATTTGCAAAATACTTTTTGAACATGAATTTCAGGTATGATGTTTTTGACATGCTTCAATTAAATTGCTTTAAGAACACTTCTTGTCATCATCAAAATAGGAGGGAAATGATATGAATTTGCATTCAACCCAACAATCTCCCCCTTTTTGATGATGGCAACATTAAATCCATATTTGAATGTGGTTTTGATGAAGTGTGATTTTTTAAGCAATTTTAATTGTTTGAGTTTTTGTTTTCCTTTTTGTTCATACTTGTCAATGTCCTTTTGATATTGTTCAGTAACAATTGATGATATTTTTGTGAGATACAATGTTACTTGAAATTAGAAGTTTTGTGCACACAAGTCAACAATTGAACAAGTATTCACACACAAAGACAAAAATTTGTATTGAAGCCAAACAACCATTTCATTTCATTCATTTCATTCAAAAGATCATTACATTTCATTCATTCTTCTCCCCCTTTGACATTATCAAAAAAAGATGTACATTAGGTAGAAGATGGAGGAGGAGGAGGAATTGGAGCTAGAAGCATCTCAATATCTGACAATCTTTTATCCATTGACTTCATGCTTGACTTTATCTGTTCATGGATAGTTGTCAGCCGAGTGTGAAGATAATGCTCCATTTTATCAGAATGCTCTATCAAGGTGCTCTGAGTTCTTTTCAGTTCATCTGAAACAGGTTGAGAACTTGATGAGCCAGCTGACCAACCAGGTCTTTGCATTATCTTGAATTCCTTGGTCAATGCTGTAAGCTGCTTGTCTATGTGCTCATTGAAATTCCTCATACTTTCCAAATCATCCACAAAATGAGCAAATGACAATCTGGTGCTGGAAATCTCATGCAATGTTTGGTTGGTGTTGAAGACATCTGCTTGGGAATTTGCCAATATTCCCTTCATAACTATCTCCAACTTGTCTTGATGCTCTTTTAGCTGTAGAGAGGCATCTGCCAATGTGCCAATCAACCTATTGAACCTTTGAGCTGCATGATCTGAAGCTGCCTTCTGTTCAATAAATTTGGCAGAAACTGTGTTTTCCAGTCTTTGAATCCGTAGCTCAAAAGATGTGGACATGGATTGAAGTGAGGAGTTGAAGGATTCAAATTTGTCATTGAGGAATGATATCAATTCTGGTGGAACAGGAGGCCCACCAGAAGATGTGGATGGTTGGAATGAGGGTTGTGGAGAAGGATGAGGAAGCTGAGGTGAGAGAGGAGCATGAGAGGGACTGGCATCTTCATTAGGAACTTGAGGCTGATCCTCATGCATAAGAGGCTGATCCTCTTGACTTAGGGGCTGGTCCCCTTCAGCTGGAGGCTGTTCCTCTTGTACTTGGGGCTGATCCCCTTGAGCCTGAGGCTGTTCCTCTTGAACTTGGGCTGATCCCCTTGAGCCTGAGGCTGTTCCTCTTGAACTTGGGGCTGATCCCCTTGAGCCTGAGGCTGTTCCTCTTGAACTGGAGGAGCCTCAACCACAGCTGGTCCTCTTCTAATTTGATTTCCCTCCAATCTAAATCCCATAAACTTTGGATATTCTTGAAAGTGTAGATGTTTGACTTGGGAATGGATTGGGATTTTTCATTTTCCAATGGCACACCAAAGTGCTTGAACACTGAGGTCAGATGTGCTCCATAAGGTAGAGATCTCTTGAGGTCTGCTCTTGTAGTTTCAGAAATGATTTGATAAAGAATCACATGAAGGTTGACCTTGATATCTTTGACCATGCAATAGAGTATGAATCTCTGGATATCTGTCAATCTATCCCTCCCACCACCTTGAGGGGTAACTATGGTTGTCAAGATGTGGTGAATTACCCTTAATACAGGTGGAAATGAGTTGGCATTAAACCTTGTCACATAGGTTTGTTTGGGATCTGATGGATCTGCAGGATGGCCTGTCAAGATTGAGTAGGCTTCATGTAAGTCAAATTCAAATTCATGGTAGTCAGCCCCTCATCTGGCACTTTGAAAATGGAGGCTGCTACTTCAGTTGGCATGTCTATCTCTATCCCCTTGACTTTGGATTTAAAACCTTCTTCTGTGCAGGTGAGGTTTTTGTAGAACTCTCTAACTAACCTTGGATAGCAGACTTGAAATTCAGAAATAAAAGGTATCCAAGATTGAAAGGAGAAATAGGTTTGAATTTCAGGGAGAGAGTCTGCTAATTGGGTGTCAGAAAGATCAAGAATTCTAGGCTTCAAAATCAGTTTGGCAGCACTGACGGATTCTGAGGGTATATCCTCTTGAGACTCAGTAGAGGAAGATGAAGATGATTCCTCAGGATGGTCAGAGGAATCGCCCGAAATATCTGATCTAGGGTTTGAAACTTGTCTACCTCTGCCAGTATTGGAGGTCCTACCTCTCTTTGAAGCTCTGAGAGGTGCAGAAGAGGATCCTGGAAGCTCTGCAGGATCATTTCTTCGCTTGGTTCTTCTTTCCATCTGTTCAACTGGAACCTGTGCCGGAACCTGCCTTGAAGAAGCCTGAGACCTTGCGCCACGGCGGGGACCCAACTTGCGGACCATGGTGCAAGGAAGGAGTGGAATTTCAGAGAGGAGATGGAAGATTGGAGAGGTGATTGAAGATTAGAGAGAGATGGTGAAAATTTCTTGCCGGAAAGGTGAGAGTTTGGCCGTCGGGTCGACCTGATGCCCAAAAAGGGATGCAGTGGTACACTGCCCCGCAGGAACAACAAGGGTTTAAGGTGAACCCGAAAGGTTTGAAAAGGTTCTGGCAAGAAGGCAGTGTCGACACATGAGGAAGGGTGTGTCGACCTGACTGGGGTTGTGTGTCGACACGAGAGAGGATTGTGTCGACACAGCCTTTGAGAGAAATTTGAATTTTTGAGAGGAAATTTTTGAGAAATTTGGGGACATCTTTATAATGATAAATAATGAGAGGAATTATCATTTCAAGGATTTTTAAGAGGCCTAAAAATTCATTTGTTGTATTTTGCAAAAATTCATTACAGTTCAAGTATTTCACACAATTTCCAACAGGATATTAGCATTCCAAGACTTGAATCAACAAAATGATAAATTGAGGGATATAATGTATCTAACAATCAACCAAAATCTACCATGTTTCTCAATTTTCAAGAATTAAAGATATCATCTAGACTAAACACAGTTGTGTTGAAAGTAAAACACAAACTTAAAGAACAACTTGATGAAGGAGGAAGATGATTCTTTCTAAACAAATCTCCAATAATTTTCATATTTTTGTTCTTTTAACAAACTATCAAATGATGTAAATCTCTTTCACTCAAGTACTAGTGCTTTTTACACACCATAGTCCCTGGATACTCAAGATTTAGTCATTGTCAAGTCTCAAAGGGGTAAATGATGACCTTTTGACATGAAAATATACGTTTTTAGACGCCAATATTTCCAGTTACTCAGTCATCATCAAAAAGCATAGCACATAATTGCTTGAATTTTGAGGTTATTTTCAATTTGGATCCCCTTTGAACAGAGTTAGCAATAATGCCTCATGACATACATAGCACTTCATTCATTGTGAAGGTGTGCAGTTTCTCAGCACAAATGCCATTGCTCTGTTGGATTTTATAAGATTTTGGAGAGTTTGTGAGATAGAATTCAAATACATCCAGTCATCAGTTGCAAACAAGGAAATGTTTTAAGTTCAATACACAAATTGTTATTTAGTTTAGGAAGAGATCTGAATTTCTGTGGATTGAGAGACATAGTGGAAAGTTGATTAGTAAAAATATAATAGATCACTCAAGGTTCATTTTGAGACTCTAGACTTTTAGAATGAGGACATCATGCAAGGAATTGATGAAATGCAAGAAGGGTTTTGAAATTTGCAAAAAGGTGACTTGTGAATTTTCTAGCTCCCCCTGAGATGATGATTTCAACCATTTGTCATCATAATAAAGATATGCAGTTTTGAAATCAGAAGGAAATTTTCTTCTTGGACAACAAAGACTCCCCCTCAACAACTGTATATCCATTTCTTGGTACTTGGCGGAGACACATACTCTCGCATAGTGAAAGTGTCCAGACAAGCATAACTTGTCCTTCTCCAAGTCACCATTTGATATACCAAGAGATTTCAATACAATAAGAGTTGAAGAATTCATTAGCAAAAAGAAGTGGAAGTTAAAACTGTGCAAGTTTTGAAATCAGAAAAGAATTTCTTTTTGAACAATAAAAGCTCCCCCTCAATTATTGCATATTAACTTCTTAGTACTTGGCGGAGATATGTTCTCACGCATAGTGAAAGTATCCAGACAAGCATAACTTGTCCTTCTCCAAATCACTATTTGATATACCAAGAAGTTTCAACACAATCAGAAGTGGAGAATTTATTGTAAAAAGGGAAATAGAATTGAAAATGAGAGAGATATGAACAATGTATCTTGAGGAAGCAAGGAAATATGAAATGCAAAGAACTCCCCCTTAGGTAATGCATAGCACTCAACCCAAACCTTAAGAGAGATCAAGAAGGTGGACATTTACAAAGACCAAGTTCTCTCCTTAAAGATGAGAATCTATTTTCAGGAAGGGGTTTTGTGAATATGTCTGCAATTTGTTTTTCAGTTTCAATAAAATGGAGTTCAAAAGATTTCTTTGCAACCTCATCTCTCAAGAAATGATGCCTAATTTCAATGTGTTTTGTTCTGGAGTGCTGAATGGGGTTTTTAGAAAGGTTGATTGCACTTGTGTTATCACATAGGATGGGTACACACCCTAAATCTTGGTTGTAATCAAGAAGTTGATGTTTCACCCAGAGAATCTGAGTTCCACATCTACCTGCAGCAACATACTCAGCCTCTGCTGTTGACAGAGCAACTGAATGTTGCTTCTTAGAAGCCCAAGAAATAAGGCACCCACCTAGAAATACACACAAGCCACTTGTGCTTTTTCTATCTAACTTACACCCAGCATAATCAGCATCACAATAGGCAAACAATTCTAACTTGCAACCAGCAGGATACCAAATTCCTAAGTCACATGTTCCAACAAGATATTTAAAAATTCTTTTCACAGCAAGCATATGACTTTCTTTAGGATTTGATTGGAATCTAGCACATAAGCACACACAAAACTGAATGTCAGGTCTAGAAGTAGTAAGGTAGAGCAGAGAGCCAATCATACCTCTGTAGGTTTTTGGATCTACTGACTTACCAGATGGGTCTTCTTCTAGCTTAGCATTTATTGCAATGGGTGTGCTTGAATGTTTAAGGTTCTGATAGTCAAACCTTTTCAGTAGCTCCTTGACATATTTGGTTTGACTGATGAAGATTCCTTCATTCGTTTGGTTAACCTGCAATCCCAAAAGAATGTTAAATCTCCCATTAAGCTCATTTCAAATTCATTCTGCATTTGATTTGAAAATTCAGTGCAAAGGCCTTTATTGGTGGAGCCAAAAATTATGTCATCAACATAAATTTGGACCACAATTATTTGATTTTTTACTGTTTTTGTGAACAATGTTTGATCAACATTACCTCTAGAATATCCTTTTTCAAGTAAAAAGGAACTCAAACGATCATACCAAGCTCTTGGAGCTTGTTTAAGACCATAGAGTGCCTTATTAAGCTTGAAAACATGGTTAGGATATTTTTCATTATCAAATCCAACAAACACATTTTCCTTTATATATCCATTTAGAAATGCACTTTTAACATCCATTTGAAAGACTTTGAATTTCATGGAGGATGCAAAAGCAAGGAAAATTCTCACAGCTTCTAGTCTAGCTACAGGGGCATAAGATTCTTCAAAGTCAATTCCAAATTCTTGGTTATACCCCTTTGCAACTAGCCTAGCTTTGTTTCTTATAACTTGACCAGCTTCATTCAATTTATTTCTGAAAACCCATCTAGTGCCAATCACTGTTTGGTCACTAGGTCTAGGCACTAATTCCCACACTTGATTTCTTTCAAATTGATGAAGTTCATCATGCATAGCATCAATCCAATCAGAACTGGATAAGGCTTCATCAATTGACTTGGGTTCAATTTGGGAAATTAGAGCTAGTGAGTCTTCTTCAATGTTTTGCAAAAAGGATGATCTGGTCCTAACTCTATCATTTAGATTGCCAACCACACTGTCTAATGGGTGGTCTCTTAGAAAACGAGGTTCAGAAATTACCTGTTGAGAAGTGCCCACTTCTGGAACAAGATTACCTGAACCATTTGGAGATGGTGAGTTATTGTTCAGGTTTTCTTCAATGTTATTAATCTCCTCAACGGTTGGTGAAGAATCCACAATGAGGTCATCCTCTTCATTGTCTTCATTGTCTTGTTTTTCCCTGCAAGATTTAGAATCATTAGTGGAAAAGGAATTTTCATCAAAAATTACATGTGGAGATTCTTCAACAGATTTGGTTTTCATTATGTACACTTTGAAGGCCCTTGACACTTCAGAATAGCCAAGGAAGATAGCTTCCTGACTCTTAGCATCAAACTTGTCAAGGTTTTCTTTGTTATTATTGTGTACATAGCATTTGCACCCAAAGACTTTAAAATAGGAAACAGTTGGCTTTTTGTTTTTCAATAATTCATAGGGGGTTTTCTTGATTTTTGGTCTGACCAATGCTCTATTGAGTATGTGGTTTGCTGTGTTCACAGCTTCAGCCCAGAAGGATTTGGGCAAGTTACTCTCAAGAAGCATGGTTCTAGCCATTTCCACAAGAGTTCTGTTCTTTCTTTCCACAACTCCATTTTGTTCTGGAGTTCTTGGTGAAGAAAACTTGTGGAATATCTGAAATTCAGCACAAAAATCAGAAAAGGATGTGTTCTCAAATTCACCCCCATGATCAGTTAAGATATTTTTGATTTTATATGGATAAGTGGTTAAGACAGTGGTACAAAAGTTCCTGAATTCAAGGCATGCATCACTTTTGTGAGATAGAAAAATAACCCAGGTAAATCTAGTAAAGTCATCAATGATTACAAATCCATATCTTTTGCCACTCAAGCTTAGAACTCTTGTTGGCCCAAAGAGGTCCATGTGAAGAAGTTCTAGTGGCTTAGATGTGAGTACTTCATTGAAGACTTTAAAGGATTTCCTAGTTTGTTTTCCTTTAGCACAGATCCCACAAATTTGATTTTCAACTTTAGAGAGTGATTCAGGAAGACCTTTAACCAGATTCAATCTTAACAACTTATCCATTGTTCTGAAGCTTGCATGGCCAAGTCTTTTGTGCCAAGTCCATGCAATTTCATCTTTATTTGCAACAAAACAAAGATTTTCAGAAAAGTTTTTATTAAGGTTGATCATGTAAACATTGTTTTCTCTTTTTCCACAGAATTTAATCTTGTCAGTTGATGAATCAATTATTTTGCAAAAATCAGATTCAAACACAACTTTGTGACCTTTGTCACATAGTTGGCTAATACTGAGCAAATTATAGTCAAGTCCATCAACTAACAAAACATTATCTACTGAGTTTAAAGAAGTTTGACCAACCTTACCAGATCCAATGATCTTTCCTTTATTTTTACCTCCAAAGGTGACTGACCCTCCCTCCTTTTCAAGCAGGAATGAGAATTTGGCTCTATCTCCAGTCATATGTCGTGAACACCCACTGTCAAGAAACCATACATTTGTGTTGGGTGCACGACTTCCCTGCAACAAGATCAGTGGAGAGAAGATTTTGGTACCCAAACAGAGTTGGGACCATCAGAATGATTTAGCAAAGACATCAAATCCTTTCTCACCCAAATTTGATTTGTTTTAGATTTTTGTTTTGTTACTTTGGTGTTTTCAGCATTTTTCTGTTTGTTCTTTCTTTTAGGAATGAAAGCACCAAGATCTTTGTTTTTGGTAGGAGGGGAGTTTTTCATTTGAAAATTTGAGTTCATAGAAGGAGGTGGAATCCATGGATTGTGTTGGTACATCCAGAAATTTGGATAAGGGTATTGAGGATAATACCAACAGGGATTTTCATACCATTGGTTCCAAGGATTAGTCCAATTTTCTTGAGGAGCTGTCTTGGAGGTCCAAGGTTTTTCATGGATTATTTCTTTTCCCTTTTTCTTATTTCTCAGATTTTTATTTGAATTTTTAGTTGAGTTGATTATGGTTTTTGGTGTTGAACAGGTCGACCTGTCAGGGGACTGTGTCGACCTGACAGTCTTCTTTTGTTTTTGGATTTTTGATTTGTTTTGAGTTTTGTTTGGGTTTTTGTTTGGGGTTTTGTTTGCTGTTTGTTGGATTTCAGTGTTTTCCAGATTGGGACCTTTAACAAATTTGATTAATGGTGCTTTTCCCTTTTTCTCACCAGATTTATCTTTTGTTGATTTCTTTTTGTTGAATCCCAATCCATGAGATGTGGTTGTCATGTTGGATCCTAGCAATGCCTCTAGGTTATCTTGGCCTTTTGTGAAGGTTTGGATAACCTCCTCCTTTTCCTTTAGCTGGTTTTTAAGAATTTCAATTTCTTCAATTTTCTGTTGTTTTTCTTGTTTTTCAATTTCCAGCTTTTCATTTAAATTTCTGAAGTCTTGGGAGGCCTTCTGAGAGGCAAGTTTTAAATCATCAATTAGGTTCAGTAAATTTTCTTTTTCTTCAAGCAATTCTGTTACTTCAGATTCCAGTTCACAGGTTCTATTGTTTGAGGATTGGTTATGGTAAAGATTTTCAATTTTCTTTTTGATGTGTTTGTTTTCTTTTCTCATTTCAGAGTATCTTTCTACCAATTCAGCATACACATCCTGCCAATCTTCAACACTATAATCTTCAAAGGAAGTATTTACCTTTCCATCTGTGCTGTTGGCCATGAAGCAAACTTCCTCACTCTCTGAGCTTGAGGACTTCTTCTCTTCTTCTTCCTCACTTGTGTCTTCATCAGACCAAGTGGCTACCATGGCCTTGGGCTTCTTGTATTTCTGGAATCTTTTGTGCTTTTCCTTTTTGTTCTCAGGACACTCTCCCTTCATGTGTCCTGGCTTGTTGCACCTGTAACAGATAACATTCTCATCAGGTTTATGATTCTTATTGAAATTGGAAGAGGAAATATTCTTCTTACCTGGGGAAAATTTCTTTTTCCCAGTCATTTTCCCTTTCCTATATTTCAAGAATTTCCTGAATTGTCTGGTCATGAGGGCAATCTCATCCTCATTTGACTCAGATTCTTCAGAACTTGTTTTATCCTGATTTTTATCTTTGTTGCTTGAAGAGGCTTTGAGTGCCATAGGCTTGGTCTTAGTGATAAGTTCTTCATTTCTTCTTAAGTTTATTTCATATGTCATTAAAGATCCAATCAATTCATCCAAAGACATTTTGGATAAATCTTTTGAATCTTCAATAACAGTGGCCTTGGTATGCCAAATTGAAGAAAGTGAACGCAAAATTTTTCTTACCAAGTCTGCATCAGTATACTCCTTACCCAAAGCCTTGAGTCCATTGACAATCACCATGAATCTGGCAAACATTTCAGAAATGGATTCATTAGATTTCATCATGAAAAGTTCATATTCTGAAACTAAAATATTTGCCTTGGTCTCCTTGACCTGAGATGTTCCCTCATAGAGTAGTTCGAGTTTATCCCACATCTCTTTGGCAGATTTACACATAGAGATTCTCGAATACTCCTTGGGATGGACAGCACATTGAATCATGTTCATGGCACTGTAATTCAATGTAGCTCTCCTTATTTGTTCCCTCGTCCAGGTTTCTTCCTCACCCTGGTTTTCATAGGGACCAGCCTCAACTACTTTCCAGATCTCATAGTTCTGGGCCCTTAAGAATACTTGCATTCTGTTCTTCCAATAAGAATAGTCCAAACCATTAAAGAATGGTGGCCTATTTATGGAATGGCCCTCAGCTATGAAACCCTTTGAGTCCATGACACTTAAGTAAATGCACAGAGAAGTAGTTAAGCAAGCAAGCAAACAAACAAACAGACAAACAAACAAACAAACACTCAATACTCAGAAACAAAAGCTGCTCAGTTCAAATCAGATCGATGTAAACCCGCTCTGATACCAATTGAAGGATCGAAATAAATGTGTGGAAAAGATCTAGAAGGGGGGGATGAATAGATCTTAGCCACTTTTGCGGAAGCTTAAATAATTTTAAAACTATTTAGAATCAGAGGCAATGTTATCAGTGAAAAGCTACTGATCTGATTAGATTGGAGTGGGTTGAAAAACTTAGATGTGAATCAAGTTGATTAAGTGAATTAAAAACGAATCCTATGCAAGCATCTAGCGGATGAATCAGTCAAACCACAGAAAACAAATGCACAAGGATTTTTAGGTGGTTCGGAAATCACCCATGTGATTCCTACATCCACCCCTCACAACCCGTGAGGATTCACTAACACAACTGGGTAACACACCCACTGGAGCCTGACAACTCCAACACTGAAGAGCTTACAACTCACACCACTTCTAGAGCAAGACTACTCTAGAACAACTGAGCAAGACTGCTCAACCACACTTGAGTTTGACAACTCAACACTGAGCACAACGGCTCACAACAACCTGAGCACAAGGCTCACACTAAGACTGCTAGACACCAACTTAAGACTGAGATCCTCTAGCAATAGATCTAGTCAAAGTTTGAGAACTCTAAAGAGAGTTATGCAGAAGTACTTGCATAATCCCAAAAGATATCTCAGAAGAACAGAAGAGAAATTAAGTTGAATTGAAAGTCTTCGTTCTTCAGTGTACTCCCTTGTAGAGGCTTGAATTGGGAAGAAGCATGTGAAGCTTGAAGTCCAAAACGATGCTCTGCAATTTGAGAAGTTGGATCTTCCTCGAATTCTTCACCAACAAAGTCTTCTACAGGAACTGCCTCCTTGGAATGCTTCAGAGGAATCTTCAGGGCTCAAATTCCAATTCCCACACCTTGAATTGGTGGGAATTGGTCTTCTAGAAGCAATTGGAGAGCAGAGGAAGGAGACACGAGCTCTTCTGGCCGCCAGGAGCTTCTTGGAGGCACTGAGAGAGTTGGGTAGTTGTTTCTTTCGAAGGCAGGCCAAAAAGGACCTTTTATACCCTTAGGATTCCAAAGATACCCTTTTGGGGTACAAGGGCACGCTTTCCAAGAAAGATTCTGATCGCCCTAGAAGGACACGTGGCAGCCATCAGCTCTTAGGATGAAAAGTTTCCGTAGTGTGTCGACCTGCCCTGGTGGTTGTGTCGACACACTGTCCCAAAGATAGAAAAATCTGTTCTGGGAGAAAGGTCCCGTGTCGACCTGCTCTTGAGTGTGTCGACCTGCTGTCCCAATTCCTCAAACTGGCTGTTCTGGGAACTGGGTCTAGTGTCGACCTGCCCTGGGAGTGTGTCGACCTGGGTACCCTTGATCTCTGGAAAACTGCCACTCGTGTCGACACACTCTTGACATGTGTCGACACACTCTTGACATTTTTACACAATTTCTCTTTGAATCTGTGTTGATGTGTCGACACCATTGATGGGTGTGTCGACACATCTTTTGCATAAAAATGTTTGTACCTGAAAAATAAACACATATATCATTAGTTAAATGATTTATCATGACTATAAATTATAAATGTGATTTGCAAAATACTTTTTGAACATGAATTTCAGGTATGATGTTTTTGACATGCTTCAATTAAATTGCTTTAAGAACACTTCTTGTCATCATCAAAATAGGAGGGAAATGATATGAATTTGCATTCAACCCAACAGAGGAGAGGAGAACGGCTGGGGAAAATGTGGTCTTCCTCAACCTTGCTCTGCATCGACCCAGAAACCTGTAGGGAGTTCTTAGCATTCAAAGGTAGGTGTTCTTAGGCCAAGATTAAATAACACCAATGCCATCTTGTAGAGCTTCGAGTCTAGGTTCATTTGCACATGATTTTCCAAATTTTCATGGAGTATACATGGAGTATTAGTCGTTTTCCCTAAGTCGCACACAGTTAGAGCTTTTTACATTCTGGTTATTATGCACGTGATTAAAGACCGAATTAGGCAAAACTCCCATCATGAAAGTTATGCTACTAGTATCCTCGTCATGTTTTGTGTTGAACACTTTGTCTAAAGTCATTGGTTAGAGAGTTATAAACATGGTAAGAGAGCCGCTGCATGATACTGTGTTTCGGGTTGCACTTGACCTTTCCGTTCTTCATATTTTTCATAAGATTGAGATCGAATTAGGTCAAATCCCCAACATAAAGTTCTTCTACTCGTTGTCATGGTCATCTTTCATGTTAAATGTTGTGTCTAAATGTCATTATATAGGGAGATATAAGCATGGTAAGAGGTACACTGTGTTTTCTAGAGTTTTCGGACAGCGTTTGGAATTGCGTCCGCTCCAGGCGACGTGATTCCCGCGCCCTCTGAATTGCAACCGTGAGGCCGGACGCGATTAGCTCACTGACCAGTCAATCCACGGGTGGGCCTTTATGCCGTGTGGGAGTCTGTGCCCGGTTTGAACCGCGGCGGGATCCCCGGACGCGATTCAGGCGGTTTTCCCGCCCGATTGATATTTAATGAATTTCTTGTAAATGCGCCACTATGCCCGGACGCGATTTAGCTTGAAAGGCGGCCAAGTAGGCCGACACGATTTACTTTTCTGCATGTTTTGGCATGTTTACCTACACACCCATGTTTGAAAAATGTCCACTGTGTTGGACGCCATTCATAGACCGACCCGAGACTGTTCTTTTCTGCTAGTCAGTCAGTATGTTTGGTTTCTTGGTCTGTCAGCATGTGCATGATGTTATATAGTATGCATGGACCTAAAAGCAATCACCCATTGAAAAATGGTAATGATATGCATATGATTCTAATGTGTAATTGTGATTGACCTTATGTCTATTTAATTATCTTGTGATCTTACTTAGTGTCAATTAGATATGATAAGATTATGATATGAATGTGTGGAAAAATACACGTTAGTATGGACTTGTTAGTTGAGTTTCTATCATGATTTTCATATGAGTTTCGATAGTTATATGCTTTCCGATGTTTCAATTAATTATTTGCCAATTGCATACACGTTAGGAACTATTCGTAAGTCGTCACTTACACCTCTGCATGATTAGGCACACCCTTCTTGGGGAATTGAGAGCTCTCTGCCGGTCATTCTGAATCGGCAAGACTAGCGATCTTTTCCTTAAGACCTCCGTCAGTCTCCGCTCTCTATGGATTCCCACGTAGAGGCCGAGCTGGTTGTACCATGAAGTACCCTGGAGATAGAGAGCACATGTTTCGCGTACGATCTGACATTAGTCATCCTCATGTTAAGACATTAATGAATTATGAAACATAAGATACGTCGTTATACTTCCCATTTGTTCTCTTGAACTATTGTCCTTGACTCTATGATGATCATGTTCTTATTACATTGAGCTTATTATTGAAATTCCGTGGCCATGATACGAATATGTTTGTTCGGCACAATATGGGACTTCGGTCCATTTGACTAATGCCTGTGCAATAGGGGCCCTGTCTGGTCCTGGGGAGGAGCGCCCCAACGTACTTATTAGCCGCGGGAGTATGGACTTTTGGTGCTTAGCATAGCACAACGAATACGCAGGATTTGTGTGAATGTGCCTTCATTTGATATGATATGATATGTTTGATATGATACGTCTGTTCATGTGAATACATGATATCTGTATGAATATGGCCAATTGCTTTTGATATGATTCTACTCTTGAACGACCTATCCATTATATATGCAATTCGATATTTGATTTGATATGACATCCGTTTTATTCCACTATTCAACTTGTTAGAAAAGAATGCATTGTCATCATGTTCATATGCATATCTTGCCTATTTAAAATGTTAATCATGTATATTAGTGCCCGCACAATATTGAGATGTAAATCCTACTGAGCTAGTTCGCTCACCCTATCATCCTGTCCTTTTTAGGTAGTGATGAGGAACTAGAGGAGTCTGATGGGGCAGGCCAAGAGTGATGAGCACCCGCCACATGAGGAGTTGATAGTCTAGGAATAGTTATTTGAGTAGTCGATGTAATAGTGAAACATTTTTATTTGAATAATGGGCCCTTTGATTGGCTCGATTGATGTAAGGTTGTAACTAGTGAATTGAAATGGAATAAAGAGTACTTTGGATGATAATATTATGGTCTCAAATGTGTTGTTATGTTTAATTGTGACTCTGCGTTACTCAACTGTGATACGTCTAATTGTCTCATTCACGCACCTCGATATTTATTCCGCTGCTAAATATCGGGGCGTGATATTTGGTATCAGAGCCTAGGCTTTCCCTAAGTCCTAGCCAATCAGGAATGATAGGATAAGTGTCATTAGAACCCTCAACTTGTGTCAAGAACTATATACCTACCTGGTGAGATTGGGTAGAAACATGGGCTAAGTCAAAAATTTTATTAATAACTAAATATTGTAAGTTACATGGCATTAACAAGGAGTAAAGAAGACTGACCTTGTGATAGTTTATTTGAAGGAACTTAAATAAACAGCAATGGAGGATATACCTACACCATCTATGGACGGACAAAGATCGGTCCAAAGATTAACCAAAGCACTACGACAAGCTGCTCAACTGTTAGAGGACGCCCTAATAATGGCTAAGGGATATTCAAATGGAAAGGAAAGGTCTATGGATGACAAAGGAGTTGGCGAAACTAATAAGAAAGAACAAATTACAACCATAGGAAACTCCAAACCTATAGCCAGGGAGAAACGGCCCAACAACAGTAACAGATCGCACAAGAGAAAGAAGTGCAAGAAGAAACTAGTTCCCGCTCCTGTAGAAAGATGACAGCATTGCAACAAACTAAATCATCGGTCTGAGGAGTGCTGGAAATTTCAGGACAAGTGTTTCTGTTGTGGCAGCCAAGACCACATGGTTGAGAATTGCCATAATGAGAAATCAAGCTCAGGGAATAAATGGCAGAACAAACCAAGGAAGGAGGTATGAGAGAGGTATTCTTTCTAACTCGCTTTTATTTGACCCCGAAGTTACATCACCAATCAATCATTATATTATTTGCAATTCACAATTTGATTGTCTGTAAGTCCAGCCCATAAACACATGTGAATTTGGGAACCAAATTTTTTTAAGTGGGGGAGGATGTAACACCCCGGAAATTTGGTAATTGGAAAATTAGAAATAAATCAAAAACGATAAATTCAATATTTATGAAATAGCAAAAATACACATGTCATTATCATACATACAAAAACCCATTAGAAAATTTCATAAAAACCATAGTTTAACTCTAAATAATACTCCCTAATGACCCACAGAGAAATTCGTGCAAAGGAAAATCAGATGGTCCAAGTTTAAGGCGTTTTGCGACTGAGTATCGTAATCAGGGAATAAGTCAGGAAATCATTATCACACATACTTAGACGAGTAAGAAAATTAAATAAAATCATAGATGGACTTCAAATAATATCCTCTAATGATCCATAAAGAAATTTGGGTCAATAAAAGTCATTTGGGGTATGTTTAAGAGTTATTGTGACTTATTATCGTAATTAAGAAATAAGTTGGAAAATCCATTATCATGTGTATAAAATATGATCATGAACCAAATTAAAATGATGGGTGGACTCCAAAAAATATGTGGGGATAGTCCATAAAATAAATTGGACCAATGGACAACTTATGATCCATGAACAAATTCAAGTATGAAAATAGTCAATAAGTAACTTCCGTATTATCGGAATGATAGAACTTACGTACCACTATCGTACGTGAGAAAACACATCAGAAACTTCCATAAAAATTATAAACCAACCCCAAATATTATCCCCAAGCATTCCACGAAGGAATTCGTGCAACAAAAAATCTGATTGGCCGAGTGTACGTCACACGTGACCAAGTTACCCGAATTAGGAAACTAAGTTGGAAAATTGTTAACACGGAAAAACAACCCGACCATAAATTAAATAAACATGTTGGAGAGACTTCCAACATCATGTATTAATGATCCATTAACAAGATTGGGCCAATGGAGCACATTTGGCCCAAGGATAAAAATTGGGACAAGAAAATACCCAAATTAGGGAGGGCAATTTAGGGTTAAAATTAGGGTAATTAGTCATGCAAGGTAAGCCAAAATCGGACCCAACTCTAAGAGGTGGTTTCCTAAACCCTTTGCCACTCTAATTGGGAGGGAGAATCCCAAAACATGGAAGGGCCAAGTAGAATTCGCATCCCCCTTTCCTAGTCCCATTAGGACATGTAGTTACACCCTAAATCTATAAGAACTTGTCATTAAACTCTTGGGGAAGGTTAGCAACAAGTTCGGTCGTGAGAAGCAAGCTTGGGGCGCTGGAGGAGAGGAGAACGGCTGGGGAAAATGTGGTCTTCCTCAACCTCGCTCTGCATCGACCCAGAAACCTGTAGGGAGTTCTTAGCATTCAAAGGTAGGTGTTCTCGGGCCAAGATTAAATAACACCAATATCATCTTGTAGAGCTTTGAGTCTAGGTTCATTTGCACTTGATTTGCCTAATTTTCATGGAGTATACATGGAGTATTAGTCGTTTTCCCTAAGTCGCGCATAGTTAGGGAGTTTTACATTCTTCTTATTATGCACATGATTAAAGACCGAATTAGACAAAACGCCCATCAGAAAAGCTATGCTACTAGTAGTCCTCGTCATGTTTTGTGTTGAACACTTTGTCTAAAAGTCATTGGTTAGAGAGTTATAAGCATGGTAAGGGAGCTACTGCATGATATTGTGTTTCGGGTTGCACTTGACCTTTGTGTTCTTCATATTTTTAACAAGATTTGATACCGAATTAGGTCAAACCCCCAACATAAAAGTTCTTCTATTTGTTGTCATGGTCATCTTTCATGTTAAATGTTTTGTCTAAATGTGTGACGACCCTCATTATACCGGTACGGTTATACCAACCCACGTCGGTATAGTAAAGGTTATCACAGTGGGACATTTACCCAAACACTATCACATGATTGAGATATACACAAATATAGACACAGAGTCGCGGAAGTAAAGGACTAACTATCATCACATTTCATCATCCACATTTCTCATACATGATCCATATAGCAAATTAAAGGACTAAACTTTCATAATTGAAATTAAACCAAACTACATTGTCCACAAGATTAAAGTTCTACATTTAATACATAATTTGTCCACAATTACATAAATGATAACTCTAATACAAGCTACAATTTACATACTATGAAACAAAAAGGGACACAACGTCAACTCCACAAGCTACTCTCCACGCTCGAAGTCGCTCTCCACGGTCTCCTCCAAAAGTGTGTCACCAACTAAACCTGTACGCCGAAGCAAGGAGTGAGTCTAAAAGACTCAGCAAGTAACTCCATACACATCATTCATGCATACATCATAGTAGGTTCTACTATTTCAATTTGCACGGCAATCATACAGCATGCTTGAACATCAATAAGAGACAACCTATCATGGTATTTCTACAAAGTCAAAACACATGGTACATGGTTTAAGATGTTTCACATAACACTCCCTATCACATGCTTTCTACTCATTTAATCACATGAAACTACACTTCCAATTTGATTATAACATGATGGCAATTTACATGGAATTAGAAATATCATAGCATGAATTATCGTCTCATACTCTAACACATTCACTTCACATGGTTACACATCCCATATTTCACATGGTTCATTTTTCAAACATTTCACATGCACACATGTTCGCATTTTAACATAAATAGTTCACATGATTTCACATTTCACATTCACTTGTTCACATATACACATTTTACACATGTTCACATTCACATTTCACAATTTATTTTCCGTGACACATAGTCCAAACCACCACTAGAAGGACACATCACATACACATAACACATAGCACATCACCTAGGCAATACAATGATGACTCTTGGCACTGCGCAGACCGGGAGAACACGTCTCCACCCTAACCAGTGATACTTGTCCACCTCCAGGATTTCATCCTAATGCCCTTAGGATATCTTAACACATTGAACCTTCTCATGGGGACCTTTCCGTGATGCAGTTCCACAGCCCTCTATGAAAGCAGTGTCACGCACGGCACATTTTACACATTACACATTCCGATTAACACACGTTTTACATATGATATTCACACTTTCTTGTTTATGCACATGGTTCTATTCTTCCCTAGCATGATGCCACTAATAACAGAAATCAAGCATTTAGTAGCCCTCACAGATTAATTGGAACGCACATCATTTAACCTTAATCATGGTACATGTATTTATAACTCATTTTCACATGGAAATCTCATAGTGTAGGATACTGTCATCAAATTTTCCTGAAAATTTAACCACATACTGTTTTCGGGCATAGGAACACACATACAAATTTTCACATTTTTCTGAATTCACATGCATTTATAGAAATTAAAACATTCAGTTTCATGCCATTCATAAACTAAGTTAACATAGAACATGACATGGATTTCAGATTTGATCATGCACAGTCATGAACCACACATACATATTGGCACAAGAAATTTTTCCCAATTTTATTTCCCAACACACGATTTACTAAAATTTTCACAAGGTCTACACATGCTTTCTATTTCTCATTGTAGGAATTATAAAAATTCACATGAATATGGGAAAATTACCAAATTTGCAGGGCATGGACTGATACCTACAAACATGGTTCATAAAATTCTACAGCATTTAATTCCTCAGAAATCATGAGAACAAAATTAAACATGCAAAATCTCTTTCCTACACATGCCTTCCAATAATTCTAAT
The DNA here is from genome assembly GCA_014218235.1 of Colocasia esculenta. NCBI lineage: Eukaryota > Viridiplantae > Streptophyta > Magnoliopsida > Alismatales > Araceae > Colocasia > Colocasia esculenta. The sequence goes on along the minus strand of CM024754.1, from coordinate 86,415,981 downwards.
AAATTATGCCATCTACAGAAAAATACAGGAAATTTCACACACATCACATTATCTATTTTACATAACATATAAAATTTACATTATATCCTCATGCGTAGAAATCCAGAAATTAAAGATATAGGGCAGAACAGTTCACTGTTCTGTCAAGAAGAACTCAACGGCATACTATGGACGTTTACAAGAGTTGGCGGCAACATCGTTGGCCGCTGACTCAAGATCTCAACGACAATAGATCTGGCCGTCGAGTTCGGACCTGTGTAAAAACACAGTCCGAGCTCTAAAGAATGGTGAATGTAGGGGATCCAGGACACGAGAAAAATCCATAAAAATGATAGAAACCTCCTAGACACATACATGGACAAGGTGAAAGGGTTACTTGCCTTTGGAAAAAACTCCTAAAGGGATCAAAATGGTTGGAGAAGCTCTCCTTGGGCAGTCCCAAGAAGCCTCCAAGATGTCTCCACTCCGGCCTCTGTGATGCTCCCCTCTGCAATCCAGGGTCGGGGATGTGTAGCCGGATGTGTTGCCTCCTCCTTGTCGAAGTAGATCTCCAGATGAAGCCTTGGATCGCCGGATCAAAGCCTCCAAACTCCAAGTTTTCTCACAGCTCACTAGGGTTTTCTCTTATCTCTTTGCAAAGAGCCAAGAGAGCTCTTTGGGGGTTGTCACAAGGGCCATTTTAGGGAGGAGAACTTCTCACCCACGCAGAGGTCGGTGGGAAGGTCGGGTAGCCGTTGGGGTGGTTGGCATCCCCAATCAAAGGCATGGCACACCATGCTGCTGCAGACTGGTCTGTCAGGACATAGACGTCCACCGATATGGCCGTCGACTTAATAATCGACGTCCACCTATATGGACGTTAACAATGAGTGAACGTCCATTCATGTTGACGTCGACTAACCCTTCGGCCAGAACCCAAACCATGCAAAACCCTAATTTCTCCTAAGTTCATGCATGCAATACATAGGGTGTAATGCACACACTCACTATGTCACGAAATCAACCGATATATATATACAACTAAGTATATACATACATTCATAAGTACACCAAGATAATGTATACATAATACTTACACGATAATGCATATACATACATAAGCATAAAATTGCACACAATAAAATAATAAGGACAAAATTCGAGGGCCTTACAAAATGTCATTATATAGGGAGATATAAGCATGGTAAGTGGTATACTATGTTTTCTAGCATTTTCGGGCAGCGTTTGGAATCGCGTCCGCTCCAGGCGACGTGATTCCCGCGCCCTCTGAATTGCAACCATGAGGCCGGACGCGATTAGCTCACTGACCAGTCAATCCGCGTGTGGGCCTTCGCGCCGTGTGGGAGTCTGTGCCCGGTCTGAACCGCGGCAGGATCCCCGGACGTGATTCAGGCAGTTTTCCCGCCCGATTGATATTTAATGAATTTCCTGTAAATGCTCCACTATGCCCGGACGCGATTTAGCTTGAAAGGCGGCCAAGTAGGCCGACGCGATTTACTTTTCTTCATGTTTTGGCATGTTTACCTGTACACCCGTGTTTGAAAAATGTCCACTATGTTGGACGCCATTCATAGGTCGACCCGAGACTATTCTTTTCTGCTAGTCAGTCAGTATGTTTGGTTTCTTGGTCTATCAGCATGTGCATGATGTTATATAGTATGCATGGACCTAAAAGCAATCAACCCATTGAAAAACGGTAATGAAATGAATATGATTCTAACGTGTAATTGTGATTGACCTTATGTCCATTTAATTATCTGTGATCTTAATTACTGTCAATTTGATATGATAAGATTATGATATGAATGTGGGGATGAATACATGTTTGTATGGACTTGTTAGTTGAGTTTCTATCATGATTTGCATGTGAGTTTGATAGTTATATGCTTTCCGATGTTTCAATTAATTATTTGCCAATTGCATACACGTTAGGAACGATTCGTGACTCGTCACTTACACCTCTGCATGATTAGGCACACCCTTCTTGGGGAATTGAGAGCTCTCTGCCGGTCATTTCGAATCAGCAAGACTAGCGATCTTTTCCTTAAGACCTCCGTCAGTCTCCGCTCTCTATGGATTCCCACATAGAGGCCGAGCTGGTTGTACCATGAAGTACCCTGGAGATAGAGAGCACATGTTCCACGTACGATCTGACATTAGTCATCCTCATGTCAAGACATTAATGAATTATGAAACATAAGATACGTAGTGCCCATTTGTTCTCTTGAGCTATTGTCCTTGACTCTATGATGATCATGTTCTTATTACATTGAGCTTATTATTGAAATTCCGTAGTCATGATATGAATATGTTTGTTGGGTACAATATGGGACTTCGGTCCATTTGACTAATGCCTGTGCAATAGGGGCCCTATCTAGTCCTGGGGAGGAGCGCCCCAACGTACTTATTAACTGCGGGAGTATGGACTTTTGGTGCTTGGCATAGCACAACGAATACGCAAGATTTGTGTGAATGTGCCTTCATTCGATATGATACGATATGATATGATATGTTTGATATGATACGTCTGTTCATGTGAATACATGATATCTGTATGAATATGGCCAATTGCTTTTGATATGATTCTACTCTTGAACGACCTGTCTATTGTATATGCAATTCGATATTTGATTTGATATGACATCCGCTCTATTCCACTATTCAACTTGTTAGAAAAGCATGCATTGTCATCATGTTCATATGCATATCTTGCCTATTTAAAATGCTAATCATGTATATTAGTGCCCGCACAATATTGAGATGTAAATTCTACTGAGCTAGTTCGCTCACTTTATCATCTTGTCCTTTTTAGGTAGTGATGAGGAACTAGAGGAGTCTGATGGGGCAGGGCAAGAGTGATGAGCACCCACCACATGAGGAGTTGATAGTCTAGAAATAGTTATTTGAGTAGTCGATGTAATAGTGAAACATTTTTATTTGAATAATGGGCCCTTTGATTAGTTTTATTGATGTAAGGTTGTAACTAGTGAATTGAAATGGAATAAAGAGTACTTTGGAGGGCAATATTATGGTCTCAAATGTGTTGTTATGTTTAATTGTGACTCTACGTTATTCAACTGTGATACGTCTATTTGCATCGTTCACGCACCTCGGTATTTATTCCGCTGCTAAATATTGGGGCGTGATATCAACTTTTGACTACTGCTTCAATTATTAGTTGATCCGGAACTAATCAATACATCGATTATTGGCTCAATTACTAGTATATTTCAACATCAATTATTGATTTGATTACAAGTATATTTCACACCGATTATCAATTCAATTACTGAAATAGTTTGCATCGATTATTGGTTTGATTACTGATATATATATTTCACATCGATTATCAATTTGATTATTCACTAGTTATGAGTGCCATGCTAGACAACTCACTTTTGCGATGGCACATGTAATCTTGTACTGATTTCTTTTGGTAATTATATTAATGACATTTTCTCACTATATATTATAGGCATGTGATGATGTATATATGATGTGATGTTCGTGGATCTGTGCAATGGGAATTGAATCATAATGAGAACATGATAATGAGACCAATTCTCTTTAAACACTAATCCTTAATATTCCTGGTCATAGGTTGCTCGAGAAGGACATCGAGATAAGTAGATAGACTAGTGTACTATATATCCAGCCATATGGTGGAGGTAGCTAGTCTCATAGCTACTTGTGTGGAGACACTAGGGGTATGGTATAGGTGCTCATTGTAGAATGAGTTCACTGAATGATTTTCTCTCGGAATGCTGGATGGTTGATGATACTTGATTGTCAGACAGTGATTCTGTGGTTCTAGTTGTGTAACTGGTCCTTGGACTTGAGACACCAAGGATGTCTTGCTTGAGTACTCCATTCTTTGATACTAGGCTTATAGGTATGGTTGTCCCAGATCCAGTACAGCTAGTCATTGGGAATGGTAGCCAGCCCTAGGAAGGCAATTGAGTGTCAACAATGGATCATCCACTCTTGGTATCATGAGAGGAATATCTCGTGTGTTCTTACTCAGGAAATTCGCTAGCCAGGGTCAATTGGATTGAGAGTGAAAGAGTTCTCCAGGAGAACCCGATAAGAGTAAGACCAAGTTGGATTCCATATGGGCCTGACTCGACCATGCCTTATATACGGTCTCTGAGATATTAGTTGGATGAAAGACTATAGCTACATGGTAACTGAGGGTAGAAAGGTCCAATATATTTGATCCCCTTGTACTGCCTAGGGACTATGTCATGGTAGCTTGACACGCCCATAGTTGATGAGTTGGGTGGATTATTATGGAGATAATATTCCACTTAATCAGAAGGAGTTCTGAGTCAGAAGTGTTCTGACAAATGAAACTCATGACTAGCTCAGTATTGGGCCTAGAGGGTCAGACACAAAAGGTGGATGACGTGGCAACTATGGAGGATTGGATAAGAGTAATCCAATAGGCCCCTTTCCCAACCTAGGATGGTAAGAAGGCAGTCCGTTGCCAGGATGGTCCTGGTGACGGAAAGCACTGTCTCTAGGATGGTCCTGGCAACATGGTCGATTGTCACCAGGACATCCTGGTGACATGATCGACTGCTGCCAAGAGGGTCTTGGCGGCAATGACCATTGTCACCAGTTCTGACTGGCGGCAATCTTTCTTGCCGTCAATGCAGGTATGACAACATATACTTTAGGCTGTACCATGCACGTCCGCACGACGTGGAGGTCGTGCAGAGGGTTGAAACCACAGCTCTCCATCATGATGAAGTGGTTGGGAGAGCCCTACAAGCTGAGGGGTCTTCCATACCACCCCAACAAACTCTAACTCTCTTCCACTCTTATATCCTCACTCTCCTCCAACCCCACACCCGCAGCCCTCTCCCTCTCTTGGAGAAGAGAAGAAGGGAAGCAAGAGGTGAGACCTCCTGCTTCTGCTGCTACTACTACTGTTCTTGCAGCCCTACTTGAAGGAGGGGGACGAGGAGGAGGTGCTATTGGGAGCATCCCCGACGAGGAGTAGATGCCGGCGATAGGAGGAGCCGTCGTCCCAATCGCCGCTATGTGGATTCCACTAGAGGGAGGTTGCGAGAGTTCCTTCATCCGGCAGACCAGGTTCTACGCTTTGATAGTTCCACAAGCACCCCTAGGTGAGATAGTCTTGCCCTTGGATGTCTTTCATGACTGTCATGCACTCGACACCATCTTGGTTCGACAACAACATGTGGGAATCATGATTTTAACATTTTAAATATTGTTTCCACTGCACATGTGATGCCCCCACGTATTCCTGCAGGTATGATTATCAGTTTAAAGATCATATCCATTAGTAGTTCAACTTTTGATTACTGCTTCGATTATTAGTTGATCTGGGATCTAATCGATACATCGATTATTGACTCGATTACTAGTATATTTCAACATCGATTATTGATTCGATTACAAGTATATTTCACATCGATTACTAAAATCATTTACATCGATTATTGATTTGATTACTAATGTATGTATATCACATCGATTATCAATTCGATTATTTGAATATTTTACTTTGATTATTGATTTAATTATTGATGTATTTCATATCGATTATTGATCGATTATTGGAATAGTTTACTTCGATGATTGATTCGATTGCTGATATATTTGTTGGATCGAGATGGCACAACAGGTTTCCTAGAGGGGGGGTGAATAGGACTTCTTGCACTTTAAAAAATTTTATCTAAAAGATAAACACCACTAAATAACTCTGTTAGTACTTAGTGAGGTGTGTGTGAAAGAAGGGAAGAACTTGACAGAATCAATCACACAAGATGGCATAAGAATTTTATCCTGCTTCGGCCCTTCCCAAATGGAAGTTGTAACGTCGTGTGTTTTTCGGATCCTTACGGATCATGTGTGTATGGTTGTGGTGGCCATTGTGAGGCCAATGTGGTGTGGATGTGTGGTGTGCGCAGGTTTGGTGCAGGTTTGGTCCTGAAACAAGATAGGACCTGCTGTAGTTGATTAGGGGTTGACGGCCAGGTGTGGTCGTTGACTGGTTGGCATCCATGTATGTTGACATTTACTCTATGAACTTGGAGACAAGGGATATGGACGTCTAATCTTGGTGGTCTGATTGGCGACAGCCTTGTTGACGCCAACCTGTGTGACCTGCAGAATATAGGTCTACCCGAGGACAGTTTCCTCACCCTATTCTCCCTCTCCCTCGCCATGTTTTCACGTCCCTTGCTTCCCCACTACTTCCAACAGTTGCAGAAGGTTAGTTGAAGGATCGTGGAACATGAGGTGGTGACGAATCGGCCAAGGAAACGCCGGAGCGAGGTGTAATCTCCGTAGGAGCTCGCGGAGGGTTTGGTGTGAACCAGGAGAATTTAGAAGGTTTAAGTGCGTCTTGAGGTAGGGAATGATCCCTTTAGTCCCTACAGGTTGTGATAATGCATTTGGAACGCATGAATTCGTACGTTAATCATGTTTTTGGGTAATGGTACTCCATGCGGGGTTAATGGGTGGTTTGAGTAATTTAACAATGGAAACATGTTGTTTCAAGTTGATTAGGATTCATGCATGCTAGAGAAAGTGATTCCTCATATTTTTCTATTAATTTTAGGGCTGGGAATACCTGAGGTATCAGCCCAGGGTTCTGTGTAGTTGATGGCCGAAGATCTTGGCGTCAACATCGATTGACGCCAGGTTCTTCAGCTGGGAGCTTAACGGCTATATACCTTGCCGTTTATATCCCATCGACGGCAGTCGATGTTTCCGCCAACATGCTTTGTTTAAATATTGTTATATTGAATAACTGTTGATATCGAATGGTGCTTAGTTGGTCTCCACAGTAGCTTGACCTTTTCACGTGGAGCGGCAGCTGGACCTTTCGTCTGTGGCTGTGAGACTGAGAGGTAGACCTGTGTTAGCTTGTCCGAGTCAGTCTCTGGTGTCGCGAACCAGTTCACGTGGCTCGTGTTTGGCGGTATCTACTTTAGCTCGTACACTTGTACTGGTTTGCCGTTTAATTATTACAGTTGTTTTTCGTAGTCGGCAGACAGTGAGTACTTTTACAACTTTCATATCCTGCTTAGCTGTTCTATAAATTGTTGGTACTGTTTACTGCTTTCGTACCTGTGTTGGGTTTGCTCGGTGTTGGGGGAGTTCCCTACTGAGCCAGTGACTAGCGAGGCTCAACCCTACCCCCACAGGTGAAGGCGAGGAGGACGTTTCTCGACCGTCATCCAGTTCGGAGCCGCGTCGTAGCGGTGCAGGGTCAGCACCCCTAGCAGTGTAGTGTAGCTAGTTTGTTTACTTCCTTCAGTTGTACCTCGGGGTATGCCCCAGGATCTTGTACTTTCCTTTCTTTTCTTGGAAATATGGCTATGTAAACTTGTGAAATAAATATATAAAATGGTGTGTTCCTTTGTGTTTTCACGGACTAGTGTGTGGTATCCCTAGCGAGGCTTCGGCCCGTTCGTGGGAGACGGAATCGGGTCAGGCACGTTATCGGTTTAACGGGCTTGGACGAGGCATTCCGTCACAGTTGGTATCAGAGCAATGTCTGTGTTAATATAAGGGAACTAGAAAGATACATAGTTTTATTTCGGTCTTTGTACACGGCTGGTAGGGACCCTGGTTTTTGATAATTTGTTGTTTTGTTTTTGTTTGGTGTTTTATTTATGTAGAAATTTGAAATGGCTGATAGAAGAGATTGGGGTGGTGGAGGAGATGATCCAGAGGAGAGCACTCAGCGTATGATAGAGAGGATTTGGGAAAGCCTCACTGATATTAGGAGGAGGATGGATCAGCAGGCGCCGGTACCACCAGTTGCCGTGCCACTTGGGGATGGAGAGGTTGTACCTATATCTCCAGTTCTTCCAGGAGTGGAGGTGCCTTTTGTAGCACCCTTGCCACCACCATCGCCAGTGTTAGTAGCAGAGGAACCCGTGATGCAAGTTGAAAAGTTTCTGAGATTACAACCGCCTACTTACTCAGGAGGGCCGAATCCAGATACAGCGGAACATTGGGTCCATGAGATTGAAAGAGTCTTTGCGACCATGAGGTGTCCAGCAACAGATAGAGTTGTGCTAGCTGCCTATCAGTTGCGAGGTTTTGCATTGGAATGGTGGCGATTGAAGATGCATACCACTTTTGCAGGCAGAACAGAAGAGGCTATTATTTGGTCAGAATTTCTTGACGTATTTAACGATACATTCTTTCCGATTCAAGTGCAGCAAGTGAAAAGGGAGCAGTTTCGGACACTCCAGCAAGGTAACTCTTCAGTTTTAGAGTACCAGATGCGATTTATGGCACTTAGCCGATATGCGCCTTATGTAGTATCAGATAATAATATGATGGTTGAGTATTTCATTAGAGGTTTGAGAGTAGAGTTGCAGGATGCAATAGTACATCTCATATGTAAGACAGTGGAAGAAGCAGCTCAGAGGGCAGCTACGTTGGAGAGGTCTATTCGGACTCGTTAGGTGGGCGAGTCAGGCTCAAGTAGTTTTTGGCTACCGCAGCAGTCAGTGGGTGCGAGTAAGGGTAAAGCACCAGCAGGACCTTCTTCATCAGGCTTTGGTAAATGGGGCCAGAAATTGAAGCTAGCATTTAAAGGTAAAGGAAGAGGATGGGGAGGTCGACAACAATTTCAGCAAGGTCGTGGTAGACCAGAGGTGGAGGAGTCGTAGCAGAGTACTGCCAGGCAGCCCATTATTCCACCAGGGTATAGATGTTATAACTGCAATCAGCCGGGGCATTTGATTCGTAATTGCCCCTATCCGAGAGAGTATGGATATGGAAGAGGTGTGCAGCAGCAGCAGTAGCAGCCTCAGTAGTTTCAGCAGCCACAGGCAGGTCGTGGCAGAGGAGCACCGCAGCAGCGGGGAAGGGGCCGGGTTATGGCTATCACCCGAGCCCAGGCGGAGGCATCGAATATGATTGAAGGTATTATACCTGTTTATGACTATTCAGCAAGAATTTTATTTGATTCGGGTGCCTCTCATTCTTTCATTTCCGAAGAATTTCTGGATTGCATGACTCATCCTTTAGAAGAAAAGTCTTGTGAGTTAGTAGTGGAGGTTCCCTCGGGGGAGTTTCTGCTCACTTCGAGCTATGTAGATGAAGCTCCTATTGTGATCGAAGGGAACCAGATGCCGGGTCAGTTGTATGCCCTGCAGTTGACAGATTATGATATTATTCTGGGTATGGATTGGCTTGAGACTTATGGAGCAATGTTAGATTGCAGAAAGAAGAGGATTAGGTTTTGTAATCCTAATGGTGCAGTATTTGAATATCAAGGTATGCCTTTTTATACCTCTAAGTTTCTAATTTCTGTAATTAGAGCTAGAAAGTTGATAAATGCTGGATGTGTGGCTTATTTAGCCTCAGTGAGTCTGGTAGAAGCTAGTCAATCAGTGGAAGCAGTTCCCGTGGTTAGGGAATTTGCTGATGTTTTTCCTGAAGATTTGCCTGGTTTAGCTCCACATAGAGAGGTGGACTTTACCATTGAGTTGCTGCCAGGTACCATGCCGATCTCTAAAGCTCCATATCGGATGGCACCAGCAGAACTTAAAGAATTGAAAAGTAATTAGAAGAGTTGTTGCAGAAAGGATTCATTAGACCGAGTCATTCCCCGTGGGGAGCACTGTATTATTTGTGAAAAAGAAAGATGGAAGTTTTCGTATGTGTATTGATTATAGGAAGTTGAATGATGTGACCATTAAGAATAAATACCCATTGCCGAGAATAGATGATCTGTTTGATCAGTTACAATCAGCAAAGGTATTTTCTAAAATTGATTTGAGGTCTGGGTACCATCAGTTGAGAATTAAAGAGGAGGATATAGATAAAACAGCTTTCAGAACCAGATATGGTCATTATGAATTTGTGGTTATGCCATTTGGGTTGACCAATGCTCCTGCAGGTTTTATGGATCTGATGAATATAATTTTTCATCCATATTTGGACCAATTCATTGTGGTCCTTATTGATGATATTATGATTTATTCAGCATCTGAAGAGGAGCATGCAGCTTATTTGAGGTTTACTCTGCAGTTGTTAAGGGATAATCAATTGTTTGCCAAATTCAATAAGTGTGAATTTTGGTTGAAAGAAATTCAATTTCTGGGTCATGTTATCTCAGCTAAAGGAGTAGCAGTGGACCCAAGTAAAGTGGAGGCAGTGATGAAATGGGAAGTGCCTAAGACAATTACTGAGATTAGAAGTTTTCTGGGATTGGCAGGTTATTATAGGCGCTTTATACAAGATTTTTCTAAGATTGCGGCACCTATGACCAAGTTGACCAGAAAAGGTGTGCCATTTGTGTGGTCCGGTGAATGTCAGAAAAGTTTTATGGAATTGAAGAAAAGACTTACAACAGCACCCATATTGACATTACCGGCAGGAAGTGGTGGTTTTGTGTTGTATACAGATGCTTCAAGGAGAGGACTTGGTGCAGTACTTATGCAGCATGGCAAAGTGATAGCTTTTGCATCTAGACAATTGAAGCCAACAGAAGAAAATTACCCCACTCATGATTTAGAATTAACAGCAGTTGTGTTTGCCTTGAAAATGTGGAGGCATTATCTGTATGGCGAGAGATTTAAGATCTTTACAAATCATAAAAGTTTGAAGTATATCTTCTCGCAGAAAGATTTAAATCTCCGTCAGCGTAGATGGATTGAATATTTGAAAGATTATGATTTCAGTTTGGCTTACCATCCGGGTAAGGCCAATGTTGTAGCAGATGCCTTGAGCAGAAAGGCATATATAAATCTGATGATGATCAAAGAGTGGAAGCTGTATGAGGAGATAGTGGAGAACTCCTTGTATCTGCCCAGTAGTCAGCGACGGGCAGTACTAGCTGCTAGTGCTGTAGAGCCGTCCTTGTATTGGCAGATTGTTGAGGCTCAGAGAGCAGATGTAAGTTTAGCTGAAATTGTAAAAATGGAAGGAGTTACCATTGATGATAATTGTGTGATTAGGTTCAGAGGCAGGTTATTTATACCAGCTGAAAGAGAGGTGAAGCAGCGAGTGTTGGAAGAAGCCCATAAATCCACGTACACTATCCATCCGGGTAGTACTAAAATGTACCATGATTTGAGGAAGCATTTCTGGTGGCCTCATATGAAAAAGGAAATAGCAGAATTTGTTGCAAAATGTGCTATCTATCAACAGATTAAAGCAGAACATCAGAAGCCTGGAGGTCTATTGCAACCGTTGCCCATTCCACAGTGGAAATGGGATGATATTGCCATGGACTTTGTGGCAGGCTTACCAAGATCGAGTTCCGGGCATAATGGAATATGGGTATTTGTTGATAGATTAACTAAGGTGTGCAGATTAGTGGCAGTAAGTATGTCTTGGACAGTGGATAAATTAGCAAAGGTTTATGTTGAAAGAATTGTTCCATTGCATGGTATTCCGAAGACTATTGTGTCTGACAGAGATCCAAGATTTACTTCTGGTTTTTGGAGAAGTCTGCAGAAAGTAATTAGCACTGAGCTGAGATATAGCTCCGCTTATCATCCCCAGACAGATGGTCAAACAGAAAGGACTATTCAGACAATTGAAGATATGTTGCGAGCTTGTTGTTTAGTTTGGGGAGGTAACTGGGAGCATCATTTGGGAATAGTTGAGTTTGCCTATAATAATAGTTATCATACCAGTCTTGGGATGGCACCGTATGAAGCTTTATATGGAAGGCCATGTAGAACTCCATTAAACTGGCATGAAGTGGGAGAAAGGCAGTTAGTGGGTCCTGAATTAATTCAGCAAACTGCAGAAATAGTGAAGCTTATTAAGGAAAAATTGCAAGCAGCTCAAAGTAGGCAAAAGAGTTATGCTGATAATCGGAGGAGACCACTTCAGTTTGAAGTTGGAGATTTTGTTTTCTTGAGAGTTTCCCCGAGTAAAGGTATTATGAGGTTTTGCAAGACTGGAAAGTTGAGCCCAAGGTATGTGGGACCTTTCCAGGCGATTGAGAGAATTGGGGAAACAACTTATAGGCTGGATTTGCCAGCAGATTTTGCGGATGTCCATGATATATTTCATGTTTCTATGTTAAGAAAATGTATTGAAGATCCAGCTCAAATAATCAGTTATCAAGGTGGTGACCTGAAGCCGGATATGACCATGCCAGAGTATCCGGTGCAAATCACTGGTCAAAAAACAAAGAAGCTGCGGAATAAAGAAATTGAATTAGTTAGAGTGAAATGAGAAAATAGGTTGGGTAGTGAGGATACCTGGGAATTAGCCGAGGAGATGGCTAAGGGGTATCCCTATCTGTTTGAATAAGCTTTTGTATTTCTTTTTAGATGACAGTACTTGTAAAAAAATGTGCATATGTAAGTTGTTTATGTTTGAATTGTGTTATGAATTTCGAGGTCGAAATTTTCTTTTTAGATGATAGTAATGTAACATCGTGTGTTTTTCGGATCCTTACGGATCATGTGTGTATGGTTGTGGTGGCCATTGTGAGGCCAATGTGGTGTGGATGTGTGGTGTGCGCAGGTTTGGTCCTGAAACAAGATAGGACCTGATGTAGTTGATTAGGGGTTGACGGCCAGGTATGGTCATTGACTGGTTGGCGTCCATGTATGTTGACGTTTACTCTATGAACTTGACGACAAGGGATATGGACGTCTAATCTTGGCGGTCTGATTGGCGACAGCCTTGTTGACGCCAACCTGTGCGACCTGCAGAATATAGGTCTACCCGAGGACAGTTTCCTCACCCTATTCTCCCTCTCCCTCGCCCTGTTTTCACGTCCCTTTCTTCCCCACTACTTCCAACAGTTGCAGAAGGTTAGTTGAAGGATCGTGGAATGTGAGGTGGTGACGAATCGGCCAAGGAAACGCCGGAGCGAGGTGTAATCTCCGTAGGAGCTCGCAGAGGGTTTGGTGTGAACCGGGAGAATTTAGGAGGTTTAAGTGCGTCTTGAGGTAGGGAATGATCCCTTTAGTCCCTACAGGTTGTGATAATGCATTTGGAACGCATGAATTCGTACGTTAATCATGTTTTTGGGTAATGGTACTCCATGCGAGGTTAATGGGTGGTTTGAGTAATTTAACAATGGAAACATGTTGTTTCGAGTTGATTAGGATTCATGCATGCTAGAGAAAGTGATTCCTCATATTTTTCTGTTAATTTTAGGGCTGGGAATACCTAAGGTATCAGCCCAGGGTTCTGTGTAGTTGATGGCCGAAGATCTTGGCGTCAACATCGATTGACACCAGGTTCTTCAGCTGGGAGCTTAACGGCTATATACCTTGCCGTTTATATCCCATCGACGGCAGTCGATGTTGCCGCCAGCATGCTTTTGTTTAAATATTGTTATATTGAATAACTATTGATATCAAATGGTGCTTAGTTGGTCTCCACAGTAGCTTGACCTTTTCACATGGAGCGGCAGCTGGACCTTTCGTCCGTGGCTGCGAGACTGAGAGGTAGACCTGTGTTAGCTTGTCCGAGTCAGTCTCTGGTGTCGTGAACCAGTTCACATGGCTCGTGTTTGGAGGTTTCTACTTTAGCTCGTACACTTGTACTGGTTTGCCGTTTAATTATTACAGTTGTTTTTCGTAGTCGGCAGACGGTGAGTACTTTTACAGCTTTCATATCTTGCTTAACTATTCTATAAATTGTTGGTACTGTTTACTGTTTTCGTACCTGTGTTGGGTTTGCTCGGTGTTGGGGGAGTTCCCTACTGAGCCAGTGACTAGCGAGGCTCACCCCTACCCCCACAGGTGAAGGCGAGGAGGATGTTTCTCGACCGTCGTCCAGTTTTGAGCTGCATCGTAGCGGTGCAGGGTCAGCACCCCCAGCAGTGTAGTGTAGCTAGTTTGTTTACTTCCTTCAGTTGTACCTCAGGGTATGCCCCAGGCTCTTGTAATTTCCTTCTTTTCTTGGAAATATGGCTATGTAAACTTGTGAAATAAATATATAAAATGGTGTGTTCCTTTGTGTTTTCACGGACTAGTGTGTGGTATCCCTAGCAAGGCTTTGGCCCGTTCACGGGAGATGGAATCGGGTCAGGCACGTTATCGGTTTAACGAGCTTGGACGAGGCATTCCGTCACAGAAGTCCTACGTCCAGTACCCAATAAAACACTTGGGATTTCACTATTTGCAAAGGAATACTTGGCCTTCTCTCAGACCCGTGAGGTATTACAAGACCACTTGCTTCCCAGCAAGTCTTCCCTTAACCAAGGGGTACAAGGACCATCCACACTTGTAGATCTTCCCTTCACAAGAGGGGTACAACAGGATACAAACCTTCTACAGGCTTCCTTACACAGAAGAATGAAAGACTTGTGTGTCTGCTCAACAACAATGAGCAAATACAGAGGTTCAGAAAGAGAAACAAAAGAAAGTTGAGCTCAAGCTCTTTCTGAGTCAAATAGGTGGACTGAAGAAGATCAAAAATGCAGTAATCCACCAAGCAAAGAAGACTTTCAATTGCCAATAGAGAGCATAAAATCTAAGACTGAGGAAATGCTCTCTTTCTCTTTGAGTGGCTCTTCTAGCTTTCAGATGGGAGTGAAGTGTAAACTTCTAAGTCTTCTATGTATGTGTCTTTATGTCTCTTTTGTTGTGACTGTGTATGTTTTTCTTCAAGCTTCGGCTTCATATATATATATGAACTTCAAATTTTACCATTTGAGTTTTAGCCGTTGGAAGCTAGCCGTTGAAGGATGTCCATTGAGAGGAAGCTTTGATCTTCTTAGGTTTGTCCATCAAATCTTTAGCTTCATGAGTCCCAACGTCTTTAGGCTAGATTTTGTAGCTTCATGCTTGAGAGACACTTTCATGATTATTCTGCAGGTTCCATGCTCAAGGCTAAAGGCTAGGCATGCTTCATTAAATGTTCTGCAAACCTGAAAGGACAAGACAAAAGCATATGCCTCCATACATACCTTCAGAGGTGGGTGAGGTAAAGGATATAAAGTATGAAAAAAGTTCAGACAGAAGTTTAGATCATTTAAAGAATGAACAGACAGTTGCACAAGATTTCTTTCTGAAAGTCATGGGATTTCTGATAGTAGTAGGTAGGTTCTGACAGATAGCCCATACAGCTTATACTTATCAAGCATTTAATTCTTGACCATCCGTCAACCAGAGATCAGCTTATCTTCTTGTCAATGATAGAGATAACAAATATATCTCATATATTATAGATCCCAAACAGGATACTTCTCAGATAAATAATTTTGAATAAAATATTTTTCCAGCCTAAAAGATAATTGAATTTTAACTGAGGAAAAAGATTTTAAGGAAACTATCTCAATGTAAAAGATATTTCAATGTAAAATTTATGTAATGATGTATATTAATTTGTACTTACTGATAGAGGCTTGAAATAACATCTAAGTACATATATACAGAAGTTGATAAGAGACACTTCGACTTTCAAGGAGTCGAAGTAAGACATAGCAATACAACTATAATAGATAATAAACTTCGACTTACAAGGAGTTGAAGTGAGGTTCAATAGATAATCAATCGGTAAAAGGACTTCGACTTTTAAGGAGTCAGAGTACAACCAGACTTCGACTTTCAAGGAGTCGGAGTACAGCCAGACTTCGACTTTCAAGGAGTCGGAGTACTTCCAGACTTCGACTTCTCAGGAGTCGGAGTACTGCCAGACTTCGACTTTCAAGGAGTAGGAGTTGTTGGGTTGAGTGTGTTTTGGAATTTCCTAAAGTTGTATTTTAATGATGACCAATGAACATCACTCATATTGTGATTTTAATGATGACATATTGTGATTTTAATGATGACATATTGTGATTTTGATGATGACATGTTGAACATGTTATACATTTTATACATATCACAATAATGCTTAAACAACATGTTTTTAATGTTTAATATATCATATTTTAATGATAATATCTTGTACTAATGGCTTATGTGTTAAATTTTCAGGAATATCCAGATTTTGTCATGGTAGTGTCGACAAAGTCCATGGTCGTGTCGACACTAGACCCAGATTCCAGGAGATCCATTTGTCTGACTGGGACAGTGTGTCGACACAGTCTGTGGTCGTGTCGACACTAGATCCAGCATCCAGAAGACCCTTTTTGAACAAATGGGACAGTGTGTCGACACACTCAATGGTAGTGTCGACACACTCCGGCTGAAACTCAAAAACGTGAATTTCTCTGGACACGTGGCTGCTTGGGAATTAAGGGATTTGACCTAGGTTTTTGTGCCCACGTACCCCAAGGCTCCTTATGGACATATGGGGCTATAAATACCCATGCTTCTTGTACCCCAAAGGCAAGAGAGCACATACACTTCCAGAAGAAGCTTTTTGGCGGCAAAAGGGGGCTTTCCAGATCTTGCTCCATCTCCAGAAGTTGCAGGCCATCCTTTCAAGAGGAAGAATGTGGGAATCAAGGGGAATCTCTGGAGAGAAGGTTGCTGTGCTAGGAAAGGGAGCAGATGCAACTGAAGAGCAGCAGTAGAAGAGGGATTTCTGGCATTTCAGATGCCATCAAAGCAGAGTATCGCCAACTGAGGAGAATCTCCACTGAATTCCATCAAGGCTCCTCAATTCAAGCATCTTCAAGACCTCTTCACCGAAGAACACTCATTCTACATCCATTTCTCTCATTTCTGAGTTTGTTCTTCCTTATTTCGTCTATGAGATTTGTGCACAAAGTTCTGCACAAATTTTTGAGTACGAATTTGTCTTGAATCAGATCATTGCTAGAGGATCTGATTTCTGTTGTCTTTGATCTAGCTTGTGTTTTGGGAGCCGTCGATCTTTGGTTTGTGAGTCGTCGCACTCACGGTGTAGTTTGAGTCGTCGTGCTCAATTTGGAGTCGTCGTGCTCTGGTTGTTGTTTGAGCCGTCGCGCTCAGTTTGTGAGTCGTTGAACTCAAGGTTGTTTGGAGTCGTCGTGCTCCAGTGTATGTTGTACTAGGGTTGAGTAGTGGAGCCTCACTGTGTGAGGGGTGGATGTAGGAATCACTGGTGTGATTTCCGAACCACCTAAAAAATCCTATGTGCAATGGTTTGATCTGCTTGTTTGCGCTAGATGCTTGCATAGGATTTCGTACTCACACTAATTGTTGAATTGCTTCACACATCATCTACACACACTCACACTTCAGATCAGTAAATTGTTTGTGTGAATTGATCTCTGATTCGAAGTAATTTTAAATTGCTTAAGCTTCCGCGTTAATTGATGTCAGATCTATTCAACCCCCCCTTCTAGATATAATCTGTCCACATATCCGATCCTACAGGAGTACAGTTAGACATCGACCTCTCAGGAGTCGGAGTACTGCCAGACTTCGACTTCTCATGAGTTGGATTCAGGAGTCCGAATTAGTGTGATATACAGTGTACGCTGTGGACTTAGAAAATTTTCATTGTGATGATACTTAGGTTCTGTGTAGGCACAGTCTTTGATAGAAAGTATGTTTGTGAGTCGTCGCACTCACGGTGTGGTTTGAGTCATCGTGCTCAATTTGGAGTCGTCGTGCTCTGGTGGTTTTTTTGAGCCGTCGCGCTCAGTTTGTGAGTCGTTGAACTCAAGGTTGTTTGGAGTCATCATGCTCCAGTGTGTGTTGTACTCAGGTTGAGTAGTGGAGCCTCACTGTGTGAGGGGTGGATGTAGGAATCACTGGTGTGATTTCCAAACCACCTAAAAAATCCTATGTGCAATGGTTTGATCTGCTTGTTTGCGCTAGATGCTTGCATAGGATTTCGTACTCACACTAATTGTTGAATTGCTTCACACATCATCTACACACACACACTTCAGATCAGTAAATTGTTTGTGTGAATTGATCTCTGATTCGAAGTAATTTTAAATTGCTTAAGCTTCCGCGTTAATTGATGTCAGATCTATTCAACCCCCCCTTCTAGATCTAATCCATCCACATATCCGATCCTACAATTGGTATCAGAGCAGGTTAATATCTGTTTTCCGATCTAATTTGATTGGTTCTGTTTAATCTCTGTGCTCTATCTGCTTGAACTGTTTGCTTGATCTTTGACTGTCTCTGTGTGCTTAATCGCTCTGATTCCTACATTTGGTATCAGAGTGGGTTAACCACTCTAATTGTTAGATCTAATTCCTTGTTACATTGATTCATTGTGATTAGATCTAATAGTCTTTTGAGTTTTGGTATAATGGCAAATTTCTTTAATCTGCATGAATTTCCAGTTATAATTTCAGAGAAATCCCCAATCTCACTTTCAACAAGTTTTCAGAGGAAGCACAAAGAAAAGGAGCAAAAGGAATTCACAAATGCTCAATGACAAAGAAGAGCTTCAATGAATCCAGAAATCAACAATTCAAAAGACTTTGGCTCTAGCAGCACATTCCATGAGCTCAGAGCATTCTGCATCCTCTCCAGAACACAAGAGTTCACATAGGTCTACAAGATCAGGTAAATCAATTCCAGATCCATTTATGTATTCTAATTCTGATTCTGATGCAGATGAAGGTATGTCTTATGTTGAATTGATTGAATTCTGTGAAAAGATGCAAATCTTAATGCAAAGCTGAACACTAAGAATAAAGATTTGAAAAAGACTTTAAAACATTGCCATAAAGAAAGTGAAAACTTGAAAAATACACTTGAATTGCTCCAGAACAATGATAAAGATCTTTCAGAAGAAAATGAGAATTTGAAAAATGAAGTTCAGAAACTGAACTCTGAAAAAGAAAGTTTGAAAGATAAAATCAAAATTTGTGAAAACAAGTTGTCCAAGTTGAAAGAAAATCATGATCAGTTGGAACATGAAAATCTTGATTTGAAATATGAAAATGAAAAATTGATTGATCTCAATGAAAACTTCAAATTTGATAATGATCAATTAAACAAACAGATTTCTAACATGGCTCATGATCATCAAATAAATGAAAGATGCAAACAACTTGTTGATGTCATGCTAAATAAACTTCAAATTTCAGAAAAAGAAGTTGTTGCATTAAAAGCTGAAAAATAGAAGCTTGAACATGAATTGAAGAATACTAAATACACAAGTCTTGCTTCTGTGAGAGATAAGAAAAATGAAAATAAAACAAAATTAACATTTGTTAAAGCTGTTGGGAACAAGAATTCTGCCAATTCTAATAAAAAACTAGTGAAAGTTCTTGTTCAGAAACAGATAGAGAAAAAGAAAAATGCTACTGTCAAGAAGATTCATCTACTTCCTCCATCAGTCTAAAAAGCTCCAAGGCAAGTTCCAAATTCACATCATGCCAAGAGCCACCAAAAGGTACCTCCTTCTCCTCATAGTAAGCCTCCTCACATGAAAAGGAGATTCCAGCAAATACATACATGCCAAGGTAAGTACCAGGTAAGAAATGATCTTATTTGCTTTAATTGTAATAAACCTGGTCATTTAGCCAAATTTTGCTGGAATAGAGATCAACATTTCCATAAATATGCCAAATCAGTCTAGTGCTTCACATGTCATAAATTTGGGCATACTTCTAGGGAATGTTGGCATAGAATTGATAATCTTGTGCATGCTCCCATGTTTCATGTTAATGTACATAAGAATAAAGATCATGTTCATGCTGAAAACACTCAGAAATTCTATGTACATGAAAAAGGAACTGTTGCACAAAAGATCTCTTCTGAATTCCATGATAAAAATCTCAATGATAAAATCTGAAAATAGAAAACAAAATGTTCAGTATGTCAGTGGTGCATTCTATACCAATAACTCTAAGATTAGAAACCAAGATTCTAGTGTTTCTAGTCTTTAGAAAAATGCATCAAATATAAAATCCTTTGGATTCAAAAATCGTTGTTGCAGATTCATGGAAGATCCTTAGGACCCAAACAAGTTTGGGTCTGAAATGTGCTGCTTGAATGCTGGATGTAGGGATCATTGTAGTCAATTTCAAGATGAAGGCTTCATGAAAAAGGCTACAAGGAAAGTAAGTGAGAGAATGAAAGAAAAAGAAAATCTCACCAGGTAATACTTCTGAGAGATTCCCTGCTAAATAAAAACTGAAATTAATTGGGACTCTTATGCAAAGATCAATTGGTATATCAAATGGTGAACTGTGGAAGGACAAGTCATGCTTGTCTGGAAACTATCATTATGTGTGAGGAATAACCTCCGCCAAGTACCAATGATCTTCCTTGTGTAAGAGTCATTAATTTAAAAAAAAATGGTTGTCATTGAAACATGATTGCTTGTTTATTTCATTTCTTCCATGATGATTTTAGCTTGAATTACTTGCAAAAATTTTCACATCATTCACATGTAACTAAGAATCATGATTTTATTCAAAATGCTCAGAAACTCCATGTGAATATAAATTGAACACTTCATGAAAACATAGATGCATTGAGCAAGGCAAAAAGAAAATTTGGAACTAATTCTGCTCATAGTTCTGTCAATGAAAGAAATGCATCTATACCAAAAATAAAATCTTTTGGATTCAAAAATATTTATTGCACTCTAACATTGATTTCATTGCAGGACCCAAGTAAGTGTGGGTCCCAAAACCAGCTTGATCAACAATCTGAGGAGTCTTGCAGCCATACATTGTAAATGGATTCAAGATATTGGCTGTGCAAGGCAAGAAATGATTGGAGAACACATGTAAAATCTTTGAAAAACAATTGAAGTCCATTCAGGTAAAACTTCTTTATCATTTCAAAGTTGAATTGCCTGAATTGAAATGATGTTTGATTTTTTATCTGAACAATGAAAAATATGTTCTGATGCTACTCCCAACAATAACTTTGTGTTTTAACATTTGGAATCATGTTTGTGTTATCATGCTTGCTTAACTGTGCCCATGATTTTGTGTGCATATCAACAGCTTTGACTTTTTGGTATATCAAATGATGACATGTGGAAAAACAAGTTATGCTTTTTGGAAGCTATCATTATGCATGAGTAAAATACTCCGCCAAGTACCAGAAGGCCTATTATGCTTAAAGCTAATTGTGTGCATAATCATGTGTGAATTGCTTGCTAGCTTTTTCATTCCATGCACATATTAAGGGGGAGTAACTTTAAAAAAATGCAAAAATGTTCTTGAAAATGCAATGAATTTCATGCTAACAATAAAGAATAATTGACCTTTTTGCAATGACTATGTGATATATCAAATGGTGAAATGTGAAAGGACAAGTTAGGCTTGTCTGGAAACTATCATCATGCGTGAGAAAAATTCTCTGCCAAGTATCTATAGTCTTTTTCTGCATAAAGGTCATCAAGAAAAATGAAAATCTCAAAAACTTTATTTTAAGTCTTTGAAATAATTTTAAGTTTTTGAAAAACTTTTCTCCTTCAATAAATTGCAAGTTAATGCATGCTTGATCATGTTCATATTCTTTCTATGCAAACTACTTTGAATGAATATATCTGAATTGCTTAAATGATCATTTCATATCATGCATATCTTATGGGGAAGTGAGTCAAAAGAATCTTTGAGTGAAATGCTGGAGAAATATTCTTTCATATCTAATTTATTAACAACTCCCATTCAGTTTGTTGACAAATGTTCTTGCAAATAAATTTCTCACTCTCACATTGTATTGACATTTTTGGTATATCAAATGGTAATTTGAAGAAAGACAAGTCAGGCTTGTTTGGACACTTTCACTATGTGTGAGTATATGTCTCCGCTAAGTATCAAGAGCCTTGTATGCAATTGTTGAGGGGGAGTCCTTGTCTTTCAAATAAAACATTAATGTTCATTCTGTTTTCACTTGATTCCATTCCTATTTCTTCAATAATCTTCATGTTCACCTTGTAAGGGGGAGATACATGAAAGGGGGAGTCATTGTCATATCTCTTGAACTTACTTGTCTATTTTGAACCCCAAAGTCATCAAAATTTTTGAGTCTTTGTGCTATTTTCTTATGAGAGAATTAAAACATTGAAACTAAACTCATTGTGCATTTAGTTTAATTTTAAAGATTCAGTATCATTTCAAGGTTAAGCAATCTTAATACTGAATGTCTTTAAAGTGACTTGCAAAACACTTGTAGGCACATAAGTCATGACTTGTCTGGTCAAAGCAAACATATTCCTGCAAAATATCAAAAGAAAATGATCAAAATGATCAACAATCTGGAAAGACACAAGCAGAGCAATGTAAATTTTTGAACCGCTGAGTAACCAGACCATTTCACCTAAAAAGTGATTTGTTTCGCGTCAAAAAGTGGAAATTAAATTTTCAACTCTGTATAAGATAATGAAAGTTAAACCACTGAGTAATCAGGAGGTCTTGCATCTGATCAATGTGATCTCTTGCATTGAAAAGTGAGATTTAACTAATTTATTCTTGTATTCTTCCCAGTTAAAAATGAAAGAAAATCAACTTGACAGGATGGAAAGGCTTAAGACCTTAATAAAGTTCATGTATACTGAGTTTAGACCTATTATTCTACATTGTGTTAAAATTAAAGCTCCTAACATCCTTGTTAAATACTTCTGATCACTCATATAGGTCACTTTATTTCACATTTGCATCATTATTTTAACCACATTCAAATCATTATATCTGGCAATACCTTGTGTTGAGTGTGTCTTTATGATTAAACTTTGTGGCACAATACCAAAAACACAATCATTTCTCTCATTTGACAATATCACTTTGCCTCACTTATTTTAATTACTTCTGACCATTCATTTCTTGATCTCCTACAATCTTTGTTTCTCTCTCTTGTCTAACTTTTTGATGCTGTCAAAAAGGGGGAGAGAAATCCTTAAAGGAGGAGAAAGTAAAAGTTTCTAGGGGGAGAAAGTTCTTTATGGGGAGAAAGTTCAAGGGTGTATATGGTCAAGGGGAGTTATTGCAGTCAAGGAAGTCAAGTTATTGGGAGATTGTGCATATGTTTTGTCATCATCAAAAAGGGGGAGATTGTTGGGTTGAGTGTGTTTTGGAATTTCCTAAAGTTGTATTTTAATGATGACCAATGAACATCACTCATACTTTGATTTTGATGATGACATATTGTGATTTCAATGATGACATATTGTGATTTTAATGATGACATATTGTGATTTTAATGATGACATATTGTGATTTTAATGATGACATATTGTGATTTTGATGATGACATGTGAACATGTTATACATTTTATACATATCACAATAATGCTTAAACAACATGTTTTTAATGTTTAATATATCATATTTTAATGATAATATCTTGTACTAATGGCTTATGTGTTAAATTTTCAGGAATATCCAGATTTTGTCATGGTAGTGTCGACAAAGTCCATGGTCGTGTCGACACTAGACCCAGATTCCAGAGAGATCCATTTGTCTGATTGGGACAGTGTGTCGACACAGTCTGTGGTCGTGTCGACACTAGATCCAGCATCCAGAAGACCCTTTTTGAACAAATGGGACAGTGTGTCGACACACTCAATGGTAGTGTCGACACACTCCGGCTGAAACTCAAAAACATGAATTTCTCTGGACACGTGGCGCTTGGGAATTAAGGGATTTGACCTAGGTTTTTGTGCCCACGTACCCCAAGGCTCCTTATGGACATATGGGGCTATAAATACCCATGCTTCTTGTACCCCAAAGGCAAGAGAGCACATACACTTCCAGAAGAAGCTTTTTGGCGGCAAAAGGGGGCTTTCCAGATCTTGCTCCATCTCCAGAAGTTGCAGGCCATCCTTTCAAGAGGAAGGATGTGGGAATCAAGGGGAATCTCTGGAGAGAAGGTTGCTGTGCTAGGAAAGGGAGCAGATGCAACTGAAGAGCAGCAGTAGAAGAGGGATTTCTGGCATTTCAGATGCCATCAAAGTAGAGTATCGCCAACTGAGGAGAATCTCCATTGAATTCCATCAAGGCTCCTCAATTCAAGCATCTTCAAGACTCTTCACCGAAGAACACTCATTCTACATCCATTTCTCTCATTTCTGAGTTTGTTCTTCCTTATTTCGTCTATGAGATTTGTGCACGACGTTCTGCACAAATTTTGTGTACGAATTTGTCTTGAATCAAATCATTGCTAGAGGATCTGATTTCTGTGTCTTTGATCTAGCTTGTGTTTTTGGGAGCCGTCGATCTTTGGTTTGTGAGTCGTCGCACTCACGGGTTAGTTTGAGTCGTCGTGCTCAAATTGGAGTCGTCGTGCTCTGGTTATTGTTTGAGCCGTCGCGCTCAGTTTGTGAGTCGTTGAACTCAAGGTTGTTGGAGTCGTCGTGCTCCAGTGTATGTGTACTAGGGTTGAGTAGTGGAGACTCACTGTGTGAGGGGTGGATGTAGGAATCACTGGTGTGATTTCCGAACCACCTAAAAAATCCTATGTGCAATGGTTTGATCTGCTTGTTTGCGCTAGATGCTTGCATAGGATTTCGTACTCACACTAATTGTTGAATTGCTTCACACATCATCTAACACACTCACACTTCAGATCAGTAATTGTTTGTGTGAATTGATCTCTGATTCGAAGTAATTTTAAATTGCTTAAGCTTCCGCGTTAATTGATGTCAGATCTATTCAACCCCCCCTTCTAGATATAATCTGTCCACATATCCGATCCTACAGAGTACAGCAGACATCGACCTCTCAGGAGTCGGAGTACTGCCAGACTTCGACTTCTCATGAGTTGGATTCAGGAGTCCGAATTAGTGTGATATACAGTGTACGCTGTGGACTTAGAAAATTTTCATTGTGATGATACTTAGGTTCTGTGTAGGCCAGTCTTTGATAGAAAGTATGTTGTATAAATAAGAGCTTTTTGATTTTCATAAATGGTAAAGGTGAAGATATTAAAAGGTTTATCATAGCAAAAAATATTATGATAAATGTTAGCAAATAAATTAGCAAACAAGATAAAATAGTTGCTCAACAATTCTCCCCCTTTTTTGTAATGACAAAATTTTTACATGGTTAGTGAAAATAAATTTGATTTTACATAACAATTGATTTCTGTCTTATTTGTTCTTATTTATTTTTTTAAAAAAATCAAGTCCATACAAAAATGCAAATACAATGTGTTTCTTTCTCCCCCTTCGTGACATTAACAGAAAGGTGAAAATAGACAGCAAATGTAGAAACAAGCTATATGATTGCTGTAATGATTACATTATGAGGAAAAAGGTGGAGCTAGGGAGATACAGAGAAGGAGGGATGCGAGCCAGAAAAGGCTGAAGAAGATCCCATAGTTTCTTCTCGTTGTCAGGGAAGAAATTTTCAAACTTAAAATGATCTATTATGTTGGAGGGTCCTATGGAAGGGAGTTTCCTATAAGACTTGACATGCGGCGATGATACCAGCTGAGTCTCTTATGGTACTTGTCATCAGACAAGGCAAACTTAAGGGGAACAAATTTCTTCTTAGCATCTAAGGAAAGGAAGTCATGAATAGTGACATTCTAGTGAAGACCTTGGGAGTGAGCTGCATCCTTAGCCTGATAGTAGATGATATACCTCTGAATCCATTTGTCAAAAGCAGACTCCTAAGATTGTCATATCCTTTGAGGAGAAAAACAGCAGGAGATAGCTTAAGTTTTCGACATTCTGCACTTAGTTCAGGATATGCTGCTGCCCATTCATCTTCGTTTAGTCTTTCAGACTCTGCAAAGCAATGCTGAAATTCCTTCATCTGCTGAGAACTCTTGGGAGCATTCATGACTGCAAATCTATGGAAGGATAGCTTGATATTGTATTTGACTTTAAATCTGGCGGCTATCCTGATGTGCCTGTTGAGGACTAACTGTGCAAACTGTTTCCTGGAGGAGATGGCACCTACTAGACTGGGATGCAGTCTAGACGGCAAACCGATTGTCATGGAAGGAGTAATAGGTCTGTTACCTTGAAGTAACATCCTCCATTGCCCTTTATTGACATCTAGTAGACCAAGCTTAAACCTTTCTTCATTAAATGTCTTCATCCTAGTAAAATCAGTCTGGAGTTCTCTCAGGAGAGTACCAAACAGGTCAAAGAACCTAAGATTAAGATGATGGTGGACAGTTAAAAGAGAATTTCGAGACTTGGCTGATACGAATTTTTCTGCCTCAGAGGGGTAGATATTGACAAATTCTGATGGGGAAAGACTGTGGCTTTCTGTGTAATTAGATCTACATCAGCCACAAGAACTTCAGAAGTTCTGATTAGAAGAGGGAGCCAATCTTCAAATTTGTAGTTTGGCATCCCATGGACTTCAAGAAAAACTTTTATTGAGAGAAATGCTCTGAACAGATTCATGTGATGTTTAGAGTGATGGGTGAAAGCATACCAGAAAAGTGGAAGGAGGGAGCCACGACTTTGAGATCTTACACCAGATGATAGTCCTGGTGTAGAACTGAGTGTAGATGAAATAGTTGGTAAAGGAAGAGAGGTAAAAAAGTGTGGAGGTTGAGTGTGAAGGTCGGGAATATCTACCTCAAGAGTTTTAAAATGATATTTCAGAGGAAATGGAGGTATTTACATGAGGGTCTATAGCTGGTTGAGAAGTGGAAGGAGAAGGAGAAGGTGAAGTGGAGATATAAAGAATAGGTTGAGGTGGAGGTGGAGGAAGTTGTTCAGCAACTGGGGGAGGTATAGGATCAGAAGCAAGAGGAGGAGTTTGATCAGTGGAAGGAGAGGGAATAGTCAAGGGTTGAGAAGAAAAGACTGGTTGACCGGATTTCATAAGCTTCCTCCTAACCCTTCTCTTAAAGATCTTGACCTGAGGGTCTAACTCCTGATCACTCCACTCCAACTGCTACTCAGAAGGTTGAACTTCAAGTGTTGGCTGTTGCTGCTCTGATTCTACTGCTTGATCTTTCTCAGGCTGAACAGAACTACTCTCTAGTTGTACACCTACTACCTCAGGTTACTATTGTTGCTGCTGGTGCTGCTACTCAGGTTGAGTAGGAGGAACTTGAGAATTAGTTGTGCCCCGCAGGCACACCAACTGCAATAGAAGGACTTTTATCTGATGGACTTCTTCAAACATAACACGATCTCACATCCACCTGCTGAATTTGCATCTGCAGAACTGTCATCATTTCTTGTTGCTTTACAATTAACTAGACCACATCATCCAGATTCTTTCTAGTCTCCCCCTGAGACCTAGGCTGGGTCTCAACATGTGGTGGAGATGTGTGGTGGGGCTCCTCATAGGAAAGCTCAACTGGAGTGGTGCTAGGGATATCTTCTTCATGAGCCACTCCTTTGCCTCTTAAGTCCCTTAGAACTAGATTGATTGTGTCTTCAGGAGCATCCTGTATTTGAGAGGGGACAGTAGGCTGGATCACTTCTTGTTCTGCTACAGGGCCTTTTCTTCTCTAGCTTCTTCTTGGGTTGGAACAGAAGAGGAACTCTGTGCCTCATCTGGAAATATTTTGTGAGTGCACCTGGGGACAGAGTCCTTAACCCAAACATTCTGAGACTTATCTTCTAGGACATAATGGCTTCTCCTCAGGGTGGGGAGCCCTATCTTCTCTTTTACAGAGGTGGACACTTCATCTCTTAAGTCCACCGAAAATTTCTTGAAAACAAGAGTTAGCAAGGGTCCATAGGGAAGGGACTCTTGCAGGTTCTTGGAACATGCCATCCTTTCCAATATAATGGAAGGCAAGTTAACCCTGTGGCCTCTGAATAGCCCAAAAAACAAACTGCCGTCTCTAACAATAATGGAAGAATGTGTACCTACTCTAGGAGTGATGATATTTGAGATGATAGAGTGGAGTATTCTCATCTCTACAGAGAGCTCGTTGACTAGGAGACCTTTCTTCGTGATGGAGCCTAAATTTCCAATGACTCCCAATTTCTGCTTCTCCATGGACACAACTTCACTGATCTTGCATCCAGAGTTCGAGCAATCCAGGAGTCCTACTAGAAGATCTTCTGAAATAGTAACTGTGGTGATGATCAGTTCATCCCCATATAATTTCATTTATTATATGCCTATTTTGGTGATTAACAAAACTTTAATAAAGTACTGCCTAACAAGTTCTCCTGAAGCTTAGTCACAGGAAATAAATCAGACAAAATCAAGCAAAACATGTAAGTATTCTTACACTGTAGCATTTAAAGTTTAGAGCATGTAATTTTTCAAAGTACACATCGACTTCCTAAGTTTCATATCGACTTCATTAGAATCATAACGATTTCTATACTATTATCAATTTCAGTTTCACAAGGATTTCATAAGTATCACATCGATTTCAGTTTTACAACGATTTGTTAAGTGAGAACAATGATTTGATCTCACAACGATTTGTTAAGTGAGAACAACAATTTGATCTCACAACGATTTGTTAAGTGAGAACAACGATTTGATCTCACAAGGATTTGTTAAGTGAGAACAACAATTTGATCTCACAATGATTTGTTAAGTGAGAACAACAATTTGATCTCAATACGATTGTTAAGTGAGAAACAACGATTTGGTTCTCAAATGATTTGTTAAGTGAGAAACAACGATTTGATTCTCCTAATGATTGTTAAGTGAGAAACAACGATTTGATTCTCACACGATTTGTTAAGTGAGAAACAACGATTTGTGTTGGGATCGGAATAATGGATAATGGCAAAGCTAGAAGGGGGGGTTGAATAGATTGCAGCGGAAACTAAAGGTATTTAAAAATTACTTGGAATTAAGAATCTATTCAAATAAAACCCCACTGAACAGATGCAATATGTGTATTAGTGTGTGTGAGCAAATCAATTAGTAGGGTGAGCGAAATCCCTATGCATGCATCTAACGCAATACAAAGTCAAACACAATTCAAACCACTGCCAGAGGGATTTTTAGGGGGTTTGGAAATCACCTCTAGTGACTCCTATGTCCACCCCTCACACAGTGAGGCCACACTACTCAAAACCTTAAGTACAACACACACTGGAGCATGACGACTCCAACACCCTTGAGCACGACGACTCAAGACACAACCGGAGTACGACGACTCCAAACCCTTTGAGTAGGACGACTCAAAGAAAACTCAGGAGATAGGCACGACAACCTACTCCATAGACCACTTGTGAATTCAGCAAATTCACAAGCCCTTGAGCACGGAAGCTCAAGCACCAGAGCACAACAGCTCCAACCCATAGCACTACGGCTCCAAACCTTTGGACCAGAAGGATCCAAGTTCTGCTAGAACAAGCTCAGGTTAGAGAATGGATCCTCTAGCCCGATCTATCTCAATATAATGATAAAAATAGAACAAACAGAATTAAGTGATCTGTGTAGAACACATACACAGATCACACAATGAAAAACTGGATGAACACTCCAAGAAAATAAATGAAATAGATGTGACTTGGACGTTCCTTGATGTTGCAGAAGCTTGGATTGAAGACGCTTGAACGAATTCGTTGGAGATCTTCTTCAATCCATGATGCTCTGCTTTAGTGGCATCTGGATTGCCAGTTCTTCTTACTTTGTGCTTTCTGCTCCCTTTCTGGATGCAGATACTTTATCCTCTCTCCTCTCTCTTCTCTTTCTCACATTCTCCTTCCAAACAACATACTCTTCCCCCTTTCTGGACGCAGGCTCCCTATTTCCCTTTCTGCAGCCGCCACCCCTTTTCTGGAGATGTCTGGTCTCTCTCTCCTTTGGAGTACAAGAAACATGGGTATTTATAGCCCCATGTGTCCATATGGAGCCTTGGGGTGCGTGGGCACAAAACTCTTGGTCAAATCCCTTGATTCCTAAGCAGCCATGTGTCCAGAAAAATTCCCATTTTTGAGCTTTAGTCGAAGTGTGTCGATACACAGGCAGACTGTGTCGACACCACTGGCTTCAACTGTTCAGACTGCTTCCTGGGACAGTCATCTAGTGTCGAATACAGGTGGATTGTGTCGAAACCTGGTTTGCTTCTATCAGAACATGCTTCTGGGACAGTCAGCGAGTGTCGACACACAGGTGACTGTGTCGACACTACTGTGACAATTTGTGTAAACCTGAAAATATAAAGTGTAAACCATAATACAAAGATATTATCATTAAAATGTGAGATATTAAACATAAAAACATGTTGTTTAAGCATTGTTGTGATAGTATAAAATGTATAACTTGTTCAATATGTCATCATCAAAATCAAGGTATGAGTGATGTTCATGGTCATCATTAAAATACAACGTTAGGAAATTCAAAACACACTCAACCCACATTCTCCCCTTTTGATGATGACAAAATATATGCACAATCTCCCAATAGCTGACTCGCTTGACTTCAATAACTCCTCTTAACTATATTCACCCTTTGAACTTTCTCCCATAAGAACTTTTCTCCTTTAAAGAACTTTTCTCCCCCTTTTGACAACATCAAAATATAGATAAGGGAGAGAAACAAGGATTGTAGGAAATCAAGAAATGAAATGTAAGAAATGAATGGTCAGAAATAATCAAAATAAGTGAGGCAAAGTGATATTGTCAAATGAGATAAATTATTGTGTTTTTATTATTGTGCAACAAAGTTTAATCACAAAGACACACTTAACACAAGGTATTACAAGATATAATGATCTGAATGTGGTTAAAATAATGATGCAAATGTGAAGTAAAGTGACCTATATGAGTGAGCAGAAGTATTTAACAAGGATGTTAGGAGCTTTAATTTTAACACAATGTAGAATAATAGGTTTAAACTCAGTATACATGAACTTATTAAGGTTTTAAGCTTTTCCATCATGTCAATTGATTTTCTTCATTTTTAACTGGGAAAGAATACAAGAATAAATTAGTTAAATCTCACTTTTAGTACCAAGAGATCACATTGATCAGATGCAAGACCTCCTGATACTCAGGGGTTAACTTTCATTATCTTATACAGAGTTGAAAATTTTGATTTCCACTTTTTGACGCGAAACAAATCACTTTTTTAGGAGAGATGGCCCGGTTGCTCAGGGTTCAAGAATTGCATTGCTCTATTTGTATCTTTCTAGATGTTGATCATTTTATTTTGTTGTTTTGCAGGAATATATTTGCTTTGACCAGAAAAGTCATGACTACAAATTAGAAAATTTATTTTAACATGTGATAAAAATGAAGCTTAAACATGCACATGTTAAATATTAAAACCACTCATGTGCCTACAAGTGTTTTGCAAGTCGTTTTAAAGACATTCAGTATTAAGATTGCTTAACCTTGAAATGATAATGAGTCTTTGAAATTAAACTTATGCACAATGAGTTTAGTTTGAGTATATTTATTCTCTCACAAGAAAATAGCACAATGACTCAAAAATTCTGATAATTGGGGCTCGAAATGGGCAACAATTGTCAGAGAATTGAGTAAAGAGTTGACAGTGAGCACAAATATGATACTGATAGATTCCAATTCATATAGTCCCCTCTCAAGGTAACATGAAGATTATTGAAGAAGAACATTTCAGTGAAATGAAAGTAGAATAATCAAGAATGATTTAGAAAACAAGGTTCCCCTCAACAATTGCATAAAAAGGCTCTTGATATTT
This sequence comes from Colocasia esculenta, assembly GCA_014218235.1. Taxonomy (NCBI): domain Eukaryota; kingdom Viridiplantae; phylum Streptophyta; class Magnoliopsida; order Alismatales; family Araceae; genus Colocasia; species Colocasia esculenta. Next base: position 86,384,639 of record CM024754.1, on the reverse strand, counting down.
GGCGGAGACTTGTACTCACACTAGTGAAATGTCTAGACAAGCTTGACTGCCTTTCTTCAAGTCACTATTTAATATACCAAGAATGCCAATGCAGTGTGGAGAAACCTTCATTCTAGAATGAAGCAATATCCAAAGATTTCAAGAAACTGTCGACAAACTTGATCTCATGTGTTGACAGTTACAAAAGTAGCAGACTCAGTGTTGTCAAAATAACCTTTCAAGAATAGAGCAGCAGTGACAACTAGTGTCAACACATGTGCACTATGTGTCGACCTGATCATGATAAAAAGAATTGGTGTCGACAAAAGAGAAGATGTGTGTCGACCAGAGCATGATCAAATTCAAGTTTCTAAACTTTTCAAGTTCCAACAAGTTTTAACAATTATTTGCAGCATTTTTAAGAGCATTTTGAACTTCCCAAAATTACTCCCCCTTAACATGTGCATGGAATAAAAAAAAATTGTAATCATTCACACATGATTATGCATATAATTAGCTTTATGCATAACATGACTTTTGGTACTTGGAGGAGTATTTTACTCACGCATAATGATAGTTTCCAAACAAAGCATAACTTGTTTTCCACATGTCATCATTTGATATACCAAGAAGTCAAAAAAGAGATATGTACATGGAGTCATGGGCACAAACAAACAAACATGATTTCAATTGTTATGACATAAATTCTTGTTGGAAGCAACATTGAAACACATTTCTCTTGTTCAGATATAAAATTAAACATTCATTTCAATTCAGAACATTTACATTTGAAATGATAAAGAAATTTAACTGAAACAGTCTTCATTTCTTTTTCAAGATTTTACCTATGTTCTCTAATCATTTCTTGCCTTCACAACCAATATTTTGAATCCATTTACAATGTGGCTGCAACAAAGATTTTACCTATGTTCTCCAATCATTTCTTGCCTTGCACAACCAATATTTTGAATCCATTTACAATGTGGCTGCAAGACTCCTCAGCTTGCTGATCAAGCTAGTTTTGGGACCCACACTTGTTTTGGGTCCTGTAATGAAATCAATGTTAGAGTGCAATAAAGATTTCTGAATCCAAATGATTTTATTTTTGGTATAGATGCATTTCTTTCATGATAGAACTATTAGCATAATTAGTTTCAGATTTTCTTTTTGCCTTGCTCAATGCATCTATGTTTTCATGAAGTTTTCTAATTTTTGGATTTTAATATAAGCAGAAATAGAAAGATTTTGTGCAGTATTTCTATGCCTATACACATGGAATTTTTGAACATTTTTAGTATGAACATGATATTTATTCCTGTGTGTATGAGCATATGCATTAGATTGGAATTTTTGAGCATGCACAACAAAATCATTTCTGTACCAACAATCCCTAGAAATATGACCAATTTTATGACAATGAAGCATTGGACTGATTTGGCATGTTTATTGAAATTTTGATTTCTAATCCAGCAATGTTTGGCAAGATGACCGGTTTATTGCAGTTAAAGCAAATGAGAGCATTTCTTATCTGGTACTTACCTTGGCATGTATGCATTTGATGGAATCTCCTTTCCTGTGAGGAGGCATACCATGAGGAGAAGGAGGTACTTTTTGGTGGCTCTTGGCATGATGTGAATTTGTAACTTGTATTGGAGCTTTTTGGATTGATGGAGGAAGTAGATGAATCTTCTTGACACTAGCATTTTTTCTTTTTCTCTGTCTGTTTCTGAACAAGAACTTTCACTAGTTTTTTCATTAGAATTAGCAGAGTTCTTGTTTGCAACAGCTTTAACAAATGTTAATTTTTTGTTTTTTTTCAATTTTCTTATCTCTCACAGAGCAAGACTTGTGCATTTAGTATTCTTCAATTCATGTTGAAGCTTATGTTTTTCAGCTTTTGCAATCAACAACTTCTTTTCTGAAATTTGAAGCTTGTTTAGCATGACATCCAAACCATTTTTCATCTTGTTCTTTTCATTTTAATTGAGCATTTATTTTCCTTATCAGAAATTTTATTACTGAAATTGCTACAATCATTATCTAATGGTTTGTCATTAACAATATTCAATCTTTCTCTTTAAGTGACAATTTTCTTCAACAATTGTTTGCATCTTTCAGTTATTTGGTGATCATGAGCCATGTTAGAAATCTGTTTGTTTAATTGATCATTGTCAGATTTGAAGTTTCATGAGATCATCATTCTTCTTTTTCATTTTCCAGATTAATGACTTTTGATTTCAAAGCTCATAGTTATCTTTTAATCCATTCAGTTTATTTTCACAGATTTGGACTTCATCTTCCAAATCTCTTTCTCAGAATTTAAAATTTTTACTTCATTTTTCAAATTCTCATTTGCTTCATGGCAATGTTTTAAAGTCTTTTTCAAGTCTTTTTTTTAGTGTTCAACTGTACATTAAGATTTTGTATCTTCTCACAGAATTCAATCAATTTAACCTGAGACATTCCTTCTTCTACAACAGAATCAGAGTTAGAATACATAGATGAGTCTGGAGTGGATTTACCTGACCTTGTACACCCATTTGATTTCTTATGTTTTGAAGAGGATGAAGAATGCTCTGAGCTCTTTGAATGTGCTGTGAGAGCCACAGTTTTTTGAATTGGTGATTTTCTGGATTCTTGAAGTTCTTCTTTGCCATTGAGCATTTGTGAATTTCTTTTGCTCCTTTCCTTTGTGCTTCCTCTGAAAAACTTGATGAAAGTGAGATTGGGGATTTCTCTGAATTATAACAGGAAATTCATGCAGATTAAAGAAATTTGCCATTATACCAAAACTAAAAGATTATTAGATCTATTCATAGTGAAATAGTGCAACAAGGAATTAGATCTAACATATAGAGTGGTTAACCCGCTCTGATACCAATTGTTGGGATCGGATAGATGGATAATGGCAAAGCTAGAAGGGGGGGGGGGTTGAATAGATTTGCAGCGGAAACTAAAGCAATTTAAAAATTACTTTGAATTAAGATATCTATTCAAATAAAACCCCACTGAACAGATGCAATATGTATGATTAGTGTGTGTGAGCAAATCAATTAGTAGTGTGAGCGAAATCCCTATGAATGCATCTAACGCAATACAAAGTCAAACCACAATTCAAACCACTGCACAGAGGATTTTTAAGTGGTTTGAAAATCACCTCAGTGACTCCTACGTCCACCCCTCACACATGAGGCCACACTACTCAAACCTTAAGTACAACACACACTGGAGCACGACGACTCCAACACCCTGAGCACGACGACTCAAGACACAACCAGAGTACGACGACTCCAAACCCTTTGAGTACGACGACTCAAAGAAAACTCAGAAGATAGGCACGACAATCTACTCCATAGACCACTTGTGAATTCAGCAAATTCACAAGCCCTTGAGCAGGACGGCTCAAGCACCAGAGCACAACAGCTCCAACCCAGAGCACTAAGGCTCCAAACCTTTGGACCACGAAGGATCCAAGTTCTGCTAGAACGAGCTCAGTTAGAGAATAGATCCTCTAGCCCGATCTACCTCAATACAATGATAAAAATAGAATAAACAGAATTAAGTGATCTGTGTAGAACACATACACAGATCACACAATGAAAAACTAGATAACACTCCAGAAAATAATGAAATAGATGTGACTTGGATGTTCCTTGATGAAGAAACTGCAGAAGCTTGGATTGAAGACGCTTGAACGAATTCATGGGATCTTCTTTAATCCACGATCTCTGCTTCAGTGGCATCCGGATTGCCAGTTCTTCTTCTTCCTTTGTTGCTTTTCTGCTCCTCAATCTGATGGCGCTGCTCTACTCCCTTTCTGAATGCAGATACTTTATCCTCTCTCCTCTTCTCTTTTCTTCTTCTTCATGTTCTCCTTCCAAACAGCACTGCTCTTCCCCCTTTCTGGATGCAGGCTCCCATTTTCCCTTTCTGCAGCCGCCACACCCTTTTCTGGAGATGTCTGGTCTCTCTCTCTCCTTTGGAGTACAAGAAACATGGGTATTTATAGCCCCATGTGTCCATGTGGTGCCTTGGGGTGTGGGGGCACAGAAATCTAGGTCAAATCCCTTGATTCCTAAGCAGCCACGTGTCCAGAAAAATTCCCATTTTTGAGCTTTAGTCGAAGTGTGTCGACACACAGGCAGACTGTGTCGACACCACTGGCTTCAACTGTTCTGACTGCTTCCTGGGACAGTCATCTAGTGTCGACACACATGTGGACTGTGTCGCACCACGGTTGCTTCTCTCCAACATGCTTCTGGACAGTCAGCTAGTGTCGACACACAGGTGGACTGTGTTTGACCACCACTGTGACAAATTTGTGTAAACCTGAAAATATAAATGTAAACCATATACAAGATATTTATCATTAAAATGGAATATTAAACATCAAAACTGTTGTTTAAGCATTGTTGTGATATGTATAAAATGTATAACATGTTCAATCTGTCATCATCAAAATCAAGGTATGAGTGATGTTCTTGGTCATCATTAAAATACAACTTTAGGAAATTCCAAAACACACTCAACTTAACAATTTGGTGTCACAACGATTTGATATGATACATAACGTGATAAGTAGAACAATGATTTGTGTCCACAACGACTTGCTTATAACGATTTGACCACAATGACTTGTGTTCACATCGATTTGCTTATGTTGAACAACGATTGGTGTATCTGTACAAAGATTTGCTTATATGTGTACAACGATTTGTTCACATCGACTTGCTTCTACTATAAGAACGATTCGCTTGCTCTTGCAACGATTTCATTAGTGGAACAGTGTCTTGGACACATCGATTTCTCTATCATAGATTTAATGAATATATCTAATTATTCTCATGATATTCAAATATATTTTCAAATATTGTGAAAGTCAAAGCCTTCCCGCACACATCTCTAATATCCTTGCATTTATATGAATGTTCACATCATCTGCTTGTTGCCTTCTATTCTTATGTTTCTATAAGAAAACACTTTCAGAAAGCAGAATGACATTTCTATTTTGGTGAATAGTCTTACTACATGAATTCTAACGTTGACTGACAGCAAGAGACAACCTAGTTGTCTTTGCCTTGGCATTTAATGTGTGCAGGTTTCTGCCAGTACCAGGTCATACAACGTTGGACAAAATAGAAGCTGAAGGATATCAAGATGGATATTCTCCTTGCGTGCATGGAGCGTAAAGTATTAAATGACTGCAAGCACACCTGTCGTACTCGACGAACCATGTAGTCTAACGAGCACCAACCTAGAACAAATGGACACTTCAATGGATATATTTTTAAAGAGAAGGATATATATAGAAGACTGATGACTCCGTAAACAAGAACTTTAGAACTTTGTGATCTTCATCTTACAACCTGCGAGCATTAGAAAGAAGAGCCCTGAGTTTCACTCCCTAGCTTGCTGTAGCTCTTGCTCTCCATTCTCATTGTTTTTTTGGCCTTGGAGAGCTTGTGTGTTCTGAGAGTTTCTTTGTAGATCTTTCTCTCTCAGTCACTGCTCAGATCGAGCATTTGTTGTAAGCTTGGTCTAGGGGCATTTGCCTTATTCACACTTGTGGTGAAGTTCCTCTTCAGCGGTGAAGAGAAGACCTGTTGTGAATAGGTGGTTGGTATACCTTCGGTAAGGAAGACTTGTGTATCAGGGTGTTTGTATTTCTCTTCGGGGTAGAAGAGAAGGCCAGCTGCGGCTGGATGTGTAAGGTCCTTAAGGGGGACAGTACCTTGGTAGTGAAAGCCCAAGTTGGTACTTGGGGACTGGACGTAGGACCCCTGGTATAGAAGGCCGAACCAGGATAAAAATCTCATGTTGCATGTGTGATTACTTTTATGCGTTTCATTCATCTAACACTAACCATTTCCTTAGTGTTTTCTATTAAGTATTTTTGTTAACATGTTTTAATTCAAAAGAATTTTAGAATTCCATTCACCCCCCCCCCCTCTAGCTTGCTAGATGGGCAACAGTGTGTAATCAGAGCCAAGTCTCTTCAATAAAGAAGATCTCACGATCTGAAGAGCAAAGATAAATGGCAGCTCAAGGGTATGCAGAAGGCCAGTCAGTCAACAGACCACCTTTGTTCGATGGTGAGGACTACAACTACTAGAAGACCAGAATGGAGTTTTTCCTTCAAAGTCTCGATTTTTAAATCTGGTCAATCATAGAAGAAGGAGACTTAGTAGTTCTCAACAATAGAGATAATTGGACAGAAGATGACAGAAGAAAATATTCTTAACTGCAAAGCAAAAAAAAGCATCTGTGGTTGTATGCTAAGCAAGAAGGAGTTCAACAGAATTTCAGCTTGCAAATCCCTATCGAAATGTGGGAAAAGTTGAGAATCACATATGAAGGCACAGACAAAGTAAAGGAAACCAGAATAGATATTCTAGGAACTCAATATGAGCGTTTCAGATGCAGTCAGAAGATAATCAATCACTCAGTTGTACAATAGATTTACAGACATTACAAATGGTCTGGCTGGTCTGGAAAGCATATGAAATGGGGGATAGGTAAGAAAAATCCTAAGATCCCTACCAGCCTCGTGGCTCCAAAGGTGACAGCCATAGAAGAGGCAAAATGACTTGAGAAGGATGTCATTGGAAAAGCTTGTGGGTCACTCATGGCCCACGAGATCAACATGGAAAGGTTAGGAGAGTCCTCTAGCAGAAAGAGCATAGCAATGCACTAAAGTCATAGAAGGTAGCACCGAAGAAAATCAGAAGATGAAGATGTAGCAGCGAGAGATAGCGAAGATGAAGAAGCTCTTCTATCCAGAAGACTGCAGTGAATATTGGCAAAGAAAAAATATCAATATGGAAGAAGACACTTTAAGAAAGGAAAAGATCTCAGAAATTGAAGGAAAGAGCTCAAAAAGTCAGAATCCATATGCTACGAATGCAAGAAGCCTGGACACATCAAGCCGAGTGTCCGAAGCTGAAGAAGACCGAGTTTAGAAAGAAGGACAACTCATAGAAATTCAAAAAATACAAGAAGAAGGCCATGCAGCAGCATGGGACAACGACATGTGACTCAACAGTGAGTCAAGCTCGAGTGAAGAAGAAGAAGAAAGGCCCAACCTGGCCTTCATGGCAAACATCGACGACAAGGTAACCTTGACTCATCATTCACTTCATGCCAATGATTCTGATTCTGACAGTTAGAAGATACTTCAATGAACTATATAGTAAATATAAAGAAGTATGTAAGTACTAAAAACCCAACAGAAAAAATCATGCTTGTTTTAGAAGACACCAACTCAGACCTAAAATCTAAAATAGCAATTAGAGAAGCAACTTCTGAACTAAAAAGGAGAAATGAATTGCTATGTGAAGATCTGAAAAATAAAAATGAACAGATAGCAAGTCTAGAAAAATAAGAAACTCTAGATGAACTTAAAAGGAAATGGACACATTAACTAAGGAAAACAAATATCAACTAATACCATGAAAAGTTTACAAATGGAAAATCAACCTTAATACTCAAAGGAGCTAGAAGATCAGGTAAGAAGAAACATGGTTTAGAATATGTCCCACCTAATAATGAAGAAACGATAGTCTATCCTAAGGTATATCCAACTCCAAAATTTGTAGCTGAACAAGATACTAAATATAAATCGAACTTTAAATATATCTCAACTGAAAAAGTAAGTAAAATATTCTGTTGTAGTCATAAATCGAACTTTAAATATATCTCAACTGAAAAGGTAAGTAAAATATTCTGTTGTAGTCACTGTAACAGATTAGGTCATACCAAAATAACTTGTCCCACTAAACACCTAAAATGGGTACTTAAAAGAAAAAGTAAGGAAACTAACCAGCAAGCACCCAAAGAAACTTGGGTACCTAAATCTTAGTGTTTTTATTGCAGGGAAGCCTTAAAGCATCAAAGTGGTATCTAGACAGCGGGTGCTCAAGGCACATGACAGGCAACAGGAAGTTGTTTTCACACTTTGAAGATGAAGAAGACACAGTAACTTATGGGGATAATGGAAAAGGTGTAGTGATCGGCTGTGGATCAGTTGGCAATCATGGTAAAATCCTCATTGAAGATGTTTTATGCGTACAAGGGCTCAAGCATAACCTAATCAGCATCATCCAGCTATGTGATAAAGGGCATCAAATAAAGTTTCAAGAGTCAAAGTGCGTAATCATGAAACACGGTGCAACAGTGTTTGAAGCCTGTATAGAAAAGAATTTGTATGTGCTTCACTTGGAAGAATTAAAGGATCAGGAAGTTTGTCTTGTAGCAAAGTAAAGATCAGTCAGCTGAACTTTGGCATAGGCGTTTGGGCCACTGCAGTTTGGATGAATCAGAAAATTGGTAAAAAGGAATCTAAGGGAAGCATACAAAATCATCCTTCAAGTCAAAAACTGTTATATCAACTTCAAAACCATTGGAACTATTACATCTAGATTTATTGGGCCGATGAGAACAACCAATTTAGGAGGAAGAACTTTGGGTTTGTGATTGTAATGATTACTCCAGATTTACTTGGGTATCGTTTTTTGGAACATAAGGATGATACCTTCGACATTTTGTTAATTTCAGTAAGAAAGTTCAGAAAGACAAGAAGTTCAGTATAATTAGCATCGATCAGATCATGGAGGAGAATTTCAAAATGAAAGATTTACATAATTCTGTGATGATCATGGAATTGAGCATAACTTCTTAGCTCCAAGGACACCCTAGTAAAATGGAGTAGCTGAGAGGAAAAATAGGACCTTGTTGGATATGGCAAGAACAATGTTAGCAGAATATAATCTTCCAAGATATTTTTGGGCTGAAGTAATCAACACTGCATGTTATATAATTAATAGAGTGATGATCAGGCCAATCCTGAAGAAGACTGCATACGAGCTTTACAAGGGAAATAAACCAAAGATCAGTCATTTCAGAACCTTCGGTTGTCCTTACTTCATCCACAATAATGGCAAGAGAGATATTGGTAAGCTGGACTCAAAATCTGATGAAGGTATATTTATGGCGTATGCTTCTAAACCCAAAGGCAATAGGGTATTTAATAAACAAAATTTATTAATTGAGAAAACTGTACATGTTATTTTTGATGAAACTAACCCTTCCTTGAGAAAGGAAGTAGACACTGATGATGATGCAGAAAATTTAGCCAGGAAATTGGAGGATACATCTCTCAAAGATAAAGAGGATCCACCATTGGAAGAACTACAACAAAAGGAAATATCCCATAATGATCTTCCAAAGGAATGGAGATACAAGAAGGATCACCCGTTGGATAACATCATTGGAGATCGATCGGTTGGGGTAAGAACTAGAGGTAATGTAATTCCTTGTGACTATTTAGCCTTTGTATCCCAAATAGAGCCTAAGATAGTCAATGAAGCACTATCTGATGAATCTTGGATACTAGCCATGCAAGAAGAACTCAATCAGTTCAGGAGAAATCAAGTTTGGTCCCTTGTTCTGAGACCATCAGATCATCCTGTGATTGGAACCAAATGGGTGTTCAGGAACAAATTGGATGAAGCTGGTGCGATCACTAGAAACAAGGCTAGACTGGTTGCTCAAGACTATTCCTAAGAGAAGGCATAGATTTCGATGAAACCTATGCACCAGTGGCTAGACTAAAGGCAATTAGAATCTTACTTGCTTATGCATCTGCATAAGATTTAAAGCTTTTTCAAATGGATGTAAATCTCATTTTTAAATGGTTTCATAAAGGAGGAAGTCTATGTAGAACACCTTCTGGTTGATGATGTGGATTTTCCTAATCATGTTTTTAAATTGCATAAAGCATTGTATGGTTTAAAGCAAGCACCTAGAGCATGGTATGAAAGGCTCAGTGCATTCTTATCATGGTTTTATCAGAGGACAGGTAGATAGCACATTATTTATTAAATCAAAGTCAAAAATATATTACTTGTACAAATATATGTAGTTGATATAATTTTTTGATCGACTGATGAATCTCTTTGCAAGTATTTTGAAAAGCTTATGCAGGGAGAATTTGAAATGAGTATGATGGGGGAGTTAAATTATTTCCTTGGATTGCAAATCAAGCAAGGAAAAGAAGGCACACATATCTGCCAAGCTAAGTACACCAAGGAATTATTGAAGAAATTTGGATTCGACAATGCAAAGCCATGGTCAACACCAATGAGCACATCTACAAGATTAGACAGTGACAAAGATGGTAAGAAGGTAGACCATAAGCTCTACAGAGGTATGATAGGTTCACTACTTTATTTAACTACCAATAGACCTGATATTTTATTTAGTGTATGCATGTGTGCAAGGTATCAAGCTGATCCTAAGGAATCTCACTTAATCTCTGTCAAAAGAATCTTTAGATATCTAGCTAAATCTCATGATATAGGCTGATGGTATCCTAAATCATGCAAAGTAAATTTAGTAGGATATTATGATGCTGACTATGCTGAATGCAAGATAGATAGAAAAAGCACTAGTGGTTTTGTCAATTTCTTGCAGGATGCTTAATCTCATGGTCCTCAAGAAATAAAATTTAGTAGCACTATCAACAGCTGAGGCTGAGTACGTGGTTGCTGGAAGCTGTTGCACACAACTCCTTTGGATAAAACAAACAGCTTGAGGATTATAGACTGCACTTAAAGACAATTCCATTGCTGTGCGACAACACCAGTGCAATAAATCTCACCAAAAATCCAGTTCAGCACTCAAGGACAAAGCATATAGAGGTTAGATATCATTTTATTAGAGATCATGTAGCTAACGGAAATACAAATATTTCTTTCATAGATACTCAAAATTAGTTAGCAGATATCTTGACAAAAGCCTTACCTGAAGAGAGATTTGCCTCTCTTAGAAGGGAATTAGGCATATGTAATTTGTGATAGATTTATCTGTATAAAACTGAAAAAACTAATATTTCAGAATAATCCTTATTCTCTCCCCTGGATTTAGTGAATTCTTTAATTTGCTCGCTTCATATATAGCTTTGACGGTTCGTTATTGTCAAAGCCTTTATTTATCTCAAACTCGTCTCCATTTTGTCGTTTTCTATATTTAATGCTCTGTCCCCTCAAAAGTAACTTTATGCTTATCTCTAAAATCCTGCAATCTGTGTCACAACGATTTACCTCCCTCTCTCATCTCTTTCGACTCGCCTGGAATGATAAGCCCTATCGATTCTGGCTCTCCTTCTCTGAGAGATTTCAAAGAATCCCTTTCTTCCCATGAAAAATTTTTGAGGGCTTCTGCTCCAATCTTCCTCTCGATCCTCAAGAACCTCTCCTCATTCAATTCCATGGCGGCTTCTGGGGTCTCCGGCACCGTCGGCGGTTACAGCACCATATTCCTCACAGCAGAGCAGCAAGAGAGATTTGCAACGGTGAAGGCGAAGCTATGCGGCAACAAAGTAGTTGATGTAGCAGACTTGGAGAAGAACAGGATGCATAGCATAGTAGCCGCGATGCAGAGGATGAAGTGGACGCAGATGGCAACTTTCTCTGAGGCAAGTTACCCAGATTTAGTAAAAGCTTTTTATGTCTGTTTGAAATCAGAGGCAGATGGGTCCTTGACTTCCACAGTCAAAGGAACCCATATTCATATCACCTATGATCTATTGGAATCTCTATTTGGAGTTTCTACCTCCGGTCACAGTGGTGTACACACTGAAGATGTTCATGCCAAGGGTTTGGGCATTGTCGGAACTGAATACAAGGTAAAGGATGGAAAAATCGACATCAACCAGTTAAATGCTTTCAATAGAATCCTGCACTTCATTGTTTGTCAAATTCTTGTGCCCCAGAGTGCTACCTTCTCCACTTGTACTAAGGCAGACTCCGATATGATGTTCTGGGCCATCCAGAACTAAAATATTAACATGGCTGAAGTGATTATCGAGCGGATGAAGTTTGTGAATGCGATGATTTGGGACAAGAAGAGTAAATTAAATGTGTCCCTTCCCTATGCTCATCTGTTGACAAAGATTTTACAACACTTCAACATTAGCTTATCTGGAGCAGTTTTTGAGAAGATGGGCCAAGCAATCAGGAGCAGAAATTTGAAGAAAAGTGGTATGGACCAAGACCTCAGTAGCTAAAGGTGAGGCCATTATCGGTGAAGCTCAGGAAGTTCAGATCCCTGAAACAGGATAAGAAGTAGCTGTAAGGGCTGAAGCCTCTTCAGCAGACGTTCCAGTTGTGCCAGCAGTTCAAGAATAGCAAGAAGAAGAAGCAGCAGCAGGTGTCAGAGTGGACGATTTAGTGTTCAGTGAAAGTAGAATAGAGGATATGCCTCCAGAACATATTGAGCCCATTGGGCAAGTATCAGAGGCAGACACCCCACCTCTCTTGTAGCATCTATACTTCGAAATGTGCTGGACTCTATCACTAGCACTCAGGGGGAGCAAGAAGACACTGTTGCAGCAAATGTTCTGAAGGTTGTGGCACCAGGCCATAATGAAGCTATCCAAATGGAAGATGCTCCCATTCAGGGGGAGCAAGAAGTTTTGGCTAAAGATGTGGCACCAAGCCACAATGTGGATGTTCAAATGGAGCTGTCGCGTTCTGAAGGTGGTCTATCGTGCCGTCGCGACAGCAGCCGAATGTTGTCATTCGAGCATAAATGTAAGTGTGCAATTATCTGTTCAGCGTGATTTATGTTATATGATGATAATAGGAGGTGCATTGGCACTCTCTCTACGCTCGGGGAGCGTGTGGTGTGTGGTTTTTCTGGTGTTAATGTGGTTTACGTGGAGGTTTCACGTGGCTTGTGCGTTGTGCACGTGGTTTCTGTGTACGTGGTGTGTAGTTTGACGCCTTCCGTGGATACCTCTTCAGTTGGGAGCCCCAGGTTTTGTGTGAGCCAGGCACATGAGTGCTCGGGGCTTGTCCCGGTACTGGGTACCGACGAGGTCTTGTCGTCTTCCTGGACACCCTCACTCTTGTGTTGAGTAGTACGTCCGGCTGAGGGAAAGACGGCAGTGGGACAGCGACTAGAGAGAGTTTGTTGTGTTGTCGCTTGTAGCGCGCTCGTAGTTGGGGGAGACGGACACCAGTAGACGTACTGGACCCCAGCTAGTCCTGTTTTCCAGTGTCTCACTTTAGGGAGCTCGGGCCAGAGTCCCTAAAGGTGCCAGACATGGGCCTGCGAGGTGTGTGACTTGCAGGTTGTGGTGGTTTAGTTGGACTCCACAGTTCTTTGTACTTGTTAGTGGAGCGGCAGCTGGACCTTTCGTCCGTGGCTGCGAGACTGAGAGGTAGTCCTGTGTTGTTTGTCCGGGTCAGTAACTGGTGTCGCAAACCAGTTGACGTGACTCGAGTGTGGCGTTTCTCTACAGTAGCTCGTGCACTTGTTTGGTTTTGCTGTTTATTTATTTACGTTGATTCCTGTTAAGAAGCAAAGGGTAAGTAGTACTTACAGTTTTATATCCTGCTAGATAATATTGTAAATTATTAGTGTAGCATTTCCTGCTTTGCTACTTGTGTATGTTTGCTCGGTTTCTAGGGAGTTTCCCTACTGAGCCAGTGACATGTGAGGCTCACCCCTACCTCCTACCAGGTGAGGGAGATCTGGAGATTTCGCGCCCATCGTCCAGTGGAGGGTCAGCACCACCAGCAGTGTAATATTACTTTTCTGTTGTTCACCTCGGGGTATGCCCCAGGTTCTGTTGTAGATTGGTTACAGTTGTGCTATGGCTATGTATATTCATGTAAATATTTGTGAGATTGGTGGATCTTATGAATACTTGAGTTGATTTCTTTATGTTTTTACGGACTAGTGGTTTGTTATCCCTTGCGAGGCTTCGGCCCGTTCGCGGGAGGCGGACTCGAGTTAGGCTCGTTATTAGGTTAACGGGTCTGTACGGCGAGGACCATCATAGAAGCAAAAATAGAAGAACAGTGGGCTCGGGGGCACAGGTCTCTTTACAGCAAATTTCTTCAAGCTCAGGCAGCCAGATACCCACCCCGAGATCATCCTTTGACTCTCTCTGAGTGGTTCCAGATCCATCACAAGGATACCTGGGGGCCCTTTGTTCAGAAAGAAATCAAGCTTATCCATCACTTTCAGATGTTCAATGATTACTGCTATCTTAACAATTTACCTGAAGTTCAGCTTGGCCAATTTCGGCGAGCTATTTCTTATCTTGGTTCACATGATGCTCATACCACTTCCATCTGAGTGGATTTTGCCACCTTGGAAATTCCAGATGTTGTGTTTCTGCCTCCTCTCCATTCCCTCGTCATGGAATCTGCCGTGGGCACCTTAATTTTTGAAAGATTTGCAAGGGTAATGGGCAGAATCTCAGCGTAGAAAAGCAGTTCACTCTCTTTCCACAGATTTGTCTTCAGGGAATATCATCAGGGCCACATCAAGTCTGATGTTCTTGCCCCTCTCTTGTCTGAATGTGAGCGCCTATCTCCATCAAAATGGGAAAAGCTTTACCCCCTCACCGCTTAGCAACTTACTGATCTTAATTCTTCTCAAGCCAGATCAAATCAACCTCCTCTATCTACTGCAGAATTTCTAGATCGTAACTCCATTCATCTTGTCAGAGACTCATATGATACATGGGTTAAGAGATACAAGGTGTATGTGGCTATGAAACAGGAACTGAAACAGCACCAGATATTCTACCCCATAACCATAGACAAGTTCCTTCAGTATGCTAGTTTCAGCTCCTTCAGCACCTACAAAATGTCTCTTGGCAGAGATGAGTATGGAACTTTTGTGGAAGCTCAGAGACAACTTCACATCTAGAGGATGGCCCCTGTTATGGGACCTTCCTACTCTATTGTTTTTGGAGCCTTCCAAGCTTATTTTGAAGAGCAGGAACGCAAGACTTGGCCAATCATTACCCTCCATGCCTCTCTTTTGTCTTCTGCCTTCTATCCACCTGTACCCCCCAAGGAAGTAATATAAATGATTTCCTTTGCTCCCATTTATCTTTCCTCTCTTCTTTCTTTATGTTATCTTTTTGCTTAATGACAAAAAGGGGGAGAAAAATAACTATTCTGAAATACATTTCTCAAATCCTTCCGCAAATTTACTTACATTTATTTCAGAACTTTCTATACTCATGTTATGTTTTATCATCACCAAAAAGGGGGAGATTGATGATCAGTTCATCCCCATATAATTTCATTTATTATATGCCTATTTTGGTGATTAACAAAACTTTAATAAAGTACTGTCTAACAAGTTCTCCTGAAGCTTAGTCACAGGAAATAAATCAGGTAAAATCAAGTAAAACCTGTAAGTATTCTTACACTATAGCATTTAAAGGTTAGAGCATGTAATTTTTCTAAGTATACATCGACTTCCTAAGTTTCATATTGACTTCATTAGAATTATAACGATTTCTATAATATTATCGATTTCAGTTTCACAAGGATTTCATAAGTATCACATCGATTTTAGTTTTACAACGATTTGTTAAGTGAGAACAACGATTTGATCTCACAACGATTTGTCAAGTGAGAACAACGATTTGATCTCACAATGATTTGTTAAGTGAGAACAACGATTTGATCTCACAACGATTTGTTAAGTGAGAACAACGATTTGATTCACAACGATTTGTTAAGTGAGAACAACGAGTTGATCTCACAACGATTTGTTAAATGAGAAACAACGATTTGGTTCTCACATCGATTTGTTAAGTGAGAAACAACGATTTGATTATCACAATGATTTGTTAAGTGAGAAACAACGATTTGGTTTTCACAACGATTTGTTATGTGAGAAACAATGATTTGGTCTCACAACGATTTGATATGTTACATAACAACTTGGTCGCCGTAACGATTCGATAAGTTACATAACGACTTGGTCGCCGTAATGATTCGATAAAGTAAACAACGATTTGGTCACTGCATTGATTTGATAAGTAGAACAACGATTTGTGTCCACAACGATTTGTGTCCACAACGACTTTCTTATAATGATTTGCTTATAACGATTTGACCACAACGACTTGTGTTCACATCGATTTGCTTATGTTTGAACAATGATTTGTTTGTATCTGTACAAAGATTTACTTATATGTGTACAACGATTTGTATTCACATTGATTTGCTTCTACTATAAGAACGATTCGCTTGATCTTGCAACGATTTCATTAGTGGAACAATGTCTCATGGACACATCGATTTCTCTATCATAGATTTAATGAATATATCTATTATTCTCATGATATTCAAATATATTTTCAAATATTGTGAAAGTCAAAGTCTTCCCGCGCACATCTCTAATATCCTTACATTTATTATGAATGTTCACATCATCTGCTCATTGCCTTCTATTCTTATGTTTCTATAAGAAACACTTTTTAGAAAGCAGAATGACATTTCTATTTTGGTGAATAGTCTTACTACATGAATTCTAACGTTGACTAACAGCAAGAGACAACATAGCTGTCTATGCCTTGGCATTTAATGTGTGCAGGTCTCTGCCAGTACCATGTCATACAACGTTGGATAAAATAGAAGCTGAAGGATATCAAGATGGATCTTCTCCTTGTGTGCATGGAGCGTAAAGCATTAAATGACTGCAAACACACTTATCGTACTCGACGAACCATGCAGTCTAACGAGCATCCAACCTAGAGACAATGGACACTTCAACGGATATCTTTTTGAAGGAGAAGGATATATATAGAAGACTGATGACTCCGTAAACAAGAACTTTAGAACTTTTGAGCTTTCATCTTACAACCTGCGAGCATCAGAAAGAAGAGCCTTGAGTTTCACTGCCTAGCTTGCTGTAGCTCTTGCTCTCCATTTCTCATTGTTTTTTTTGCCTTTGGAGAGCTTGTGTGTTTTGAGAGATTTTCTTATTGTAGATCTTTCTCTCTCAGTCACTGCCTCAGATCGAGCATTTGTTGTAAGCTTGGTCTAGGGGCATTTTGCCTTTATTCACACTTGTGGTGAAGTTCCTCTTCGGGCTGTGAAGAGAAGACCTGTTGTGAACAGGTGGTTGGTATTCCTTTCGGTAAGGAAGGAAGACCTGTGTATCAAGGTGTTTGTAATCCTCTTCGGGGTTAGAAGAGAAGGCCAACTGTGGCTGGATGTGTAAGGGTCCTTAAGGGGGACAGTACCCTTGGTAGTGAAAGCCCAAGTTGTTGCTTGGGGACTGGACATATGACTCCTTGGTATAGGAGGGCCGAACCAGGATAAAAATCTCTTGTTGCGTGTGTGATTGCTTTTGTGTGTTTGTTTGTCTTCATTCATATAACACTAACCATTCTCTTTTGTGTTTTTCTGTTAAGCGTTTTTGTTAACATGTTTTAATTGAAAAGAATTTTAGAATCCCATTCACCCCCCCCCCCCCCTCTGGGCTTGCTAGCTAGGCAACAAGTGGTACCTTTACTGAGCCTGTAACCGAACCTTCTGCTGAGACTTGGGGGGATAAATAGAAAGCTCTCAAAGCACCCTCAAACGTCGGTTTAGAAATCTAACAGAGCCTCGACCAACCCATGGCTGCTAGGGTTTCCTCTACCCAACTGAGTCTACCCTTCAGCTGACTGAAGTCCACTATTTTTCCTGGGCAAATGGAGGCTTTGGTCGAAGACAGTCATTGGAACTGCTCCGGGGTGAACATGGTACCTTCAGGAGCCCTAGATGAAGCCATCTAGATAAACGACGAGAGGAGGTCTGAGATAGGTAACAGAGAAGATGTAGAGATAATCTATAGAGGTTAAAGATCCTACCTTTCTTCAAAAAGAAGGTGGAAATCTGCAGAGGCTTCGAGCTTGGTTCCGTTGAGGTGAAGAGCGAACACGGGAACCAGGAGGAAGACGACAGAGGAGTCGGAGAGACTTCAAACAGGTGATTTTTCAAAGGAAGGGAAAGAGGGTCTTAATAAAGAAAGAGGAATGTGTAACACGTCCTAGATGAGGAGATGAAGGGTTGAGATTTAATGAGTGAACAATTACACTTCATTGCTCTTTAAATATTATTATTAAAAAAATAAATTAAATTAAATTGAGATATAAACTCTGACTTCTCAAACTTCGACTTCTCAAAAGTCGCAGTATCCATAACTCCAACTTCTAAAGAGTCGAAGTCATAGAACTTAGAAATTTTTTTACAATGAAGTAAGTATACAGAGAATTTTAATCAGGATTGCACATACCTATTTCCCTTCTGATAGATGTAAATCTATCTTCAGGAAGAGGTTTGGTGAATATATCTATTAATTGATCATTTGTAGAAACAAATTCAAGTAAAATATCTCCATTACTTACATGGTCCCTGATGAAATGATGTCTGACCTCAATGTGCTTGGTTCTTGAGTGCTGGATTGGATTTTTAGTTAAGTTGATTGCACTTGTATTGTCACAAAGCATTGGAATTCCATGAAGAGTAAGACCAAAGTCTTCTAGTTGATGCTTAATCAACAGTAGTTGTGTGCAACAATAAATTTTGCTTCTGTTGTGGATAAGGCAACTGAGTTCTGCATTCTGGAGGACCAAGAAATCAAACATCCTGCAAGAATTTGACAAGTACCACTAGTGCTTTTTCTATCTATCTTGCATCCAGCATAGTCAGCATCACTATACCCAAGCAATTTAAATTCAGAACATCTGGGATACCATAAACCCAATTTACTTGTATTTATAAGATATCTAAAGATTCTTTTAACAGCATTGACATGCGATTCTTTAGGATCAGCTTGAAATCTGGCACACAAACATACACTGAACATTATGTCTGGTCTACTGGTAGTAAGATAGAGTAGTGATCCAATCATACCTCTCTAGATCTTCTGATCTGTCTTCTTGCCAAGTGGATCACTTCTAGCTTAATGCCTGAGCTCATAGGTGTTTCTAAGGGCTTACACTTATCAAAACCATATTTAGATAGTAGATCTGAAATATATTTGGTTTGACAAATGTGAGTACCCTCCTTGGTCTGCTTGATTTGCAGCCCAAGGAAGTAATTAAATTCACCCATCATGCTCATCTCAAACTCACTTTGCAATAAGATTTTCAAAGAGTTTGCAGAGTGATTCATTAGTAGAACCAAAGATAATATCATCAATATATATTTGGACAATTAAGATTCCTTCTGAGAATTTCTTAATAAATAATGTGCTATCCACTTTACCTCTTGAAAAATCATGTGATATAAGATAAGCACATAGTCTTTCATACCAAGCTCTTGGAGCTTGTTTCAGACCATATAATGCTTTCTTTAAAGGGAAAACATGATTTGGATACTTAGTATCTTCAAAGCTTGGTGGTTGCTCAACATAGACTTCTTCTTTTATAAAACCATTTAGAAATGCACTCTTAACATCCATCTGAAATAAGTTGATATTAAGAGAGCAAGCATAAGCTAATAGAATTCTAATTGCCTCTAATCTAACAACTGGGGCATCTGTTTCATTGAAATCGATGCCTTCCTCTTGGGAGTATCCTTGTGCTACCAGTCTAGCTTTATTCCTTGTGATCACTCCTGATTCATCCATTTTGTTTCTGAAGACCCATCTAGTCCCAATAACTAGATGGTTAGAAGGTCTAGGGACAAGTGTCTAGACTTGGCCACGTTGGAACTAGTTAAGTTCCTCTTGCATAGTTAGGATCCAAGATTCATCTGCCAATGCATCATTGATTGTCCTAGGCTCTATTTGAGAAACAAATGCAGTAAAGTCACAGGGAATGGTCATACCTCTTGTTCTTACCTTGTCTTGAGGATCACCTATAATATTTTCTTTTGGATGGTCTTTGTGATACCTCAATCCTTTAGTAGTCCTTCCTGTGTTTCTTCTTCTTGTTGAAGTTGTTCTAGTGGAGGATCTCCTTTATCTTCTTCTTTTTCTTCAAGTGAAGCTTGTTCCAGATTCCTACACAATTCTTCAACAATATCTTCTTCTTCTATTTCTTAATAGAAGGGTTAGTTTCATCAAATAAAATATGAACAGATTGTTCTATAGTTAGAGTTCTTCTATTAAACACTTTATAACCTCTAGGTTTTGAAGTGTATCCTAAAGGAAACCTTCATCGCTTTTAGCATCTAATTTACCTAGATTATATTTGCCATTATTTAAAATAAAGCACTTACAACCAAAGGGTCGAAGATGATTGATGTTTGGCTTCTTTTCCTTGTAGAGTTCATAAGGTGTCTTCTTCAAGATAGGTCTGATCATACATCGGTTGACAATGTAGCAGGCTGTGTTGACTACTTCTGCCCAGAAGTACTTTGGTAGATTGTATTCTGTGAGCATTGTCCTAGCCATGTCCAACAGTGTTCTATTCTTTCTTTCTGCTACTCCATTCCGTTGAGGTGTTCTTGGTGCAGAGAAGTTGTGTTCAATGTCATTTTCTTCACAAAATTTGACAAATTCTTCATTCTTGAACTCTCCACCATGATCACAACGAATACTAACTATTTGAAATTTTTGGTTTATCTGTACTAACTTGCTAAACTTCAGAAAAGCTGAGAATGTTTCTGATTTGGCTTCTCAAAATGATACCCAAGTGTACCTTGAGTAATCATCCACGATTACATAGCGATAAACCTTTCCTCCAAGACTGACTATTCTCATTGGTCCAAACAAGTCCATATGAATGTGTTCCAATGGTTTGAAAGTTGTTACAACTGTTTTAGTCTGAAATGAAGTCTTGGTCTGCTTTCCTTTTGCACATGTTGTACAGATTCCAGATTTCTTTAACTTTAGTTTCGGAAGACCTTCATCTAGTTCATGCTTGATTAGTTTCTTGATCACTGAAGTTGTGACGGTCCTCGCCGTTCAGTCCCGTTAACTCAATAACGTGCCCGACACGACTCCGCCTCCCGCGATCGGGCCGAAGCCTCACAAGGGATATCAACCACACATGTCCGTGAAACTATAAAGAAACACATTGAACACATATAAGATTCCATTTCTCACATATATTCACATGAAATGTACATACTCAATTCATATCATAGTCATGAACCTCATTTGGTATTCTAACACCAACAAATTTCTTTGCTGAAGTGTTCCAAATTGCTCCCTCTTGGCTTGCTGAATTTGTACTGGAAAGAAAGTGTTGTTGAATACTTCAAGGAACTCGGGCCATAGTATCTTCTGCTCTTCCGGTGAATATGGTTTGCATCTTGAGTCTCCACCACTCTTGTGCAAAACCTCTCAACTGGTAAGTAGCTAATATAACTCTATCCACCTGTGGACATCTCACGGTAGTAAATACCCTCTCAATCTCATGTACCCAATGCTCCGCTGTATTCGGATTCGGACCTCCTGAGTATGTAGGTGGCTGCAAATGCAGGAACCTCTCCACTAACACCATGGACTCCTCCACACTTGTTGACCTCACTGGTGCAACTGGAGGCACAAGTACTATAGGTGGTACCTCTGCTCCATATGGTGGTGCTAGGGGTGCTGACACTACCTCCTCCTGGACCGGTGGTACTCCAGTTGGCTGAGCCGGTGGCTCCTGATCTAGCCATGTCCGAATCTGAGTGATACTGTCCCATAATCTCTCTATCATTTGATGTGTAGTCTCCTCTGGATCTTCACCACTACCTCCCCAATCTCTTCTATTAGCCATTTATAAACTTGCACACACAACATTCCATCCATACAACACACCAACATATCATTACAAAAACAAAGCCAACTACCAGCAGTAGACTATAGTAAGAAACATACTATGTACATTTCCTGTTTCTTCATATTTACATGGACCTTGCTCTGATACCAATTGTGACTGTCCTTTCCGTTCAGGCTCGTTAACTCAATAACGTGCCCGACATGACTCCGCCTCCTGCGATCGGGCCGAAGCCTCGCAAGGGATATCAACCAGACATGTCTGTGAAACTATAAAGAAACACATTGAACACATATAAGATTTTATTTCTCACATATATTCACAGGAAATGTACATACTTAGTTTCATATCATAGTCATTTAATAAGTACAACAGCTCGGGACAAACCCGCAAGGCTCCACAAGTAAAGGCATTACTCTGTTGGTGGTGAAGGCTTGACTCCACTATGATGCCGACCGGAACTAGAAGAGGGACGAGAACCCTCCTGCTCTCCTTCACTTGGAAGAAGAAGGGGTGAGCCTCACAAGTCACTGGCTCAATAGGGTAACTCCCCCAAAGCCGATAAACACAATGAACAACATACAGGTTAAGTAAAGCTGTAAAGCATCTAAATAAATAACACCTATGCATGATGCTACAACTGTAAATTAAGTAAATGACAAACCTCATACATGTGTACAAGCTACAGAAGGGCACGCCACACACGAGTCACGAGAACTGGTTCGCAACACCAGCCACAGACTTACACAAACAACACAAGTCCACCTCTCAGTCTCACAGCCACGGACGAAAGGTCCAGCTGCCGCTCCACCTCAACAAGACAAGAACTGTGGAGACAACTAACACCACTCCTGCAGACTACACAGCTGCAGGCCCAAGCCTGACACCTTTAGGGACTCCGGCCGAGAACCCTAAATTGAGGCACTGGAAATAGGACTAGCTAGGGACCAGTACGTCTACTGGTGTCCATCCCCCAACCACGAGCGCCCTACAAGCGACCGCACACCCACAAACACGTGTCGCTGCCCCTTGCCGTCTTTCCCTCAACCGGACGTACAACTCAAACTCAGGAGTGAGGGTGTCCAGGAAGACGACTTAGACCTTGACGGTACTCACTGTACCATGATTGATAACGAGGGGTTTTGTGTGGAAATGTGTGCGTAGCAAGTCGGGTGTCACGCCTTCCAAGGTTACCTCTCCAGTCGGTTACCCAGGCACCGGGTGCTCAGGTTTTGTCCCGGCAAGGTTCCCGTCCCTCTTCTAGTTGGATCGAGATGGCACAACAGTTGTCCTAGAGGGGGGTGAATAGGACTTCTTGCGCTTTTAAAATTTTATCTAAAAGATAAACAACACTAAATAACTCTATTAGTACTTAGTGAGGTGTGTGTGAAACAAGTGAAGAACTTGACGGAATCAATCACACAAGACGGCACAAGAATTTTATCCTGGTTCGGCCCTTCCCACATAGAAGTTCTACATCCAGTCCCCAAGAAACCACTTGGGATTTCACTAACTGCCAAGGAATACTTGGCCTTTTCTCAGACCCGAGAGGTATTACAAGCCCACTTGCTTCCCAGCAAGTCTTCCCTTAACCAAGGGGTACAAGGACCATCTACACTTGTAGATCTTCCCTTCACAAGAGGGGTACAATAGGATACAAACCTCCTGCAGGTTTCCTTACACAAAAGAGTGAAAGACTTGTGTGTCTGCTCAACAACAATGAGCAAACACATGGGTTCAGAAAGAGAAACAAAAGAAAGTGGAGATCAAGCTCTTTCTGAGTCAAACAGGTGGACTGAAGAAGATCGGAAATGCAGCAATCCACCAAGCGAAGAAGACTTTCAATTGCCAATGGAGAGCATAAAATCTAAGACTGAGGAGAGGCTCTCTTTCTCTTTGAGTGGCTCTTCTAGCTTTCGGATGGGAGTGAAGTGTAAGCTTCTAAGTCTTTATGTATGTGTCTCTATGTCTCTTTTATTGTGACTGTGTATGTTTTTCTTCAAGCTTCGGATTCATATATATATATGAACTTCAAATTTGACCGTTTGAGTTTTAGCCATTGGAAGCTAGCTGTTGAAGGATGTCCATTGAGAGGAAGCTTTGATCTTCTTAGGTTTGTCCATCAAATCTTTAGCTTCATGAGTCCCAACGTCTTTAGGCTATATTTTGTAGCTTCATGCTTGAGAGACACTTTCATGATTATTGTGCAGGTTCCATGCTCAAGGCTGAAGGCTAGGCATGCTTCATTAAATGTTCTACAAACCTGAAAGGACAAGACAAAAGCATATGCCTCCATACATACCTTCAGAGGTGGGTGAGATAAAGGATATAAAGTATGAAAATAGTTCAAATAGAAGTTCAAATCATTTAATGAATGAACAGACAGTTCCACAAGATTTCTTTCTGAAAGTTATAGGATTTCTGACAGTAGTAGGTAGGTTCTGATAGATAGCTCATACGGCTTATACTTATCAAGCATTTAATTCTTGACCATCCGTCAACCAGAGATCAGCTTATCTTCTTGTCAGTGAAAGAGATAAAAAATATATCTCATATATTATAGATCTCAAACAAGATACTTCTCAGATAAATAATTTTGAATAAAATATTTTTCCCACCAAAAAGATAATTGAATTTTAATTGAGTAAAAAGATTTTAAGGAAACTGTCTCAATGTAAAAGATATTTTAATGTAAAATTTATGTAATGATGTATATTAATTTGTACATACTGATAGAGGCTTGAAATAACATCTAAGTACAGATATACAGTAGTTGATAATAGACACTTCGACTTTCAAGGAGTCGAAGTAAGACATAGCAATACAACTGTAACAGATAATAAACTTCGACTTACAAGGAGCCGGAGTGAGGTTCAATAGATAATCAATCAATAAAAAGACTTTGACTTTTAAGGAGTCGGAGTACAGCCAGACTTTGACTTTCAAGGAGTCAGAGTACAGCCAGACTTCGACTTTCAAGGAGTCAGAGTATAGCCAGACTTCGACTTTCAAGGAGTCGGAGTACAGTCAGACTTCGACTTCTCAGGAGTCGGAGTACTTCCAGACTTCGACTTTCAAGGAGTCGGAGTACAGTCAAACTTCGACTTCTCAAGAGTCGGAGTACTCCCAGACTTCGACTTCTCAGGAGTTGAAGTCAGGAGTCGGAGTTAGTGTGATATACAGTGTATGCTGTGGACTTAGAAAATTTTCGTTGTGATGATACTTAGGTTCTGTGTTGGCATAGTCTTTGACAGAAAGTATGTTTGTATAAATAAGCGCTTTTTGATTTTCATAAATGGTAAAGGCGAAGATATTAAAAGGTTTTGTCATAGAAAAAATATTATGATAAATGTTTAGCAATAAATTAGCAAACATGATAGGAATAGTTGCTCAACAATATTTTCACATTGATCATCAATTCGATTATTAGCACATTTCACATCGATTATCAATTTGATTACTGAAATATTTTACATCAATTATTGATTTGATTACTGATATATTTCACATCAATTATCGATTTGATTATTTGAATACTTTACGTCCATTATTGATTCAGTTACTGATATATCTTGTATTGATTATTGATTCGATTATCAATTTGATTATTGCATCAAGCCTATTCGATTATCGATATGATTATCGACATATTTCTGCTTAGATTAGTGCTTCGATTATCACAACCATTTCTATAAGGCCCTAGATTTTCTGCGCATTGTATTGCTTGCTGTTATGTTTAATTACTGGCCGAATTTGATCTTGACTTCAACATACTGTGACGTTAACCGTTTGTTGACGTCACAGTGGGTGCCATTTACTTGGTGTTAACGATAAGATCGATTGCCCTCTACTTCATATTAACAGCAGTCACCTTGACGTCAACATCTCTGTCTGTGTTTGGGTTTCTTTCCCCAAATCCATCCCGATTTCTTCGTGGATAAACATGGAAACCCCAAATTGGGTTGGGATTCCATTTCCTACCATGACCACGACTCAAACCCCTATAAAACTAGATCATTTTTGCAAGAGGATGACTTTTACTCAGCTAGAGTTTTGGGTTCGGAGAGAGAAAAAGGGAGGTTTTAGAGGTGATAGATCCGGTGAACCAGAAGCTGCTCCGCCATTCTTGGGAAAGAGGAAGGCTCTACAGAGGAGTCTTACAGAGGCCTTGAACAAGGATTCGTGGACAGATGGAATATCCGATGGAGGCCTTGAACAAGGATTCACTAGTCCGACAGAAGGAATATTCGACGAAGAGTTTGTCCAAGTCAAGAGAAAGTGTGTATAGAAACAAGTGCTCGACGTTCCAGAGGAATTCTAGAACAGTGGAGCATCGGTAACGGTATTCCCAAAACATCATGAGAAACGAAGACAAGTCCATTAAAATAAGGCAATTTAAATACATTATTGAAGTAATTCACCAAATATTTTATGTGATATTTTCATGCCAAGTCAAGTCATAACGGATGATTTCAAGTATGTGCATGTGATAAGGAGAATCATGGATATGAAAAGATCATGTGTATGGTTTTTAATTAACTATTACATATCCAAGTTTAACAGCATCGCTTACTATGTTTAAGACAGTTAACAAGGTATGTGGTTACTGTAGAAAGTCAAGATTAGCAAAAATATAGGGTTTATATGCAAAAGTTTAGAAGGCGACGTACCCCTGTAAGGATCGCGACAGGGTACATCCAAAACTCGACAGAGACTGTCAAAGGTCGCGACGGGTCGTTCAGGTCAGATGGCCAGAACGCGACGGGTTGCTGGTCGCGATCAGCCCCTGAGAATGCGGCCTATCAGGCCGTCGCGTTCTCAGGTTCTGCGTCTGAGTCCGAGCGGGAAAAGGGTTGCCTTGGATTGCGGTCCAAGACTTCCATGTTTTGATACAGAGTGGATTAAAAATTGATATCTCGGTGTACAGTTGATCAAAAATTGCAAAACCACTTTAAAACTAATCTAGACATGCGAGGGTATACATAGTAATTAGGAATTCAAAAATAGTCATGATCTTGACAGGTTTTAAACAAGTTCATGCACGAAGAACACAGAGTAGTATACAGTGAAGAGAAAAGAATAAATTCTGGTAGTATACAGAATGAAAGTTATGGATTTCGGGGGCAAAAGATTCCTGACAACGAGTAGTATATCCAGTTAAAATTTTGTGGCATGAGACCAAGTGTACATGGAGATCTAAATTAAATATGATGGCTCGAGGATATGATGATGACAGAACTTCAAAAATTAAGATCAAAAGATATGGTCGATGAAAATTAGAGAAACTAGAGGGCTTTTGTTCCTGATGTTAGGAACATCCTACGGACGAGATTAATTAGGTTTAGCTTGTGAGAATGCCTACCTTTGGGTCAATTTGCCTTCTAGGGCTTTGAACTTGAAGAACAAGGGTTGGATCTTGAGCAAGCCTTCTCCCCATGTTTTCTCTCTTCCTTTTGCCTCTCCTCCATGTCCAGCAAGCCTCAACAATGCATTAGGGCTGGCCATGGAGAGGTTGGGGGGTATTTAAGCTTCCCTTGTTTCTATTTCCTATTATGACTCTAATTCCTATTTAATTCCGAGTTTTCCTTATTTCCTTCAACCTTCCAAGCTTGCCATATCCTAATTGGGTTAAGTTGGGTTGCAATTTTGTGCCTAGCCCATTTGGGTAGGGTTAGGAGTCCAATTCCAACACAAAATAGCTATTTTAATGATTTAATAGCTCTTTTCTTTTTAAGAAATATTAAAGATACGAATTTAGAGTATTTTCCTATTATTCTTCTTTTAAAAATCCCAATTTTGGCCCAATACATTTATATGATCCATTTAACAAAGCCCATCACTTCTAAGTTCAGTTTACAGTCCCTTCCAAAAATGAGAGGTGAATCTCGGATTTCGATCTGAGACAATGGATGATGGAACTCCGTGTAGTCTCACGATCTCTTTGACATATAGAGCAGCTAATACCTCGACAGACCACTATGGCGTCGAGTCCACCACGAGTCTTGGGTAAACCCATGATGAAGTCCATGCCAATTCATTCCCATTTCCACTTCAGAATATCTAATGGTCTAAGCACGCCAGCAGGGCGCATGTATTTTGCCTTTACCTGTTGGCAAGTAAGGCAATGAGCGGCATGCTCGGCTACTTCTCTCTTCATGTTCGGCAACCAAAACGTTCTTTTCATGTCTTGGTACATTTTGGTACCTCCAGGATGAATTGTATACTTCGTCTAGTGAGCCTCATCCAGTAACTTCCTCTTCAGCTCTTGATTGTCTGAACACATGCCCTTCCTTGAAATACAAGCCTTCCATGCTCAGTCATAGCAAAGTCTGACTTTTCAGCTAAAGTTTCCTTGACGCGAACCAAAAATGGATCACTGTCCTGTTGTGCCTTAATTTCTTCTAGCATGTCAGATTGAATCTTGATATTGGCAACCAAGACTCGATCATCCCTATGTTCGATATTCAAGTCTAACCTTGCAAATTATTCTAGTAGTTGCATCTTGCCAAGAACTAGACTTGATAAAGATGCCATCGGCTTTCTACTAAGAGCATCAGCCACAACATTTCCCTTGCCCGGATGGTACTGGATGTTGAAGTCAAAATCCTTCAAGTATTCAAGCCATCTTCTCTGCCTCATGTTAAGTTCCTTCTGGGAGAATAAATACTTCAGACTTTTATGGTCTAAATAGACCATGAATTGCTCACCATATAAGTAGTGTCTCCAGATTATTAAGGCGAAGACCACGACAGCCAACTCTAGATCATGCACGGGGTAGTTGACCCCATGCGTCTTCAGTTGTCTTGAAGAATAGGCAATGACTTTCTCCTTCTGCATCAATACACAGCCAAGCCCAATTCCTGAGGCATCGGTATAGACAGAGAAACCTTCTCCCTCTATTGGAAGAGAGAGAACAGGGGCAGATGTCAGAGATTCTTTTAGAGTTTGGAAACTCTTCTCACACTCGTTACTCCAGGTGTAGGGATTCTCCTTTTGTGTAAGGCGCATGAGAGGAACGGCGATCTTGGAGAAGTCCTTTATGAACCGCCTGTAGTAGCCAGCCAGTCCTAAGAAGCTTTTGATTTTGATAACATTAGTTGGTCTCTCCCATTTGAGTACAACTTCAACTTTGGAGGGATCAACGGAGATGCCGTTCTCAAAGATGACATGGCCCAAGGACACTTCTTCGAGCCAGAATTTCACACTTGCTCAGCTTTGCATACAATTTGTTGTCTCGCAAGACTTGCAGTGCTATCCTCAAATGTTCTTCATGTTCTTCTTTGATCTTTGAATATATGAGGATATCATCGATGAAGACGACCACGAACTTGTCAAGGTATGGTCGGTATATGTTGTTCATGAGTTCATAAAGGCTGCAGGAGCATTGGTCAGACCAAAAGGCATAACGAAGAATTCATAGTGTCCATACCTGCTCCTGAAAGTCGTTTTGAAAATATCATCGTCCTTGATCCTCATTTCATGATAACCAGATCAAAGGTCAATCTTGGAGAAATATTGAGCTCTAGATATTTGGTCGAAAAGTTCATTGACCCGAGGCAATGGGTACTTGTTCTTGATGGTTAGCTGATTGAGTTGTCGATAGTCAATGCATAGCCTCATAGATCCATCTTTCTTTCTAACGAACAGAACGGCGCTCCCTATGGGGAGGTACTTGGTCTGATGAACCCCTTCTCTAATAGCTCCATCAGTTGTGCCTTTAGCTCCTTTAATTCGGCAGGTGACATCTGGTACGGTTGACGTGATACTGGGGCAGCTCCAGGGATTAATCAATAGCAAAGTTGACATCACGTTCTGGGGGAATTCCTGGCGGATATTTAGGGAACACATCTGGGTAGTCCTGGACTATGTGTATGTCTCTATCTTAGACCCCTTCTTTTCAACTATCACGGCCGCAAGGAAAGCGAAGCAACCTTTCCTTATCATGTTGTGGGCCTTTATGGTAGAGACTAGAGACATCCATCTCTTATGTCTAATCCCAGTGAATGGCAATTTAGGGTTTTCACTAAAAGTAATTTCCCTTTCTTACAATCAACACTTGCCCCATAAGTGGACAACCAATCGGCTCCCAAAATCACATCATAGCCTCCATGGGCATACACACTAGGTCGGCTTTTAGGTTATGTACTCCGATCATTACATCAGCAGATGGAAAATATTTGTTCAATTTCTCCTTCTCTCCCAGTGGTGTTGTTACAGAGAATTCACACCCCATAGATATATGTTTAACATTTAGAGTATCAGTAAAGTTTTGAGATATGAATGAATGAGTTGCTCCAGTATTAAATAAAACAAATGTTGATAGAGAGAAAACTTGTAGGGTACCTTCTACTACGCCACCTTCCTCAGCAGGCTCTTCATCATGCAGGCTTGCAGTATTCCTGTTTCTTAGGCACATTAGTGCGCCTCTCATTCTCTTTCAGTAGTAGGCACTCGGGGATACGGTGCTTGCGGCTTCCACAACGCAGACACGCGCTGACTTTCCTCCAGCATTCATTAGCTGTGTGACCTGGCTTATTACAGTGCTTACAGTTGCTTTTTGCTAGGGTATTGGGAACAGAGACCTTGGGTTTCCTTTCTTGGCTGGGTCCTTCGTGATGCTAAAAGGATGCTTCTTTCCATTAGTTGGCTTGACAGATGACAGACCAGATGTCAGTTCCTTCTTCACGAACTTCCCTTGATATGATCAGTGAAGTCCGTAGTATCCTCCAGCAGGCTTTATTCACCATCTCGACGTATGTTTGAATGTCGAGGGGGCCAGTTGAGGAATATACCAGCATATCTTGCCAGTCTTGAAAATTGGGCTTCATAGTCAGCTACAGACAGGCTCCTCTGTTAAGAGCAGAGAACTCTGCAGCCTCTTCTCTTGGACACGCTCTGAGAAGTACTTGGAGTTAAATGCCTCTTTGAATTCGGCCCAAGTAAATTGACCATTAGCTCTGGTCACTTCCACTAACTCCCACCAAGCGCGGGCGTCCTTCTCCACTTGGAAAGTAGCTAGTAGCAGCTTATCCCCAGCTGCACATTGCATAACATGGAAAATTCTTTCCGTCTCCTTCAGCCAATGCTCGGCCTCGTCTGGATCCGTGGAACCACTGAACCTAGGTGGGTACAAGCTTCTGAAGTTACGATGCAGCTCGCCTTGCACTGCCGCGATTCCCTCCACCTTGTGCAGCTTGTAGAAGTGCACGGGTGAGTTCTTGGATAGTTTGTTGCATGCCCCTCATCTGAGCAAGTTCAGTAGTCATCTTAGTTGCTTAAGTTCCTACAAAAGTAACTTGTTGTTATGATATTGATGTGGAATTTAATTTGTGCGTGTGTGGGTACATTTTAACTAGTTACCCTTGGTTCTAACCACAGCTCACATAGGTAGGGTAACTAAGTCTAGTCGAGGCTGGTCAACCTAGATCATCCTATACTTAAGAACAACCTAGGCTTTGATACCACAAAACTGCCACGCCCCAACGCGGAATATCAGAATGTGAGGTAGTTGCAAGTAAACGGGTACAGAGCGTAGAATAGGCATCAAACCATTAGACAAAGGATAAATACTAAAGCAAATGCATTTCATTAATAATTCCTCAAATGTCTATTACAACCACTAATATCAGAGCCATTTATAGGGCCCAATTACATTGAATAAAAGCAAAAGACTAAACTCAGACTCTAACATAATACTAAGATGCCAGGGTACTCTTGAGTTCACTCTTGGTCATTCCCGCCCTCTTGAGTGTAAGTATCCTCCTCGATCTCACCTGAGAATGCATGACAAATAACACAAGGTGAGCGATAACGCCCAGTAGGACTTAAATCTCATGATCAGACATGCTTAAATGATTAATGTATTAAGAAGTAGAGTAACCACATGATAGAGCGAGAGAGTCAAGTAACGAACGAGATAGCACGATAGCATGTGATTGAAATAGCACAAGTTTCCAAATATAGCACAGAGCAGGATGGCCATAGTACAAATAGCACAATGTATAATAATAGCACAACGAGTATAGTATAGCACTTTGATTGTCATTTAGATAGTCGAGATAGATAGCACTTGAGTGTAATGTCAAACACTCTGGTCAATTAACTCCCGCGGGCACTAGAACTTTTGGGCGCACCTCCCAGGACCAGACCGGGCCCTTTTTATATTGCCAGACATTAGTTATATTGTTTATCTTTAGACAATCAGTCAAATGGCCAATAGAGAGTACCAAGAAATAGATGAGAGTACTAGATGAATAGACGAGTGTATAGAGAACGTGAATAGATGAGCGTGTAGAGTATAGATGATAACTATAGGTCATTGCACATGAAACGATGAGTAAACAGGCGATAGTAACAGTTGCACAACACGCGTAGATGGTGTTGGCAGTCAGGTGGAATTCACTACCCTTCCACTGGCCATGTTGTGCACAGGTCCAGAGGTCCGGCGTGATTCAAGATAAGAGCGAGATCATTCTAAGGCCGTTTGGATCTTACTGATCCCTAAAGGGTATCATAGGTGTTGGGGTACAACCCGCTCGTCGACCATGTGGGAATCCATGGACAGAGGAGTCTTACGGAGGCCTTGAACAAGGATTCACTAGTCCGACAAAAGGAATATCCGACAGAGAGTTTATCCAAGTCAAGAGAAAGTGTGTATAGAAACAAGTGCTCGACGTTCCAGAGGAATTCTAGAACAGTGGAGCGTCGGTAATAGTATTCCCAAAACATCGCGAGAAACGAAGACAAGTCCATTAAAATAGGGCAATTTAAATACATTATTGAAGTAATTTACCAGATATTTTATGTAATATTTTCATGCCAAGTCAAGTCATAACGGATGATTTCAAGTATGTGCATGTGATAAGGAGAATCATGGATATGAAAAGATCATGTGTATGGTTTTTAATTAACTATTACATATCCAAGTTTAACAGCATCATTTACTGTGTTTAAGACAGTTAACAGGGTATGTGGTTACTGTAGAAAGTGAAGAATAGCAAAAATATAGGGTTTATATGCAAAAGTTTAGAAGGCGACGTACCCCTGTAAGGATCGCGACAGGGTACACCCAGAACGCGATAGAGATGTCAAAGGTCGTGACGGGTCGTTCAGGTCAGACGGGCAGAACGCGACGCCAGAGCCTATTGTGTTCAGAATGCGACGGGTTGCTGGTCGCGATCAGCCCTAAGAATGCGGCCTATCGGGCCATCGCGTTCTCAGGTTCTGCGCCTAAGTCCGAGAGGGAAAAGGGTTGCCTTGGATTGCGGTCCAAGACTTTCATGTTTTGATACAGGGTGAATTAAAAATTGATATCTCAGTGTACAATTGATCAAAAATCACGAATCCACTTTCAAACTAATCTAGACATGTGAGGGTATACACAATAATTAGGAATTCAAAAAAAGTCATGATCTTGACAGGTTTTAAACAAGTTCATGCACGAAGAACACAGAGTAGTATACAGTGAAGAGAAAAGAATAAATTCGAGTAGTATACAGAATGAAAATTAGGGATTTCGGGGGCAAAAGATTCCTGACAACGAGCAATATATCCAGTTAAAATTCCGTGGCATGCGACCAAGTGTACATGGAGATCTAAATTAAATGTGATGGCTCGAGGATATGATGATGACAGAACTTCAAAAATCAAGATCAAAATATATGGTCGATGAAAATTAGAGAAACTAGAGGGCTTTTGTTCCTGATGTTAGGAACATCCTACAGAAGAGATTAATTAGGTTTAGCTTGTGAGAATGCCTACCTTTGGGTCGATTTACCTTCTAGGTCTTTGAACTCAAAGAACAAGGGTTGGATCTTGGGCAAGCCTTCTCCCCACATTTTCTCCCTTCCTTTGGCCTCTCCTCCATGTCCAGCAAGCCTCAGCAACGCATTAGGGCCGGCCATGGAGAGGTTGGGAGGTATTTAAGCTTCCCTTGTTTATATTTCCTATTATGACTCTAATTCCTATTTAATTCTGAGTTTTCCTTATTTCTTTCAACCGTCCAAGCTTGCCATATCCTAATTGGGTTAGGTTGGGTTGCAATTTCATGCCTAGCCTATTTAGGTAGGGTTAGGAGTCCAATTCCAACACAAAATAGCTATTATAATGATTTAATAGCTCTTTTCTCTTTAGGAAATATTAAAGATACAAATTTAGGGTATTTTCCTATTATTCTTCTTTTAAAAATCCCAATTTTGGCCAATACATTTTATATGATCCATTTAACAAAGCCCATCACTTCTTTTTGTTTAATGGGTTTAATTAATTCCCTTTTCTTTGATTTTTTTTCCAATTTATTATTATTATTATTATTATTATTTTGAAAAATCAGGTTGCTACAATGGCGTAGTTGTCCATCAAGTCCACTGTGTTGGACAAGGTTGTGGAGCAACCGGGAGCAGATCCTAGACTTTAGGAGTTGGTGGGAAAGGCAGATGTTGCTCATGATGAGGATGGCATTATCAGATTTCAGCACAGAGTATGTGTACCAGACATCGTTGAGGTTAGGAAGCAAGTGCTTGCAGAAGCTCACAGGTCACGGTTCTCCATTCATCCAGGCAACACCAAGATGTATCAAGACTTGAAGCGATCCTTCTGGTGGTCAGGCATGAAGAAGCAAGTGGTAAAGTTCCTATCTCGATGTCTGGTATGTCAGCAGACTAAGGTTGAGCGTCAGAGACCATCCGGCCTTATGCAGAAGATGGAGATTTTGGTGTGGAAGTGGGAAGCGATCACCATGGATTTTGTAACAGGTCTGCCCAGATCAATTAGGGGCAATGACTCAGTATGGGTGGTCGTGGACCAATTCCCTAAGACTGCTCACATCTTGCCTATGAGGAAGAAGCAGTGTAGCAACCCAATATTTTAATAAATAAATAAATTCAAATATTAAAGAAAAATGAATTAATTAAAACCCATTAATCAGAAATAAGTGATGGGCTTTAATAAATGGTTCATATAAAAGTTATTGGGCCAAAATATGAGTTTTAAAAGATAGGATAAAATAAAATACCATAAAATTTGTAATCCTATTATTGCCTAATTTAAAAAGGGTAAGTAAATCATTAATATAATTCATATAAATCAAAAATAGACTCCTAACCCTACCCTAATTAACTAGCTAGGTAGGAAATTGGAACCCAACCTAACCCAATTAGGAGGATTAATGCTAGGAAGGTTGGAGGAAACAAGAAAAATTCAGAGTTTTATGGAAGTTGGAGTTGTATTAGGAATTAAACATAATAGATGCATAAATACACCCCCAAACCCCTTCATGGCCGACCCTATTGTGTTGCTGGGACTTCTTGGACATGGAGAAGAGGCCATTGGAGGAGGAAATCATGGAGAGAAGGCTTGCTAGAAGTTCTACAAGCTTGTTCATCGAGTTCTAGCTCTAGAAGACAAATCGTCCCAAAGGTAGGCAATCTCACAAGGTAAAATAAATCACTCTCGTCTGTAGATTATTCTTGATACCAGGAACAAAAGCCCTCTCTTTCCCCTAATTTCTATCGACCCTATCATGTGAATTTCTTGTTGGATGTTCTGTTTAGAGCATGTACCTGACCCATCATGTTTACCTTAAATCTCTATGTACACTTGATCTCATGCGATGCAATTTTTACTGTACATTCTACATGTTGTCAGGAATCGTTTGTCATATTTTTCCCCAATTTCTATTTAAGTAATTTGCTCGAATTAATTCTTTTTCCATCACGGTGTCATGTTCTGTGTTCATCGTGAAAGAACCAGATCATAGCCTATCAATACCACAATAAGTTTCTAGTTACTCTTTATAGTTTATACTCTTGTAAGTATAGTTTCGTTTAAAATTCATTTCATGATTTTTCATTAAATGTACATCGAGTTTCGATTTTTAAACACCCCTGTGTCAATCTTTGGAAAGCATGGACCGTAATCTAAGGCAAGGTTTTTCCCTTCTCGGGCTTAGGCAGAGACCCTAAGAAAGCGACAGCCCGACAGGTTGCATTCTCAAGGGTGGGTCGCGATAAGAAACCTATCGCGTTCTGAATGCGACAGGCCCTGGCGTCGCATTCTGTCTGCCTGTCCCTAACACCTATCACATTCTTTGACAGACCCCGTCACGTTCTTGAAGTACCCTATCGCGATCCTCACAACGGTACGTCGCCTTCTGGAATGTTGTACATAAACTCCAAATTTCTATGGTTCTTGCCTTTCTACAGTGACTATACTTCTTGTTAACTGTCTTAAACACAGTAAAAGAACATGTTTGAACATGAACATGTAATACTTAATTAAAAGTCATACACTTGACCTTTCACATCTATGATTTTCTTTATCACATGCACATACATGCAACCATCCAATATGACTTAACATGGTATTAAAATATCCCATAATACATCTGGTAATTATTTCAATGATGTACTTTTTTCCCTATGTTATAATGGACTTGTCTTCGTTTCTCGCGTGGTTTTGGAACACCGTTACCAACGCTCCACTATTCTAGAATTCCTCTAGAACGTCGAGCAACTTGTTTCTATACACACTTTCTCTTGACTTGGACAAACTCTTCATTGGATATTCCTTCTGTCGGACTAGTGAATCCTTGTTCAAGGCCTCCATAAGTCTCCTCTGTCCATAGATTCCCACATGGTTGACGAGCCGGTTGTACCCTCAATACTTAGGGATCAGTATGATTCAAACAGCCTTAGATTGCTCTCTCTCTTACCACGATATCACGCGGACCTCTAGACTATGTTCGTAGCATGGCCAGTGGTAGGTTAGTGAATTCTACCTGACTACCAGCACTAATCACGCGTGTTGTGCAACCGTTACTATCACCTATTTAACGTTGTTTCATGCGCATTGACCTATAGTTCTCACCTATACTCTATTCACTCATCTATTCACATTCTTTACACTCTCGTCCATTCATTAATTACTCGCATCTATTCTTGGTACTCTCTATGGCCATTCGACTGATTGTCTAATGATAAACAATATGTCTTATGCTTGGCAATATAAAGGGCCCAATCTGGTCTTGGGAGGTGCGCCCAAAAGTGCTATTTACCCGTGGGAGTTAATTGACTAGAGTGTTTGGCATTGCACTCAAGTGCTATCTATATCGACTATCGAAATGACAATCAAAGTGCTATACTATACTCGACTCGTTGTGCTATCATGAAATATATTGTGCTATTTGTGCTATGGCCATCCTGCTCTTTGTGCTATACTTGGCACTTGTGCTGTTTGGAATCATGCTATCACTTGCTCGACAATGCTTGATTCTATTTGTACCATTAGTTACTCTGCTCTTTAATACATTAATCATTTAAAGCATGTATGATCATGAGATTTAAGTCCTACTGGGCGTTATCATTCACCCTGCGTTATTTGATATGTGTTCTCAGGTGAGACTGAGGAAGACCACAACCCTCGTAAGGATGAGGATGACCAGGAGTGAAACAAGAGCACCTTGGCGCACTAGTGTTATGTTAGAGTCTTAGCTTAGTCCTTTACTTTCATTCAATGTAATGATGTCAATTGGGCCCTATGTAATGGTTCTGAATTAGTGGTTGTAATAGACATTAGTGGAATTATCAATGAAATACATTTGATTTAGCATTATTCTTTGTCCAATGGTCTGATGTCTATTATACGCTATGTACTCGCTTACTTGCAACTGCCTCACGTTCCGATATTCTGCGTCAGGGCATGACAAGCAGTCTGTGGAGAGCTTGGCGAGGCTATATGTGGACAACATTGTGAGATTGCATGGAGTGACAAAGTCCATTATCTCAGACAGAGACCCGCAGTTTACGTCGAGGCTATGGCAGGGTCACTAGGAGGCGTTGGGCTCTCAATTGAAGCTCAGTTCAGCTTTCCATCCTCAGATAGACGGTCAGTCCGAGAGGACAATTCAAATGCTCGAGGATATGTTGAGAGCGTGCGTGCTTGACTGAAAGGGCGATTGGGAGCGTCACCTACCTCTTGTGGAGTTTGCTTATAACAACAGCTTTCACGCTAGTATAAGCATGGCTCCATTCGAGGCGTTGTACGGTCGACCCTATAGGTCTCCATTGTGTTGGGAGGAGATTGGAGATAGGCAGCTAGTAGGACCTAAGTTGGTTTAGGAAACATCAGACAAGATCCAGCTTATCAGGCAGAGGCTGACTGTAGGGCAGGATAGGCAGAAGAGCTATGCCAACAACAGAAGGAAGGACTTAGAGTTCGTGGTGGGTGAGTTTCCTCAAGGTGTCACCCACCTGAGGTGTTGTTAGATTTGGTAGGCATGGCATGTGACGGTCCTCGCTGTTCAGGCCCGTTAACCCAATAACGTGCCCAACATGACTCTGCCTTCCACGATCGGGCCGAAGCCTCGCAAGGGATATCAACCACACATGTCTGTGAAAATTTAAAGGAAACACGCTGAACACATATAAGATACCATTTATCACATATGTTCACAAGAAATGCACATATTCAATTCTATATCATAGTCATTAAACAAAGTACCATAGCCCGGGACAAACCCCCAAGGCTCCACAAGTAAAAATATTACTCTGCTGGTGGCGAAGGCCCAACTCCACTACGATACTGACTGGAACTAGAAGAGGGAGGGGAACCCTCATGCTCTCCTTCACCTGGAAGAAGAAGGGGTGAGCCTCACTAGTCACTGGCTCAGTAGGGAAACTCACCCAAAGCCGATAAAACAATGTACAACAGATGAGATAAGCAAAGTTGTAATCATTTAAAATATATAACACCTACACATGCTACTACAGCTATAAGTAAATAAACGGCAAACCACGTACGCGTGTACAAGCTAAAGAAGGGCACGCCGCACACGAGTCATGAGAACTGGTTGTTGCCCAGTTGACGAGCCCAGAGGGGGGGTGAATGGGTCTTTTAAAATTAATCTAGAAGATACCTGTAATAAAAAACAATCACACAAACGTTCTTCGAACTATGTTAGTTACAGTTAGTTTAAATAACAATCACACAAGGAAGATAATCACACAACACAAGGATTATCCTGGTTCGGACTTCCTTTCCTTAGGAGTCCTACGTCCAGTCCCTGAGCAACAACTCAGGATTTTACTAATTAGGGAACAGTCCCCCTAAGGACGCTACAACACCCAGCTCAGCTGGTCTTCCTTCACACTTGAAGGGAACAACACCCTGGATACCACCAGGTCTTCCTTCACACCCGAAGGGAACAACACCCTGGATACCACCAGGTCTTCCTTCACACCCGAAGGGAACAACACAGAGAAGAATGTATGACTTTCAAGCCCCTAGATCCAGCTTTTGATAAGCGAGGATCTGAAGCAACTAGAACTGAGAGCAAGAAGATTATAAACAATTCACACTCTCAGAACTATACAGGCTCTCTCAAGTTTTTCACAAGACTGATGGAGAGCAAAGGAGCAAAAGCTAGGAGGAGTGAAGGATCTTGGCTCTCAATTTTCTTCAGAAGAATTTGAATGCTTTTCTTGAATCGTTGTATTCTTCTGTTCTTCTGACTTGAATATATATATCTTCAATTTGAAATATAGACGTTAAAGAGTCTGTTGTCTCTCTTTTGAGTAGTCGTTAGACTGAATGACATCTGGAGTCTTGGAAGCTTCCTGTCACAGTCTTTTGATCACTTGAGCACGCAAAGAGATAAGATCTTCAAAGATATCTGATGGCTTCTATTTGCTTAACGTTGTACCATGAAGCTAGTTCAGAGATCTGCAAAGATGTCAATCTTAAATAGCAGACAGATAGGCTGTCTCTGATGTCAGTCAACATCAGTAGCAATAGTCAAGAAAATAGTAATGCCAAATAGCTTAAGTCTAAAAGACGTTATCAGAGTAGGCACGATAAAGGATGATATGGTCTGCATGCATGCAGAGATATGTTCAGATCTCATAAATGCAAAAACGTCAGAGAGATATCTACGTGGACTTTGACTGGTCAATGCTTTGAGATGAATAAGATATCAAGATATGAAATCGATAACTGAATGACTTATGAAATCGTTATAGCAAATCGTTATGAATACTTATCAAGTCGTTATGAATTCTAAAGAAGTCGTTGCGCAAAGC
Source organism: Colocasia esculenta (assembly GCA_014218235.1). Lineage (NCBI taxonomy): Eukaryota > Viridiplantae > Streptophyta > Magnoliopsida > Alismatales > Araceae > Colocasia > Colocasia esculenta. The sequence goes on along the minus strand of CM024754.1, from coordinate 86,345,066 downwards.
AAGCTGTTGAGAAAACTAGAGAAATCGTTACGGCTATCAAGTCGTTACAAGTATCAAGGAAATCGTTACGAGAACTAAAGAAATCGTTACGGCTACCAAGTCGTTACGAGTATCAAAGAAATCGTTACGAGAACTAAAGAAATCGTTACGGCTACCAAGTCGTTACGAGTATCAAAGAAATCGTTACGAGAACTAAAGAAATCGTTACGGCTACCAAGTCGTTACGAGTATCAAAGAAATCGTTATGATAACTTATGAAGTCGTTACAACAAGTAAGTCGTTGCGAGTTCTAAAGAAATCGTTATGATAACTTATGAAGTCGTTACAACAAGTAAGTCGTTGCGAGTTCTAAAGAAATCGTTATGATAACTTATGAAGTCGTTACAACTAATAAGTCGTTGCGAGTTCTAAAGAAATCGTTATGATAACTTATGAAGTCGTTATAACAAGTAAGTCGTTGCGAGTTCTAAAGAAATCGTTATGATAACTTATGAAGTCGTTACAACAAGTAAGTCGTTGCGAGTTCTAAAGAAATCGTTATGATAACTTATGAAGTCGTTACAACTAATAAGTCGTTGTGACATCGACTTGATTGAAACAACTTGACTTTTCAGTCTTATAAGAAAATCGTTATGAACTTCAACAGAAATCGATATGGATTTAGAGAAATCTCATGTTGAAAAGATTAAAGCTTCAGAGTAGTAATGCATACCTTTATTGGCTTGTTTGACCTCGGTATTTTCCTGTACTTAAGACTTATGAAATATTCATCAGATATAATTGATAAATTCTTGTTTGGTTTTGTTAATCATCAAAATATGTATATTTATATAATTAATTAAAATTGCATGGGGACAGACTGATCATCAATCTCCCCCTTTTTGGTGATGACAAAACTGAACAATAAGCATGGATAAAAATATCTGAATTTTTGTACTGTTCTCCCCCTTTTTGTCATTAAGCAAAAAGATAAACTTTGACAAAGAAAGAAGAGAGAAAGAGAAATAGAGAATACACAAGGTCATGTCATTTACTGAGGAGGTACAGGTAAATAGAAGGCAGGAGACAACAGAGAGGCAAAATGGGAGATGGTTTCCCATGCCTGAACTTCCTGCTCTTCAAAGAGATTTTTAAAAGCTCCAAAAGACACAGAGTAAGAGGGTCCCATGGTGGGAGTCATCCGTTTGAGATGAAGATCTAGATGCTGATAGAGAAGATCAGCATATGCATCCTTGTCCATGTTCATCTTGAGAAAACGAGAGGTGCCAAAGCTGGCACAGGAGAGGAACTGGTCCATGGTGACAGGGTAGTGATTTTGGTGAGCTCTGAGAGCTTGGTGCAAAGCCACATACACTTTGTATCTTTCTTCCCAGACCTTGAATGGGTCATTAACAAGATTAATGGAGTTCATATCTAGGAAAGTGGCTGGAGAAATAGCTGGTTTGCCTTCCCTGGCCTGAGCTTCATTGAGATCTAACAACTGCTGAGCGGACAGGGGGTAGAACTTGGACCATTCAGAGGAGGTGAGCCTTTCACATTCAGACAAGATAGGGGAGAGAACTTCAGCCTTTACATGGCCCTGGTGATATTCCCTGAATAGGAATCTAGAAAAGGAAACCAGATAGCCTTTCTGCACTTTAATTCTGCCCAAGACTCTGGCAAAACGCTCGAAGATGATGGATCCTACAGAGGATTCCATAACTAGAAAGTGAATTTGAGGAAGGGCTATCTCCTCAGGTATTTGAAGTGTAGCAAAATCTACCTGAATATCTGAAGTGTGAGAGATAAGTGGAGACAAGCTGAAATGGCCTTCCTGAACTGACAGAGCTGAACTTCTGGAAGTCTATGAATGTATCTGTAGTTGTTGAAGAGCATGAAATGCCTGATCATCTTGATTTCCGACTGAATGTAGGGTGCCCATAGTTCTTGGTGGTACATCCTGAACCACTCAGAGAGAGTCAAGGAGTGGTCCCTTGGAGGAAATCTGGCAGATTTGGCAAGAATGAACTTCTTGAGAAGATCCTTGTGACCTTTGCCCCACTGCTCTTCAGATTTGGAGTGAGCAAGAGAGAAAATTTTGGATTTTTCGGTTTTTGAAAGAGAAGTATAAGGGAAAATGGTGTGCAAATGATCGGTAAGGTTTTGAAAGGGAAGGTTGATGATGGTGGCATAAGCAACTTTGGAAAGGTATTCCCTATACAGTGGGTTATGTTTGTTGTCCACTGTGAGAGAAAACCATAAAGGAGGGTATTTGGGTTCAGAGGAAGAGGAAGAGGTAGAAGTAAGTTTCCTCTTCTTGGAGGCAGGAATAGAAGGATCTGCCCTGTGAACATGGTCTCCCACTTTCAACACAGACCTGAGGATCCCTTCCTCAAATTCATCCTTTACCTTTTCAATAAAGGGAGAATTGAGTTGAGCATGTTCAGGTATGATAGTGATGAAAGATGGGGGAGGAGGAGGATGAAGAAAAGAGTGTGAAGTAGTATGGAGATCATCAGTTGGTCCAAGTGAGGGACCAGAGGAGGAGGAGGATGATGCTCCAGCTGAGGATGCTGGAGGGGCCTCAAATATAGGGAAGGAGAAGGAATGGTGGACTGAAATGGTGTAGGAGAGGAAATTGGTCTAGATTGGGGCTTCTTGAAGGTTTGAGGAGCAGGAGGTGCTGTAGGAGCTGATGGTAGAGTTGGAGGAATAGGTGTGTGAGAGGGGGAAGAGGAAGCTGGGGGCTTGGGTGCCAAGAGCTCTTCTGCCTCTATCTGCACAGACTCATTCTCCAATGGTCCGGATCCTTGCTCAGATGGCCCTGTTGGCCCTGCATCCTGATCAGCTGGCCCTGTTGGCCCTACCTCTTTTGATGCTGCTGCTGCTTCTGGTACTACTTCTGGTGATGCTACTGCTTCTGGTGCTGCTTCTGGTGATGCTGCTGCTTCTGGTGGAGGAGGAGCGTGAGCTCCAACTGCCTTGATAATATCTGAGAGCATCCCTTTCATGCTGCTCATTTCCTTGTTAAACCATTTCATAGCATTTCTGATTTGGGCTAACTCTTTGTTGGCTGAAGCTTGACTCAGAAAAATAGAGTTGACATCTGACTGAAGAGAGCATAATAGTTCACCTTGAACATTCAGCCTTTCAATCACTGGCTTCAAGTTTATGACAATTTTCTGCTTAACTTGCCTCTCAAATGGAGAGTCAGCCAGGAGAGGAATTCCAGAGGCAACCTCTTTTCCTTTCTTCGAGCCTTCATTTTCTGGAGGAGGTTGATCATCATCTGAGCTCGAAGAGCTTCCAGTCTCCCCTTCTCTGTGATCCAGATTGGAAGAATCTCCATGATTTTCATCCTTGTCAACATCTGGAGTTGCGTCTACTGAACCTTCTTTTGATAGCTCCCCCTCAATAGGAGCATCTTCTTCATCTGATACTTGCTCCCCCTGACTGGGAGCAGATTCCAATACAGAATCTCCTTGGGCAGCTAGGTGCTCTACCTCTACTGGAACATCTTCCATTTGTTCATCAATGTGGCCTGATGCCACAGTCTCATCTGCAACTCTGCTACTTGTTTCTGGAGCACTTGAAGTAAAAGGAATTGAATCTATGATGTCTGCCAGAATCGATGCAACTACAATTGAGGGATGAGGGTCCTCAACTGGAATAATGTCCTCTGGGAGGAGATCCTCAATTATTCTTTCGGCAAAAGTTTGAATTGATTCTTCTGGGAATCCTGAAGCTTCTACAGACGCCCTTTCTTCTTCTACTGCACTTTCAGACTGAACTTCTGCAATGGAGGGTCCTGAAGATTCTGTTGCTTCAACTGCTGGAGCTAAAATTGACTCCACTGGCAATTCTGGAGTCATATCTGCTGAACCCATCTCCGGATGAACAACAGAGGTGTCGATAATGATGGCTTCGCCTTCAGCAACTGAAGCCTTGAACCAGACACCACTTTTCACAGAGAAGCCACTCTTCTTCAGGTTCCTGGACCTGATTGCTTGACCCATTTTCTCTACAACTGCCCCAGAGAGATCAACACCGAAGTGTTTGAAGATCTTGGTGAGTAGGTGGGCATAAGGCAGAGACACATTTAACTTACTCTTGGTGTCCCAAATCTGATCTCTTGCAAACTTCATTCTTTCCATTATCACTGCGGCCATATTTATCTCCTTATTCTGAATGGCCCAGTACATCATGTTCGAATCGGCCTTTGTGCAAGATGAAAACGTTGCACTTCTGGGAACTAGGATTTGACAGACAATAAAATGGAGAAGACGATTGAAGGCGGATAGTGATTTATATCGATTTTGCCGTCTCTCAGCTTGAATCCTGGCCCGATAATTCCCAATCCTTTCACTTGGGCATCCACAGTGTGAACCCCACTAAATCCGGAAGTCTTTACATTGAACAACATTTTTAGCAACTCAGGGTCTATTCTAATCATTGTTCCCTTTACTGAATAAACAAGAGACCCATCTTCTTTGTTCTCATACACACAAAAAAGGCTTTTACCAAGTCCGGATAACTGACCTCTGAAAAGGTGGAAATTTCTGTCCACTGCATCTGATTGATCAAATCTACTACGCTGCTCATTCCACTTTTCCTCAGATTAGCGACATCTACTTCTTTGTTGCCACAGAGCTTTGTCTTCACAAAGGTAAATCTCTCCTGCTGCTCAGGAGTGAGGAACTCGGCGCTGTAGCCACCCAAACTGCCGGCGATGATAGGTGCGGCCATAGATTCAGGTGGGAAAGGCAACGGAGGGTGGAGACGGAAGGTGAGGAGAAAGAATCCTCAAGAAATTTTGCGGGAAGTAGAAGGAAGATTCAAATTTGCAGAGGATTGAGATGGAGTTGTTAGGGCATCGGCTCAAGCGGCAGGATAAAAGAGGGGAAAAAGATAGACGATGAGACACGAATCGTTCTGTCATCGATTTTATGAATAAATTAATGCTACGTGGAAAGTGAGGCGCCAAGCGGCGGAGAAAACGACAAAAGGTTTTGACTGTTGAAACGGACTTCAATGAGAGAGAGTTTACTATAATACAATTTGAATTTCTTTTGCTTATTGCCATGGAGGGAAAAAATTACTTTAATTCTAAGAATTTAATGTGCCACTTGTAAGCAAACTTTTATCACAAATTGCACCTGCCTAATTCCCTTCTAAGAGATGTAAATCTCTCTTCAGGTAAGGCTTTTGTGAAAATGTCTGCTAATTGGCCATTTGTATCAATAAAGGATATTTCAATGTTTCCATTTGCAACATGATCACGAATAAAATGATATCTAACCTCAATATGTTTGGTCCTTGAGTGCTGAACTGGATTCTTGGTGAGATTAATGGCACTGGTGTTGTCACACAGCAACGGAATTGATTTGATATTTAATCCAAAGTCCTCAAGTTGTTGCTTTATCCATAAGAGTTGAGTGCAGCAACTTCCAGCAGCCACGTACTCAGCTTCAGCTGTAGAGAGTGCTACTGAATTTTGTTTCTTTGAGGACCAAGATATCAAACACCCTGCAAGGAACTGACAACAACCACTGGTGCTCTTTCTATCTAATTTGCATCCAGCATAGTCAGCATCAGAGTAACCTACTAGACTAATTTCACATTGTTTTGGATACCATAGACCTAAGTCATGAGATCTTGCTAGATATCTAAATATTCTTTTCACAGAAATTAAATGTGATTCTTTAGGATCTGCCTGATATCGAGCACACATGCATACACTAAATAAAATATCAGGTCTACTAGCTGTTAAATAAAGGAGTGAACCTATCATACCTCTGTAGATCTTTTGATCTACTTTCTTACCATCTTTGTCACTGTCCATTCTTGTTGATGTACTCATTGGTGTCGACAGTGGCTTGGTATTTTCGAATCCAAATTTCTTCAATAGTTCTTTTGTGTACTTAGCTTGACTGATGTGAGTTCCTTCCTTTCCTTGTTTGATTTGAAGTCCAAGGAAATAGTTGAGTTCTCCCATCATACTCATTTCAAATTTCCCTGCATTAACTTTTCAAAATACTTGCAAAGAGACTCATCAGTAGAACCAAAAATGATATCATCTACATAGATTTGAACCAATAGGATGTGTTTGACTTTTGACTTTATAAAAAGAGTACTATCTACCTGACCTCTACTGAAACCATGTTTTAGAAGGAAAGAGCTAAGCCTTTCATACCAGGCTCTAGGTGCTTGCTTTAAACCATATAATGCCTTGTGAAGTTTGAAAACATGATTAGGAAATTCTGTGTCATCAAAGCCCGGAGGTTGTTCCACATAAACTTCCTTTTTATGAAACCATTTAAAATGCGGATTTAACATCCATTTGAAATAGTGTCAAGTTTAAAGCAGATGCATATGCAAGTAATATTCTAATGGCCTCAAGTCTAGCTACAGGTGCATAGGTTTCATCGAAATCTATGCCTTCTCTTGAGAATAGCCTTGAGCTACCAATCTGGCATTGTTTCTTTAGATTGCACCAGTTTCATCCAGTTTATTTCTGAACACCCACTTGGTGCCAATGACTGGATGGTCTGATGGTCTAGGAACAAGTGACCATACTTGGTTTCTCTTGAATTGATTTAATTCATCTTGCATGGCTACTATCCAAGATTCATCAGAGAGAGCTTCATTGACTGTCCTAGGCTTTATATGAGAAACAAAGGCTAAATAATCACAAGGAATAACATTACCTCTTGTTCTTACCCCAATGGATGGATCACCAATGATATTTTCAAGTGGGTGATCTTTCTTGTATCTCCACTCCTTTGGAAGGTTTTCATGAGCAACTTCTTCTTGTTGTAATTCTTCCAGAGGTGGATCATCCTTGTCCTCAATTGATGCATCTTTTAGTTTCTTGGATAGTTCTTCTGCATCATCATCGTCACTATCTACTCCCTTTCTCAAGGAAAGGTTAGTTTCATCAAAAATAATGTGCACAGATTGTTCAATCAATAAGGTACGTTTATTAAATACTCTATAGCCTTTAGGTTTAGACGTGTACCCCATGAAGATGCCTTCATCTGATTTGGCATCCAACTTACCAATGTCCCTTTTTCCATTGTTGTGAATGAAGCAAGGGCATCCAAAGGTTCTGAAGTGGCTGATCTGAGGTTTCTTCCTTTGAATAGTTCATATGCAGTCTTCTTCAGGATTGGCCTGATCATTACTCGGTTGATAATGTAGCTTGTTGTATTGACTGCTTCAGCCCAAAAGTATCTAGGCAGATCATATTCTGAGAGCATAGTTCTTGCCATGTCCAAAAGAGTTCTGTTCTTCCTCTCAGCGATGCCATTCTGTTGAGGTGTCCTTGGTGCTGAGAAATTGTGCTCAATTCCCTGATCATCACAAAATCTAGAAATTTTTCATTTTGAAATTCACCACCATGATCTGATCTGATAGACACAATGCTGAACTTCTGATCTTTCTGAACTTTCTTACTGAAGCTGACGAAACTTTCAAAGGTATCATCTTTATGTTCTAAGAAACATACCCATGTAAATCTTGAGTAGTCATCAACTATGACAAATCCAAAATTCTTTCCTCCAAGACTGGTAGTCCTCATTGGCCCAAATAGATCCATATGAAGGACTAAGGGTTTTGAGGTGGTCACCATCGTCTTTGACTTGAAGGAGACTTTGGTGTGCTTTCCCTTAGCACAAGGTTTACATACACCTTCCAACTTTGTACTGACCTTAGGTAGACCTTGCACAAGATTCCTCTTTAGCAATTTTCTCATGCCATCTATGCTGCAATGTCCAAGTCGTCTGTGCCATAATTCTGTGGATTTATTTTTATTTGCTGCCAGGCAAACATTTTGAACCTTGAGTTCTTCAAGATAGAGCACATACAAATTCTTTTCTCTATTAGCTTCAAAGATGACTGTTCCATCCTTCAGTATACTGCACTTTGACTCTTGAAACTTGATCTGATGGCCTCTGTCGCACAGCTGGCTAATGCTGATGAGATTGTGCTTCAATCCCTTGACTAGTAGCACATCTTCTATGACTGTTTTTCCTTTGTTGTTCACAGAGCCACTCCCTATTACGATTCCTTTTCCATTATCTCCATAGGTAACTGTTCCATCTTCAGCTTGGAGATGAGAAAACAACTTCTGGTTTCCTGTCATGTGTCTTGAGCACCCACTATCCAAATACCATTTGGATGCTCGAGGGTTAACCTGAAATAAAGACATCAAGCTTTAGGTACCCAAATTCTTTTGGGTCCTGATTGGTTAGTATCATTAATTTTACCTTTTAATATCCATTTTTTATGTCTTGTTGGGCATGTAGTTATAATATGTCCTAACTTATTGTAGTGACTACAGCAGGATAACTTAGTTACTCTTTCTATGTATTTAAAATCAGCTTTGTATGCTACATCTTGTTCGGGTACAAATTTTGGTGTTGGATATGTTTTAGGATAGACCTTGGTTTCTTCATTATCTGGGGGTGTATATTCTAACCCATTTTTCTTCTTACCTGATCTCCTAGCACCTTTTAATATTAGAGAGTTTTTACCATTTGTAAATTTTTCTAGTGTGCTTGATAGTTTATCATTCTCTTTATTTAAGTTTTTAATTTCTTTTCTTAATTCATCTGCACTTTCCTATTTTTCTAGTTTAGTTATTTGTTCATTTTTAACTTTTAGGTCTTCACATAACAGTTCATTTCTTCGTTTAAGTTCAATTATTTGACTTTCTAATTGTTCATTTTCTGATTTTAGATCTGAGTTTGTATTTTCTATATAGACTATGTTTTTCTTACTTACCTTTAATAGTTTAGTTACTTCTTTATATTTTTCATAAAGTTCGTTAAAAGCCTCTTCTAGACTATCGGAGTCTGAACCATTGCATGAATCAAAAGATGAGTCAGAAGTTACCTTTTCTTCAGTGTTTGCCATGAAGGCCAAGTGGGCTTTTTCTTCATCGCTGCAGGAGCTTGACTCACTATCTGAGTCGCTACTGTTTTCCCATGCTGCTGCCATTGCTTTCTTTTTGTATTTCTAAACTTCTTGGAACTGTCCTTCTTCCTGAACTCTGGCTTCTTTAACTTAGGACACTCAGTCTTAATGTGTCCTGGCTTCTTACATTCATAACAGATGAGTTCTCCTTTCTTCATTTCTTTTCCATCTGGCTTCTTGAAATCCTTATTCTTTTTGAAATACCTTCTACCAGGTTGAAATTTCTTCTTTTTAGCCAAAATTCGCTGTAACCTTCTAGATAACATAGCTTCCTCATTCTCGCTGTCTGCATCACTTTCGCTTTCAGCTGAGCATGCATCTGGTGAATCTTCTTCAGCTTTTAAGGCGTTGGAGTGCTTATTTCTGCTAGAGGATTCTCCTAGCCTTTCCATATTGATTTCATGGGCCATGAGGGACCCAATGAGCTTTTCTACAGACATTCTCTTCAGATCATTAGCTTCTTCTATTGCTGTGACTTTTGGAGTCCATGAGGATGGTAAGGATCTAAGTATCTTTCTTACCATATCTCCCATTTCATAGACTTTCCCCAGGCTAGCCAGTCCATTTGTGATGTCAGTGAACCGGCTGAACATTTGAGTTATGGACTCACTTGATTGCATCTGAAATCTTTCATATTGAGTGACCAGAATATCGATTCTTGTTTCCTTCACCTTGTCTGTGCCTTCATAAGTAATCCTGAGCTTTTCCCACATTTCCATTGATGATTTGCAGGCTGAAACTCTGTTGAATTCCTTCTTACTTAGAGCACAGCATAGGATACTCTTTGCTTTGCAATTCAGGGAAATCTTCTTCCTGTCATCATCTGTCCATTGTGCTTTCTCATTTGTGACTAACAGATCACCTTCTTCTACTATGGACCAAATTTGATAGTCGTGTCCTTGTAAAAAGTATTCCATTCTGGTCTTCCAGTAAGGATAATCTTCACCATCGAAGAGAGGGGGTCGGTTGACGGACTGACCTTCAAAGTTACCTTGGGCTGCCATGGATCTTTACTCTTCAGATCGTTGGATCCTTTCTTTGTCGAAGAGACTTGCTTTGATACCACTTGTTGCCCAGTTGACGAGCACAGAGGGGGGGTGAATGGGTCTTTTAAAATTAATCTAGAAGATACCTGTAATAAAAAACAATCACACAAACGTTCTTCGAACTATGTTAGTTACAGTTAGTTTAAATAACAATCACACAAGGAAGATAATCACACAACACAAGGATTATCCTGGTTCGGACTTCCTTTCCTTAGGAGTCCAACGTCCAGTCCCTGAGCAACAACTCAGGATTTTACTAATTAGGGAACAGTCCCCCTAAGGACGCTACAACACCCAGCTCAGCTGGTCTTCCTTCACACTTGAAGGGAACAACACCCTGGATACCACCAGGTCTTCCTTCACACCCGAAGGGAACAACACCTTGGATACCACCAGGTCTTCCTTCACACCCGAAGGGAACATGTAAGACCCTCAAATTTTGTCCTTATTATTTTATTATGTGTAGTTTTATGCTTGTATATGTATATGCATTATCATATAAGTATTATGCATACTTTAGCTTGGTGTACTTATGAATGTATGTATATACTTAGTTGTATATATATCGGTGGATTTCGTGACATAATGAGTGTGTACATTACACCCTATGTATTGCATGCATGAACTTAGGAGAAATTAGGGTTTTGCATTGTTTTGGGTTCTGGCCGAAGGGTTAGTAGACGTCAACATGAATGGACGTTCACTTATTGTTAACGTCCATAACGGTGGACGTCGATTAGTAAGTAGACGGCCTTATCGGTGGACGTCTACATCCTGACAGGCCAGTCCGCAGCAGCATGGTGTGCCATGCTTGATGGGGCGTGGCAACCAATCCCCCAACGGCTCCTTCGCCTTCCAACCGATCTCTTGCGTGGGGTGAGAGGGTCCTCTCTTAAGAGAGCCCTTGTTGCAACCTCTAGAGCTCTCTTGGCTCTTTACAAAGAGAAAAACAAAACCCTAGAAGCTGTGAGAAAACCTGAGGTTTGAGAGCTTTGATCCGGCGATCCAAGGCTCTTCCTGGCGATCTACTTCGACAAGGAGGAAGACAACACATCTGGCTACACATCCCCGGCCCCGGATTTCAGAGGGGAGCATCACAGAGGCCGGAGTGGAGGCATCTTGGAGGCTTCTTGGGACTGCCCAAGGAGAGCTTCTCCGACCATTTTGATCCCTTTAGGAGTTTTTCCAAAGGCAAGTAACCCTTGCACCTTGTCCATGTATGTGTCTAGGAAGGTTTTATCATTTTTATGGATTTTCCTCGTGTCCTGGATCCCCTACATTCACCATTCTTTAGAGCTCGGACTGTGTTTTTGCACAGGTCCGAACTTGACGGCAAGCTCTATTGCCGTTGAGATCTTGAGTCAGCGGCTAACGATGTTGCCGCCAACTCTTGTGAATGGCCAGAGTATGCCGTTAAGTTCTTCTTAACAGAACAGTGAACTGTTCTGCCCTATATCTTTAATTTCCGGACTTTGGCGCATGAGGATATAATGTAAATTTTATATGTTATGTAAAATAGATAATGTGATGTGTGTGAAAATTTCTGTATTTTTCTGTGAATGGCATAGTTTATTAGAATTATTGAAAGGCATGTGTAGGGAAGATGTTATGCATGTTTGATTTTGTTCCCATGATTTCTGAGGACTTAAAAATTTTATGAACCATGTTTATATGTATTAGTCCATGCCCTGCAAATTTGAGAATTTTTACATGGCTATGTGAATTACTGAAATTTCTGTAATGGGAATGGAAGCATGAGTAGGTTAATGAATAATTCATAGTAAATTTTGTGTCATGCAATAAATCTGGGAAAATTTCTTGTGCCAATATGTATATGTGATTCATGATTGTGCATGATCAAATCTGAAATCCATGTCATGTTCTATGTTAACTTAGTTTATGAATGGCATGAAACTGGATGTTTCAATTTCTATAAATACATGTGAATTCAGAAAAATGTGAAAATTTGCATGTGTGTTCTTATACCCGAAAACAGCATATGGTTAAATTTTCAGGAAAATTGGATAACAGTAGCCTACACTATGAGATTTCCATATGAGAATGAGTTATAAATATATGTACCATGATTAAGGTTAAATGATGTGCATTCCAATTAATCCATGAGAACTACTAAATGCTTGATTTCTGTTATTAGTGGTATCATGCTAGGGAAGAACAGAACCATGAGCATAAATAAGAAAGTGTGAATATCATATGTAAAACGTGTGTTAATCGGAATGTGTAATGTGTAAAATGTGCCGTGTGTGACACTGCTTCCATAGAGGGCTGTGGAACTGTACCATGGAAAAGTCCCCATGGGAAGGTTCAATGTGTTAAGATATCCTAAGGGCATTAGGATGAAATCCTGGAGGTGGACAAGTACCGCTGGTTGGGGTGGAGACGTGTTCTCCCGGTCTGCGCAGTGCCAAGAGTCATCACTGTATTGCCTAGGTGATGTGCTATGTGTTATGAGTATGTGATGTGTCCTTCTAGTGGTGGTTTGGACTATGTGTCACGGCAAATAAATTGTGAAATGTGTATATGTGAACATGTGTAAATTGTGTATATGTAAACATGTAAGGCCCTCGAATTTTGTCCTTATTATTTTATTATGTGCAATTTTATGCTTGTATATGTATATGCATTATCATGTAAGTATTATGTATAGATTACTTTGGTGTACTTATGAATGTATGTATATACTTAGTTGTGTATATCGGTCGGTTTCGTGATTTAATGAGTGTGTACATTACACCCTATGTACTGCATGTATATACTTAGGAGGAATTAGGGTTTTGCATGGCTTTGGGTTCTGGCCAGAGGGTTAGTCGACGTCAATATGGATGGACGTTCACTTACTGTTAACGTCCATATAGGTGGACGTCCATTTGTAAGTAGGCGGCAATATCGGTAGACGTCTACTTCCTGGCAGGTCTGACCGCAGCAGCATGGTGTGCCATGCTTGATGGGGCGTGGCAACCACTCCCCCAACGGCTCCTTGGCCTTCCAACCGATCTCTTGCGTGGGGTGAGAGGGTCCTCTCATAAGAGAGCCCTTGTTGCAACCTCTAGAGCCCTCTTGGCTCTTTGCAAAGAGAAAACAAAAACCCTAAAAGTTGTGAGAAAATCTGAGGTTTGAGAGCTTTGATCCGGCGATCCAAGGCTCTTCCTGGCGATCGACTTCGACAAGGAGGAAGACAACACATCCGGCTACACATCCCCTGCCCCGGATTTCAGAGGGGAACATCACAGAAGCCGGAGTGGAGGCATCTTGGAGGCTTCTTGGGACTGCCCAAGGAGAGCTTCTCCGGCCCTTTTGATCCCCTTGGAGGTTTTTCCAAAGGCAAGTAACCCTTGCACCTTGTCCATGTATGTGTCTAGGAGGTTTCTATCATTTTTATGGATTTTCCTCGTGTCCTGGATCCCCTACATTCACCATTCTTTAGAGCTCGGACTGTGTTTTTACACAGGTCCGAACTTGACGGCAAGAGATGTTGCCGTTGAGATCTTGAGTCAGCGGCTAACGATGTTGCCGCCAACTCTTGTGAACGGCCAGAGTATGCCGTTAAGTTCTTCTTGACAGAACAGTGAACTGTTCTGCCCTATATCTTTAATTTCCGGACTTTGGCGCATGAGGATATAATGTAAATTTTATATGTTATGTAAAATAGATAATGTGATGTGTGTGAAAATTCTTGTGTTTTTCTGTGGATGGAAATAATTATTAGAATTACTGAAAGGCATGTGTAGGAAAGAGGTTATGCATGTTTAATTTTGTTCTCATGATTCCTGAGGAATTAAATGCTGTAAAATTTTATGAACCATTTTATATGTATCAGTCCATGCCCTGCAAATTTGGGAATTTCCCCATATTCATGTGAATTTTTATAATTCCTGCAATGAGAAATAGAAAACATGTGTACACCTTGTGAAAAATTTAGTAAATCATGTGTTGGGAAATAAATTTTAGAAAATTTCTTGTGTCAATATGTATGTGTGATTTATGATTGTGCATGATCAGATCTGAAATCCATGTCATGTTCTATGTTAATTTAACTCATGAATGGCATGAAACTGGATGTTTCAATTTCTATAAATACATGTGAATTCCGAAAAATGTGAAAATTTGCATGTGTGTTCTCATACCCGAAAACAGCATGTGGTTAAATTTTCAGGAAAATTTGATAACAGTAGCCTACACTATGAGATTTCCATGTGAAAATGAGTCATAATTACATGTACCATGATTAAGGTTAAATGATGTGCGTTCCAACTAACCCATGAGAGCTACTAAATGCTTGATTTCTGTTATTAGTGGTATCATGCTAGGGAAGAACAGAACTATGAGCGTAAATAAGAAAGTGTGAATATCATATGTAAAACGTGTGTTAATCGGAATGTGAAATGTGTAAAATGTGCCGTGTGTGACACTGCTTCCATAGAGGGCTGTGGAACTGTACCATGGAAAAGTCCCCATGGGAAGGTTCAATGTGTTAAGATATCCTAAGGGCATTAGGATGAAATCCTGGAGGTGGACAAGTACCACTGGTTAGGGTGGAGGCGTGTTCTCCCGGTCTGCGCAGTGCCAAGAGTCATCACTGTATTGCCTAGGTGATGTGCTATGTGTTATGTGTATGTGATGTGTCCTTCTAGTGGTGGTTTGGACTATGTGTCACGGCAAATAATATGTGAAATGTGATTGTGAACAAGTGTAAAATGTGTATGTGTGAACATGTGTAAAATGTGTATACGTGAACATGTGAATGTGAAATGTGAAATCATGTGAATTGTTTGAAAGAAAATGAACCATGTGAAATATGGGAATGTGTAACCATGTGAAGTGAATGTGTTAGAGTATGAGAGAATAATTCATGCTATGATACTTCTAGTTCCATGTAAATTGCTATCATGTTATAGTCAAATTGGAAGTGTAGCCTTCATGTGATTAAATGAGTAGAAAGCATGTGATAGGAAGTGTTATTTGAAACATCTTAAACATGTACCATGTGTTTTGATTTGGTAGAATTACCATGATAGGTTGTATGTTGCCTTGTAAATTGAATTAGTGGAACCTACTGTGATGTATGCATGAATGATGTGTATGGAGTTACTTGCTGAGTCTTTTAGACTCATTACTTGCTTCGGCGTACAGGTTTAGTTGGTGACCCGGTACCTTTGGAGGAGACCGTGGAGAGTGACTCCGAGCGTGGAGACTAGTTGGCGGAGTCTTCGTTGTGCCCTTTTCGTTTCATAGTATGTAAATTGTAGCTTGTATTAGAGTTATCATTTTGTAATTGTGGACAAATTATGTATTAAAATGTAGAACTTTAATCTTGTGGACAATGTATTTTGGTTTAATTTCAATTATGAAAGTTTAGTCTTTTAATTTGCTATATGGATCTTGTATGTCAAATGTGGATGATGAAATGTGATGACAGTTAGTCCTTTACTTCCGCGACTCTGTATCTATATTTGTGTACATCTCAATCAATTGTTAGTGTCGGGTCAATGTCCCGCTGTGATAACCTTTACTATACCGACGTGGGTTGGTATAACCGTACCGGTATAATGAGGGTCGTCACAAAACATGTGAATGTGAAATGTGAAATCATGTGAACTATTTATGTTAGAATGTGAACATGTGTACATGTGAATTGTTTGAAAGAAAATGAACCATGTGAAATATGGGAATGTGTAACCATGTGAAGTGAATGTGTTAGAGTATGAGACGATAATTCATGCTATGATATTTCTAGTTCCATGTAAATAGCTATCATGTTATAGTCAAATTGGAAGTGTAGTCTTCATGTGATTAAATGAGTAGAAAGCATGTGATAGGAAGTGTTATTTGAAATATCTTAAACCATGTACCATGTGTTTTGATTTGGTAGAATTACCATGATAGGTTGTCTTTTATTAATGTTCAAGCATGTTGTATGTTGTCTTGCAAATTGAATTAGTGGAACCTACTGTGATGTATGCATGAATGATGTGTATGGAGTTACTTGCTGAGTCTTTTAGACTCATTACTTGCTTCGACGTACAGGTTTAGTTGGTGATCCGGTACCTTTGGAGGAGACCGTGGAGAGTGACTCCGAGCGCAGAGATTAGTTGGCGGAGTCTTCGTTGTGCCCCTTTTGTTTCATAGTATGTAAATTGTGACTTGTATTAGAGTCATCATTTTGTAATTGTGGACAAATTATGTATTAAAATGTAGAACTTTAATCTTGTGGACAATGTATTTTGGTTTAATTTCAATTATGAAAGTTTAGTCTTTTTAATTTGCTATATGGATTATGTATGTTAAATGTGGATGATGAAATGGGATGACAGTTAGTCCTTTACTTCCGCGACTCTGTATCTATATTTGTGTACATCTCAATCAATTGTTAGTGTCGGGTCAATGTCCCGCTGTGGTGATCTTCGTCGTGCCGACGTGGGTTGGTACAACCGTACCGGCATAACGTGGGTCGTCACAGAGATTGGTATCAGAGAGACTGGTTGAGATCGTACATGAATATACATAAGTCATCGTCTCCATTACATGCTAAATCTTTATAGAATTGTCCACATGTGTAGAATTGATTAATAATGAGCAAAAGATAGATAAGAAAATGGGTTGGGAGTTAATTAACGAGCCCTGATTGATGGCTGAATTTTATTGCAGCCATGACTTCGCGTGGTAGGCGTGGAGGTGTTCCTGCTCGTGAGGGCGAGCAGAGAGGCGAGGAGCGGGTTGAGCAGCAGGTCCCGGCACCTCAGGGTCCTGTGCTTCCCCCACCACCTCCTGTGGACTATGGGGTGTTCATGCAAGGGTTAGTGCAGGCCATGCAGACGCAGGCCCACACCCAGGCAGCACTCCAGGCTCAGTTGGAGGCTCAGGTTAGTATACTTTGTTAAAGAGTAGTCTGTTTGATTTAATTGCATGATGTGATGGTAATTATGTAATGCTTGTTGGTTGTTGTAGCAGGCTCGAGTTCCAGCTCAGGACCATGGTGGCCCTTCCACCATGGAGAGATTTAAGAGGATGTTGCCACCCTCTTTTAAGGGGGAGAGCGACCCGTTACTAGCTGAGAGCTGGATGAGGGAGATAGAGAAAGTCTTCCGAGCTATGAGGTGTGCGGATGAGGACAAGGTTACCCTAGCCACCTACATGCTACAGGTATGCGTTTGTTTTGTATGCTTGTGTGTTCTGTTAAGTTAGAGTTGTTAGTTAGTGCTTATGAAGGGTATATTGCAGGAAAGAGCTGATGTATGGTGGGCTTCATTACTGCGTACCCGATTCGAGGATGGAGCTGTGGAAGTTGCTTGGGATGAGTTCGTGAGGCTCTTTCGGGCCAAGTTCGTCCCCGAGCATGTTCAGGATCGCATGGAGCAGGAGTTCCTCTCTTTAACTCAAGGCTCCATGACTGTGCTCGCATATGAGGCAAGGTTTGCTGAACTTTCTAAGTATGCACCTCATATAGTTGCTGATGAGCGCAGGAAGGCAAAGAAGTTCGTGATGGGCCTTAAGCCATCACTGAGGACGAGGCTCGTAGCGTTTGACCATCGCACCTTGGACGAGGCCCTTAGCGCAGCGTGCAGACAGGAGAGCGAGATGGAGCAGTACCTTGAAGAAAAGAAGGCTTCTCAGAAGAGGCCCGCGGCCCCGTTTCAGCGGCAGGACAAGAAGAAGGCAGTGTACCAGACACCGCAGTACCCAGTAGCAGTCGGCAGCACTCAGGTACCTTCTGTACGTTCCTATGGTGACAAGAAGGAGTGCCCTCATTGTGGAAGGGCACATGGTGGTACGGAATGTTGGAAGATAGCGGGCAAATGCCTAAAGTGTGGGAGTAGCGACCACAAGATCAAGGATTGCCCCAGACTTCAGCAGGGAGTCCAGCGTGGACCAGCCCCAGTAGCAGCAGCAGCGCCAGCGACAGGACGACCAGGAAGGCCTCGAGCCCCGGCTCGAGTGTTTGCGTTAGCTCGTGAGGACGCCGAGCAGGCAGAGCATGTCACCGAAGGTACAGTTTTACTTTTCGGTGTGCACGCTCGGGTTTTGTTTGATACGGGTGCTACTCACTCGTTCATTTCCGAGCGGTTCGCTAGGCAGTTAGCCCTAGAGTCAGGCATAGAGTCTGAGGAGTTAGAGGTCCCTTTGTCTGTGCACACCCCTGCGGGTACGGTATCGACTAGGAAGTGCATTCCGTCGTTACCTGTGTGCATTGAGGATAGATTCCTAGATGGGTGCTTCTTCTTGCTAAAGATGAAGGACTATGATTGCATTTTTGGTCTGGATTGGCTAGAGGAGCATTATGCGTTAGTGGATTGTCGTAGGAAGAAGATTGTTTTCCGCATTCCTGGTGAGGACGAGTTCTCTCATCCATTGCCAAAGAACTTGGCGGGAAAGTTAGTTATCTCTGCCATGAAGGCGATGCGCATGGTGAACAAGGGATGTGACGCATTTCTTGCCAGCGTTATGCTGGTACCCGATGCTGGTTCGTCACTGACTCTTGCAGAGATCGATGTGGTGCAGGACTTTCCAGATGTCTTTCCCGATGACTTGTCTGGATTGCCACCCGATAGGGAGATAGAGTTCACTATAGAGTTGCTTCCAGGCACCTCTCCTATCTCGAAGGCCCCTTATAGGATGGCACCTGCAGAGTTAGCCGAGTTAAGGAAGCAATTGCAAGAATTGCTTGATAAGGGATTTATTCGCCCTAGTGTTTCCCCTTGGGGCGCACCTGTATTATTCGTCAAGAAGAAAGACGGGTCACTTCGGTTGTGCATTGATTATAGGAAGCTAAACCAAGTGACTGTGAAGAACAGGTATCCCTTACCTCGGATTGATGATTTGTTTGACCAGTTGCGAGAGGCATCAGTCTTTTCCAAGATTGACTTGCGATCTGGTTATCATCAGTTGAGGATTAGGAGTGAGGATGTGTCCAAGACGGCATTTAGAACCCGTTATGGACATTATGAGTTCTTGGTCCTTCCTTTCGGGTTGACAAACGCCCCTGCAGCGTTCATGGATCTCATGAACCGGGTGTTTAGTCCGTATTTAGATAGTTTTGTCGTAGTGTTTATTGACGACGTGTTGGTCTATTCTCCGGATGAGGCCACGCACCGTCAGCATCTGAGGTTAGTGTTAGAGGTTCTTCGTGAGCACAAGCTGTATGCAAAATTCAGCAAGTGCGATTTTTGGTTGCGCGAGTTCATTTCCTCGGGCATGTTATCTCCGGCGCTGGTGTAGCTGTTGATCCAGCAAAGGTCCAGGCAGTTATGGATTGGGAGATTCCCAGGACCCCTTCGGAGATTCGTAGTTTCATTGGGTTAGCTGGTTATTATCGGCGATTCATTGAGGGTTTCTCATCCATCGCCGCCCCCTTGACGAAGCTGACCCGGAAAGGTGAGAAGTTCGTATGGTCTGAGGCGTGTGAGCGTAGCTTTCAGCTATTGAAGGCTAAGCTTACTTCTGCTCCGGTATTAGTATTGCCTAGTGGTCTAGAGGGCTTTGCCATTTATACGGATGCATCTCAGATTGGTTTAGGTTGTGTGCTCATGCAGCAAGAGAGGGTAGTGGCTTATGCTTCTCGTCAGTTGAAGGAGCATGAGAAGAACTATCCGACTCATGATTTGGAGTTAGCAGCTGTGGTTCATGCACTAAAGATCTGGAGGCACTATCTTTATGGTGTCAGATTTGAGGTGTTTACCGACCACAAGAGCTTGAAGTATCTTTTCTCCCAAAAGGAATTAAACCTGAGGCAGAGAAGGTGGATTGAGTTCTTGAAGGACTATGACTTCGACCTTCAGTATCATCCTGGGAAGGCGAACGTCGTAGCGGATGCTCTTAGTAGGAAGAGGTCTTCGCTCCAGCAGGATTGGAAGATGTTGGAGGATGCAGCATGCTCTATGACCGAGTTAGAGCCATCGCTGAGTCAGGCTTTTGTAGCTCAGCTATCCCTTAGATCCTCAGTCTTGGATGAGGTAATTGAGCAGCAGAAAGCCGATCCTAGATTGTTAGAGTTAGTGGGTAAGGCAGGCATTGCTCGTGATGAGGACGGTGTGATTAGATTTCAGCACCGTGTTTGTGTCCCCGATGTGGTAGATGTCCGTGAGCATGTGTTAGCGGAGGCTCATAGATCGCGATTCTCTATTCATCCGGTAACACCAAGATGTATCAAGATTTGAAGAGATCATTTTGGTGGTCCGGCATGAAGAAGGATGTTGCGGATTATGTGTCTAGGTGTCTAGTATGTCAGCAAGTGAAAGCCGAGCGGCAGCGACCATCCGGCCTTATGCAGAGGATGGATATCCCGGTGTGGAAGTGGGAAGCTGTCACTATGGATTTCGTATCGGGTTTACCTCGATCTAGGAGGGGCAATGACTCGATTTGGGTAGTTGTAGATAGATTTTCGAAGACTGCTCATTTCTTGCCTATGAAGAAGAAGCAGTCAGTAGAGAGTTTAGCTAGATTGTATGTTAGTGGTATCATTAGATTGCATGGTGTGCCGAAGTCGATCATTTCGGATCGAGATCCGAGATTCACTTCGAGATTGTGGAAGGGTCTTCAGGATGCGTTAGGTTCGGAGCTTAAGCTCAGTTCGGCGTTTCATCCCCAGACCGATGGACAGTCCGAGAGGACTATCCAGACGCTCGAGGATATGTTGAGAGCGTGTGTTCTGGATTGGAAGGATGATTGGGAGCGTCATTTACCTCTTGTGGAGTTCGCATACAACAACAGCTTTCATGCTAGTATCGGTATGGCTCCATTCGAGGCGTTGTATGGTAGGCCCTGCAGATCTCCTTTATGTTGGGAGGAGACTGGTGATAGGCAGTTGATCGGACCGGAGTTGGTTCAGGAAACTTCGGATAAGATTCAGCTTATCAGGAAAAGGCTTGTTGCGGCACAGGATAGGCAGAAGAGTTATGCCGACAACAGAAGAAAGGATTTGGAGTTCGAGGTTGGCGATCATGTCTTCTTGAAGATATCGCCTACTCGAGGTGTTGTCAGATTTGGCAGGCATAGCAAGCTAAGCCCTAGATTCATTGGCCCATATGAGATTCTCAGACGTTTGGGCAACGTGGCGTACGAGCTAGCTTTACCCCCGGCTTTGGCTAGTGTTCACCCGGTATTCCACGTATCTATGCTCAGGAAGTATGTCCGAGATCCGTCTCATGTGATTAGTCATGAGCCAGTGGAGATCCAGCCAGATCTTTCGTATGTGGAGCAACCAGTAGCTATTCTTGACCGGAAGGTTCAGCACCTCCGGAACAAGAGTATCGCGTCGGTGAAAGTTCTATGGCGGAACTTCTCACGTGAGGAGGCTACGTGGGAGCTTGAGGATGCGATGAAGAAGAAGTATCCCCTTTTGTTCGAGTAGTGTCGTTCTAACTTCGAGGACGAAGTCTCTTTAAGGGGGAGAGGGTGTAAGGCCCTCAAATTTTGTCCTTATTATTTTATTATGTGTAGTTTTATGCTTGTATATGTATATGCATTATCATATAAGTATTATGCATACTTTAGCTTGGTGTACTTATGAATGTATGTATATACTTAGTTGTATATATATCGGTGGATTTCGTGACATAATGAGTGTGTACATTACACCCTATGTATTGCATGCATGAACTTAGGAGAAATTAGGGTTTTGCATGGTTTTGGGTTCTGGCCGAAGGGTTAGTAGACGTCAACATGAATGGACGTTCACTTATTGTTAACGTCCATAACGGTGGACGTCGATTAGTAAGTAGACGGCCTTATCGGTGGACGTCTACATCCTGACAGGCCAGTCCGCAGCAGCATGTGTGCCATGCTTGATGGGGCGTGGCAACCACTCCCCCAACGACTCCTTGGCCTTCCAACCGATCTCTTGCGTGGGGTGAGAGGGTCCTCTCTTAAGAGAGCCCTTGTTGCAACCTCTAGAGCTCTCTTGGCTCTTTGCAAAGAGAAAAACAAAACCCTAGAAGCTGTGAGAAAACCTGAGGTTTGAGAGCTTTGATCCGGCGATCCAAGGCTCTTCCTGGCGATCTACTTCGACAAGGAGGAAGACAACACATCCGGCTACACATCCCCGGCCCCGGATTTCAGAGGGGAGCATCACAGAGGCCGGAGTGGAGGCATCTTGGAGGCTTCTTGGGACTGCCCAAGGAGAGCTTCTCCGACCATTTTGATCCCTTTAGGAGTTTTTCCAAAGGCAAGTAACCCTTGCACCTTGTCCATGTATGTGTCTAGGAGGCTTTTATCATTTTTATGGATTTTCCTCGTGTCCTGGATCCCCTACATTCACCATTCTTTAGAGCTCGGACTGTGTTTTTGCACAGGTCCGAACTTGACGGCAAGCTCTATTGCCGTTGAGATCTTGAGTCAGCGGCTAACGATGTTGCCGCCAACTCTTGTGAACGGCCAGAGTATGCCGTTAAGTTCTTCTTGACAGAACAGTGAACTGTTCTGCCCTATATCTTTAATTTCCGGACTTTGGCGCATGAGGATATAATGTAAATTTTATATGTTATGTAAAATAGATAATGTGATGTGTGTGAAAATTTATGTATTTTTCTGTGAATGGCATAATTTATTAGAATTATTGAAACGCATGTGTAGGGAAGAGGTTATGCATGTTTGATTTTGTTCCCATGATTTCTGAGGACTTAAATGCTGTAAAATTTTATGAACCATGTTTATATGTATCAGTCCATGCCCTGCAAATTTGAGAATTTTTACATGGCTATGTGAATTACTGAAATTTCTGTAATGGGAATGGAAGCATGAGTAGGTTAATGAATAATTCATAGTAAATTTTGTGTCATGCAATAAATCTGGGAAAATTTCTTGTGCCAATATGTATGTGTGATTCATGACTGTGCATGATCAAATCTGAAATCCATGTCATGTTCTATGTTAACTTAGTTTATGAATGGCATGAAACTGGATGTTTCAATTTCTATAAATACATGTGAATTCAGAAAAATGTGAAAATTTGCATGTGTGTTCTTATACCCGAAAACAGCATGTGGTTAAATTTTCAGGAAAATTGGATAACAGTAGCCTACACTATGAGATTTCCATGTGAGAATGAGTTATAAATATATGTACCATGATTAAGGTTAAATGATGTGCATTCCAATTAATCCATGAGAACTACTAAATGCTTGATTTCTGTTATTAGTGGTATCATGCTAGGGAAGAACAGAACCATGAGCATAAATAAGAAAGTGTGAATATCATATGTAAAACGTGTGTTAATCGGAATGTGTAATGTGTAAAATGTGCCGTGTGTGACACTGCTTCCATAGAGGGCTGTGGAACTGTACCATGGAAAAGTCCCCATGGGAAGGTTCAATGTGTTAAGATATCCTAAGGGCATTAGGATGAAATCCTGGAGGTGGACAAGTACCGCTGGTTAGGGTGGAGACGTGTTCTCCCGGTCTGCGCAGTGCCAAGAGTCATCACTGTATTGCCTAGGTGATGTGCTATGTGTTATGTGTATGTGATGTGTCCTTCTAGTGGTGGTTTGGACTATGTGTCACGGCAAATAAATTGTGAAATGTGTATATGTGAACATGTGTAAATTGTGTATATGTAAACATGTGAATGTGAAATGTGAAATCATGTGAACTATTTATGTTAGAATGTGAACATGTGTACATGTGAATTGTTTGAAAGAAAATGAACCATGTGAAATATGGGAATGTGTAACCATGTGAAGTGAATGTGTTAGAGTATGAGACGATAATTCATGCTATGATATTTCTAGTTCCATGTAAATAGCTATCATGTTATAGTCAAATTGGAAGTGTAGTCTTCATGTGATTAAATGAGTAGAAAGCATGTGATAGGAAGTGTTATTTGAAATATCTTAAACCATGTACCATGTGTTTTGATTTGGTAGAATTACCATGATAGGTTGTCTTTTATTAATGTTCAAGCATGTTGTATGTTGCCTTGCAAATTGAATTAGTGGAACCTACTGTGATGTATGCATGAATGATGTGTATGGAGTTACTTGCTGAGTCTTTTAGACTCATTACTTGCTTCGGCGTACAGGTTTAGTTGGTGATCCGGTACCTTTGGAGGAGACCGTGGAGAGTGACTCCGAGCGCGGAGATTAGTTGGCGGAGTCTTCGTTGTGCCCCTTTTGTTTCATAGTATGTAAATTGTGACTTGTATTAGAGTCATCATTTTGTAATTGTGGACAAATTATGTATTAAAATGTAGAACTTTAATCTTGTGGACAATGTATTTTGGTTTAATTTCAATTATGAAAGTTTAGTCTTTTAATTTGCTATATGGATTATGTATGTTAAATGTGGATGATGAAATGGGATGACAGTTAGTCCTTTACTTCCGCGACTCTGTATCTATATTTGTGTACATCTCAATCAATTGTTAGTGCCGGGTCAATGTCCCGCTGTGGTGATCTTCGTCGTGCCGACGTGGGTTGGTACAACCGTACCGGCATAACGTGGGTCGTCACAGAACAACACAGAGAAGAATGTATGACTTTCAAGCCCCTAGATCCAGCTTTTGATAAGCGAGGATCTAAAGCAACTAGAACTGAGAGCTAGAAGATTATAAACAATTCACACTCTCAGAACTATACAGGCTCTCTCAAGTTTTTCACAAGACTGATGGAGAGCAAAGGAGCAAAAGCTAGGAGGAGTGAAGGATCTTGGCTCTCAATTTTCTTCAGAAGAATTTGAATGCTTTTCTTGAATCGTTGTATTTCTTCTGTTCTTCTGACTTGAATATATATATCTTCAATTTGAAATATAGACGTTAAAGAGTCCGTTGTCTCTCTTTTGAGTAGTCGTTAGACTGAATGACATCTGGAGTCTTGGAAGCTTCCTGTCACAGTCTTTTGATCACTTGAGCACGCAAAGAGATAAGATCTTCAAAGATATCCGATGGCTTCTATTTGCTTAACGTTGTACCATGAAGCTAGTTCAGAGATCTGCACAGATGTCAATCTTAAATAGCAGACAGATAGGCTGTCTCTGATGTCAGTCAACGTCAGTAGCAATAGTCAAGAAAATAGTAATGCCAAATAGCTTAAGTCTAAAAGACGTTATCAGAGTAGGCACGATAAAGGATGATATGGTCTGCATGCATGCAGAGATATGTTCAGATCTCATAAATGCAAAAACGTCAGAGAGATATCTACGTGGACTTTGACTGGTCAATGCTTTGAGATGAATAAGATATCAAGATATGAAATCGATAACTGAATGACTTATGAAATCGTTATAGCAAATCGTTATGAACACTTATCAAGTCGTTATGAATTCTAAAGAAGTCGTTGCGCGAAGCAAGCCGTTGAGAAAACTAGAGAAATCGTTACGACTATCAAGTCGTTACAAGTATCAAGGAAATCGTTACGAGAACTAAAGAAATCGTTACGGCTACCAAGTCGTTACGAGTATCAAAGAAATCGTTACGAGAACTAAAGAAATCGTTACGGCTAACAAGTTGTTACGAGTATCAAAGAAATCGTTACGAGAACTAAAGAAATCGTTACGGCTACCAAGTCGTTACGAGTATCAAAGAAATCGTTGTGATAACTTATGAAGTCGTTACAACAAGTAAGTCGTTGCGAGTTCTAAAGAAATCGTTATGATAACTTATGAAGTCGTTACAACAAGTAAGTCGTTG
This sequence comes from Colocasia esculenta, assembly GCA_014218235.1. Classification (NCBI taxonomy): domain Eukaryota; kingdom Viridiplantae; phylum Streptophyta; class Magnoliopsida; order Alismatales; family Araceae; genus Colocasia; species Colocasia esculenta. Next base: position 86,319,432 of record CM024754.1, on the reverse strand, counting down.
CGAGTTCTAAAGAAATCGTTATGATAACTTATGAAGTCGTTACAACTAATAAGTCATTGTGAGTTCTAAAGAAATCGTTATGATAACTTATGAAGTCGTTATAACAAGTAAGTCGTTGCGAGTTCTAAAGAAATCGTTATGATAACTTATGAAGTCGTTACAACAAGTAAGTCGTTGCGAGTTCTAAAGAAATCGTTATGATAACTTATGAAGTCGTTACAACTAATAAGTCGTTGTGACATCGACTTGATTGAAACAACTTGACTTTTCAGTCTTATAAGAAAATCGTTATGAACTTCAACAGAAATCGATATGGATTTAGAGAAATCTCATGTTGAAAAGATTAAAGCTTCAGAGTAGTAATGCATACCTTTATTGGCTTGTTTGACCTCGATATTTTCCTGTACTTAAGACTTATGAAATATTCATCAGATATAATTGATAAATTCTTGTTTGGTTTTGTTAATCATCAAAATATGTATATTTATATAATTAATTAAAATTGCATGGGGACAGACTGATCATCACTGGTTTGCGACACCAGCCACAGACCCGAACAAACAACACTAGTCTACCTCTCAACCTCGCAGCCACGGACGAAAGGTCTAGCTGCCGCTCCACCTCAGCAGGGTCAAGAACTGTGGAGACAAACCAACACCACACCTGTAGACCACACTGCTGCAGGCCCAAGCCTGACACTTTTATGGACTCCGGCCGAGAACCCTAAGGTGAGGCACTGGAAACAGGACTAGCTGGGGACCAGTACATCTATTGGTGTCCGTTCCCCAACCACGAGCGCGCTACAAGCGACCGCACACCCACAAACATGAGTCGCTACCCCCTGTCATCTTTCCCTTAGCCAGACGTACAACTCAAACTCAGGAGTGAGGGTGTCCAGGAGGACGACACAAATCCTGACGGTACTCACCGTACCGAGATGAGCCCTAAGCACCCAGTGCTAGGGTAACCGACTAGAGAGGTAACCACGGAAGGCGTGACATCCCAACTTGCTATGCACACATTTCCATGCAAAACCTGTCGTTATCAACCACGAAATGAGTCGACAAAACCCATACAGACACTACATTGCATAGCCAACACTGCCCAAGCAATCTAGGATAGAAACCGGATAGACTGGCCACAGAACCCTAGAGCTCGGGTGACCACATTTTAAACCGCGACCAACACAGTGGTCGCCAATCAGCTTGAATCGCGACGGACCAACCTGTCGCCTTAAGGTTTGAATCACCACGGGCCATGTCGTCACATTCTCAAAATGCGACGACTGGTTCCGTCGCCTTTCAGATTGCAGAAACAAACCCTCAGCTCTCATTCTGGAAATCACACTAAACCACTGTACATGTTGTTAAAGCAGGAGATAACAATTCAAATGAAACCTTAGGCATGCTCTCTACCATGCTCAATCGATTTCCACATCAAAAACCTCAAACCCTAACCTACACAGTCCACACAAGGGAAAACAGGGTAGAATTCCCCTACCAACAAAGGAAACACGAATCCGACACCGTCCGGACGTTCCCCGCGCTCCGAAGCACCTCCTCACGCCGGAATCATGCCGAACGGACAACAAAACCCTCAAAATCGCCCCAGAATTCCACAGCAAAGCTTCTCTCAGCTGAACAGTGCAACTGCACTGTTTGGCCAAGGGCAGAAGCCCAAAACACACTGAGTTTAAATTGCGACGTATCAGGCCGTCGTGTTTAGAAACGCGACGTACCCCGCCGACACGATTAAACTCTGATGTCGTTGCATGCACTACGCGGAGCACATGCATTGGCACTCACGTAAAAGCGGTTACAAATTGCGACGTGTCAGGTGGTCGCGTTCATGTAAGAATCGCGACGTCTGTGTTCATCGCGTTCTTAATGAGCTTGACAGAGGTCTGTTTGTGCTGGAAATTCCAACTCTCCAGCCTCCCACCGGCTACCCCAAACCTATAGAAACTCATGTAGACACACATGGTCTACCAATGGGCTATACACTGGCCCCCAAACCCGGTAAACTACGATCTGAACATACCGGTTATTACATTACTATCACCTAAAAAGAATTTCATCCTCAAAATTAAAGGAATAAATGCAATCAACAGTTCAACACATATAGAACTATCACCTAAAAGAATTTAACCGTTACTCAAACAAGTATGGATACGTCTTGTAAATCTCATCGGCCAACTCCCAATTGTCTTCACCACCCTATCTGTTCTCCCATCAGATCTTTACCAGCTCATTGTCCTTATTCCTTAACCTTTGTGTTCACCAACCTGTAATCATCATGGGATACTCTGGCATGGATATATCCAGTTTCAAATCATCTCGCTGATAGCTAACAATTTGAGAAGGATCTCGAATATAGCTTCTTAGCATTGAAACATGGAACACGTCGTGAGCATCCATGAAGTCTGCCAGAAGCCCTAACCTGTACGCCGTCTCACCAATCCTTTCCAAAATCTGGAACGGACCCACATACCTGGGACTCAACTTACCCTTCTTGCTGAACCTCAATACACCCTTGGTTGGAGAAACCCTCAAAAACACATAGTCGCCAACTTCAAACTGTAGGGGCCTGCGCCATGTATCCGCATAATGCTTTTGCCTCCTTTGTGCTGTTTGAAGCTTTTCCGTGATGTACTTTACCATTTCTGCACATTGCTGCACCAATTCCGGTCCCATTACCTACCTCTCACCCACTTCATGCCAATTTAATGGTGTTGTACAAGGTCTTCCATAAAGTGCTTCATACGGTGCCATGTCGATGCTTGTGTGATAGCTGTTGTTGTAGGCAAATTCAACCATACCTAAATGCTGCTCCCATCCACCTCCCCAAACTAAACAGCAAGCTCGTAGCATATCTTCAATAGTCTATATTGTCCTTTCCATCTGTCCGTCTATTTGGGGATGGTATGCTGAATTGTATCTCAACTGTGTACCTACAACCCGCTGCAAACTCCTCCAAAAATCGGAAGTAAACCTGAGATCCCTGTCTGAAACAATAGTGACTAGAATTCCATGCAATGGTACAATTCTCTCAACATATAACCTTGCCAATTTGTCCACTGCCCATGACATACTTACTGCTAGCAACCTGCATACTTTTGTCAACTTGTCAACAAAGACCCAAATACCATTATGACCTGAAGCCATCCTGGGTAAACCTGCAACAAAATCCATTGCTATGTCATCCCACTTCCATTGCGGTATTGGTAATGGCTGCAATAAACCACCTGGTCTTTGATGCTCTACTTTAACTTGTTGGTAACACCTTGCTATAAATTCCGTTATCTCCCTCTTCATGCTCGGACACCAAAAATACTTCTTCAAATCTTGATACATCTTTGTGCTTCCTGGGTGAATGGTGTACCTGGACCGATGTGCTTCTTCTAACACTTTATTTTTTACACCAGCTTCACTTGGAACATACAACCTGTGTCTAAACCGGACCACACAATCATCATCTATGGCGACATCTTCCATCTTCACAATATCAGCCAAGTGCTCATCTACCTTTTGTGCTTCTATAATCTGCCAATACAAAGATGGATCCACTGTACTGCTAGCTAACACTACTCTTCGCTGGCTACTTGGAACAATCAAGGAATTCTCTGCCATGTCTTCATACAACTTCCATTCTCTCATCATCATGTGACTCATAACTGCCTTCCTGCTTAAAGCATCTGCAACCACATTTGCCTTGCCTGGATGGTATGCTAAGCTGAAGTCATAATCCTTTAGATATTCCATCCACCTGCGCTGCCATCCTTCTTTCTAACAAACAAAACTGGTGCTCCCCATGGTGAGTGGCTAGGCCGAATAAAACCTTTTTCAAGTAATTCTTGTAACTGCTTCTTCAACTCTTTCAATTCTGCAGGTGTCATCCTGTATGGTGCTTTGGAAATGGGCATACTACCTGGCTACAACTCTACTGTAAAGTCCACCTTTCTATGTGGTGCCAAACCTGGTAACTCATCCGGGAATACATCCACAAACTCTCTAACAATAGGTACCATATCTACTATCTTACCTGCCTCAACCAAGCTAACCGATGCCAAATAGGCCACACACCCTGCATTGATCAATTTCCTAGATTTAAGAGCAGAAATGATAAACTTAGGGGTATAGAATGACATACCATGAAATTCAAACATACTGCCTCCTGGATGGCTGAACCTTACTCTTTTCTTTCTGCAATCAACAACTGCCCCATATGCTTCCAACCAATCCATACCCAATATCACATCATATTCCTTTAACTGTAATGCATATAATATTGCTGGCAACTGATTACCTTGGATCATAACGGGAACCTCATCCAAGTAACATGTAGTAAGCATGAAATCCCCGGAAGGGACCTCTACCACAAGCTCACACTGCCTCTCCTCAAATGGATATACCATACTATCAATAAAGTCTTCAGAAATGAAAGAATGTGATGCACCTGGATCAATTAACGTTCTAGCAGAAAATTCAAGAAGTAGTATAATACCTTCAATTAGATTTGACGCCTTCGCTTGAGCCCTTGTGATTGCCATCACTCGTCCTCGTCCTCCTCCTCTTTGGTAAGGCGTGCCTCTACCTCGCTCAGCTGAAGGCTGCTGCTGCTGTTGTTGCTGTGGTGCCCCTCTACCATAGTTACCTCTTCTTGGATACGGATAATTCCTTGCCAAGTGTCCCGACTGATCACAATTGTAACATTTGAATTCTACAGGCTGCCTTGCTCTGCTTTGCTGGGATTCCTCCACCTCTGGCTTATAGCCTCGACCTTGCTGAAATCCTTGCTGCCTGCTGCCTTCTTGGCCTCTAAATATATTTTTTAACTTGTTTCCCCACTTGCTAAAGCCCGATGTAGAAGCTCCTCCCGAAGGTGCCTTGCCTTTACTAACACCCGGTGATTGCTGTGGAAGTCGAAAGCTACCCCTACTTGATCCCGATCTTCTGGATTGCCTTGCTTGTACCGTTCTTTCTAGTATTGCTTCTCTTTGGGCTGCCTCTTCCACTGTCCCGCATATCAAAGGAGTCACTACATCTTGCAACTCCGGCCTCAACCCCCGAATAAAATACTCAACCATCATAGCATTATTGGTTACCACATAAGGTGCATATCTACTCAAGGCCATGAACCTCATTTGGTACTCCAACATCGACAAATTTCCTTGCTGTAGTGTTCTGAATTGCTCCCTCTTGGCTTGCTGAATTTGTACCAGGAAAAACATATTGTTGAATGCTTCAAGAAATTGCGGCCATGTGATTGTATCTTCTGCTCTTCCTACAAACACGGTTTTCATCTTGAGTCTCCACCACTCTTGTGCAAATCCGCTTAACTGGTAAGTAGCCAAGATAATTCTATCAGCCTGTGGACACCTCATTGTCATAAATACCCTTTCTATCTTATGCACCCAATGCTCAGCTGTATACGGATTCGGACATCCCGAGTACGTAGATGGCTGCAAACGTAGGAACCTCTCCACTAGCACAGTGGACTCCTCCACACTAGTTGGCCGCACTGGTACAATTGGAGGTAAAGGTACTACAGGTGGTCCCTCAACTCTATACGGTGGTACAAATGGTGCCGGTACGGTCTCCTCCTCCACTGGTGGTGTTGTAGCTGCTGGCTGAACAGGTGGCTGCTGATCCAATCGTGTCTGAATCTGTGTGATACTTGTAGACGCGAGTTTTGGCCCATCTCCGTGTAGTTCATGGCCTAATAAGGCCCGTTTGACCACTTGTTGACTTGCCCCGGATCCCATGTAGACGTCCACATCGACTGCCGCTGACTCCATGTTGACGGCAAGGTCCCTGGACACCGACTCTGGTTAACAGCCACATATGTTGACGTCAGCATGGGGTTGGCGGCAGCATTGCTTGCCGTCAACCTGGGTTTACTTGGTCTGTGCAACTGCCTGAGATTCCAGCCCACTTGCGCCCTCTCTTCGGCCATGCAACGCATGGGGCCGTTCCCAACGGGTAAATGGACCACCTTGGCACCCCTTTGACCCAGTAAAAGTCCTACATGGCCCCCTCTCATTGGTTCAAGCCTTAATACATGGATTGCCACATGTTTAAGTGTGTTTCTTCACACTTGAGCATCCTATGCTCCCTAGCTCCGCCCCCACTGCCTATATATGGTACTCCTTGGCCTTCTAAGTGGAGGGGGAGAGGCTGGACGAGCCCATACCTTGTTGCTTGGAGAGAAGAGAGAGAAAGTGCACCTAAGTTTCCACCCTTGTTCCCTCTCTTCCTCTCAACCTTTGGAGTGTCCAGGAGGCTTCACCACGTGCTGGAGGAGTCCACGAAGTAGCCACCAATGACTACAAACGAGGATCATCTCCCTCTTCTCCTTCTATTTCTCCTTCTCTCTCTCTTAACTTTGCATGCTAGTCACTTCACACACACACACTCTAGGCACGTAGTGCACCTCCTTACACACCCAAAAGGAGTTTTCCAACCAAAAAATAGAGCGAAGAAGGGTGGTCCATAACACTTGGTCACCCCTCTTCTCAAGCCCGCAACCGGTACGGGGCTCTCCTTTTGGGCCTCTCTTTTCATTTTGGACGTTTACTACACTGCATCTAGGTCTAATATAGTCTTCTCTTTGTTGCAGGAATGCCCAAGGAAGACCTTGGAGCTTCCTTTCTTTGGCCGGCCAAAGAGAGGAAAGTTGGAGTCCCACCATCCACCGCTGCGCGAGGCTACATCATCAGTGCGATCATAGTACCTCCTTGGGCACAGGTAAGGCCCTGGCGATCACATCCCGTTCATTTCTTTGCTGATTTTCTTCTTCTTCTCTCTAGTCAACTTGGTCAAACCGGAGTCAAAGAAGTCAACTAGCAACCTTCTACGCCAACGAGGGAGGACAACAACGTTCGGGGAACCTCCGGAGTGACTACACAGCAACGGGGGGCTCGAACAAAGCGTCCATGGCTCTTCTTATAGATGCGAGATTTGGCCCATCTTCGCGTAGTTCATGGCCCAATAAAGCCCGTTTGACCGCTTGTTGACTTGCCTCGGATCCCATGTAGACGTCCACATCGACTGCCACTGACTCTATGTTGACGGCAAGGTCCCTGGATGTCGACTCTGGTTAACGACCACATATGTTGACGTCTGCATGGGGTTGGCGGCAGCATCGCTTGCCGTCAACCTGGGTTTACTTGGTCTGCGCAACTGCCTGAGATTCCAGCCCACTTGCGCCTTCTCTTCGGCCATGCAACACATGGGGCCGTTCCCAATGGGCAAATGGGCCACCTTGGCACCCCCTTGACCCAGTAAAAGTCCTACATGGCCCCCTCTCATTGGTTCAAGCCTTAATACATGGATTGCCACATGTTTAAGTGTGTTTCTTCACACTTGAGCATCCTATGCTCCCTAGCTCCGCCCCCACTGCCTATATATGGTACTCCTTGGCCTTCTAAGTGTAGGGGGAGAGGCTGGACGAGCCCATGCCTTGTTGCTTTGAGAGAAGAGAGAGAAAGTGCACCTAAGTTTCCACCCTTGTTCCCTCTCTTCCTCTCAACCTTTGGAGCATCCAGGAGGCTTCACCACGTGCTGGAGGAGTTCACGAAGAGCTGTTGGCCCTTTCGGTATGGCAGCAAGCTAGCCTAGAAGGGGGTGAATAGGTTTTTTTTTTTGAAATCTGAAATAGAAACTTAAACACAGAAATTAACACTTGAAGGTTTGGTTAGTTTAGTGTGATAAAGAGTAGTAGTGCGGAAGCAAATAAACAATCACACAAATGACACAAGGAATTTATCCTGGTTCGGCCCTTCCCACATGGAAGTCCTACGTCCAGTCCCCAAGCAACCTCTTGGGATTTCACTAACCGAAGGTACAGTCCCCCTCAAGGACACTACAACACCCTGGATACCCCACCAGGTCTTCTTCTCTTTCCCGGGCAAGAAGGCAGCCCACTTCTTTTCTAGGCTCAGAAGCAAACCTACTTCTTTTACAGGTTCAGAAGTAAACCTCCTGGAACAAACCCCAGTGCAGTTCTGCTAGACTTAAACCCCCAGCTAGGTCCTGTTGGTACAAACCCCAACAAGGTTCTGCTAGACACTAACCTCTAGCTAGGTTACACACTGTATACAGTCCTACAGCTGGACAAGGGTCTTTCTTAGAAAAGAAAGAACAAGACTGAGAGCTAATACAAGATGAACACTATGGACTTAGCTCACAGTCACAGACTCTCCCTCAAGATTACAATGAGCATAGGGAGAATGGAAGAGAAGAAGGCTTGAAGGCGATGAAGACTTTGCTTGAAAGCTTCTGTAGATTTTGGCTCGAGCTCTTCTCTCTTTCTCTGAGTGTTTGTGGCGTGAAGGTTCTTTCACAGTTGTACACTCCTTGAAGGATTTTCAGGAAGGCTCTTTTTTTTGTTCTTCAGCAATGCTCCATCTTTTATATGAGCAGCTTTAGAATAGATCCGTTGAAGAGATCCGTTGGAGCTCTTCTAGTCGTTGCTGATCTTTCTCTTCATTTGTCTTAATCAGACTCTGGTGGTCTTCGAGATCTGTCAGCATAGAAGAGAGTGTTAGCATAAGAGACTGTTTATAAGATATCAGTGCATGCTACTGTGTTTCTGTTAACATTCTGAAAATAGTAGTTCATATCTATTTGACAAGACTCTGAAATATGCATGCAGCTTTTTGTCAGAAGATATTTGACTTTTCATTTAAGCGCCAAGCATATTTGAAAAATAAAGGCAATCTGTGTTTGAACAAAATCCATGAAGAAATCGTTATGAGCATGACTTATGAAATCGTTATGTGAAGAGTCGTTGCTCATTTGTAAACAAATCGATGTGATCATTTATGAAATCGTTATGCAAGAAAATCATTATGATCTTCTGAAGAAATCATTGTGATCAATAAAGAAATCGATGTGATCACTTATGAAATCGTTATGAGATCAATTTCTTATCAAATCGTTGCGAAGGCAAATCGATGTGAGGGCAAATCGTTGCACTCACTTATCAAATCATTATGAGACCGATTTCTTATCAAATCGTTGCGAAGGCAAATCGATGTGAGGGCAAATCGTTGCACTCACTTATCAAATCGTTATGAGACCGATTTCTTATCAAATCGTTGCGAAGGCAAATCGATGTGAGGGCAAATCGTTGCACTCACTTATCAAATCGTTATGAGACCGATTTCTTATCAAATCGTTGCGGTCACTTAAGAAATCATTATGAGACCGATTTCTTGGCACATTGTTGCATTTACTTAAAGAATCGTTATGGCTTCTAAAGAAATCGTTATAGCGCTTATAAAATCAATTAAAACCAAATCGATGTAGCGCTTATTAATTTGGCACTTAAACTGAAATCGATGTATATTGATTAAACATCGATTTTATCATTTTAGTGCGCCATATTGCATCAATGAGAGACTTAGCATTTTGTTATGAGATTGATGCGACACAGATGAAACAAAATATTCAATAACATTTAATCAACAAAGATATACTTGAAATCATCATAAGTTTTGTTATCACCAAAATACAAGGACAACTATAAAGTGGTTCAGCAATCTCCCACTTTTTGGTGATGACAAAATTTATGCGAATTTTCTGATAAAAATATATAAAGCATAGTGGTTTACGAAAATTCACAGATAATGCATACCATGCATACTCTCCCCCCTTTTGTCACAAACCAAAAAGGATGGTTCTTACCATTGTATTCTCTCCCCTTTGTGAAAGAAATTCTTACCATTGAGGGGTTCAACAATGATTGACATAAATGAATAACTCCCCCTTAGTCTGTGCTCCCCCTGAGCATGAGACTCCCCTTTAATGTGAGGCAAGTCAGATCTTGTTGCTCTTGACTTTTGACATGTTGTTTGTCAAGTCTTCAGAATTATTGCCTGCATTTATCTAAAAAAAAAAACTTGCAAACATTGTCAGTAACATTGTAGTTTACTGAATCAATCAGAAATGTAAGTTTAAAAACAGAAAACTAAAACTAAAGGATGACTACTTCCTCTTCAGATTGGAATGAAGTGAAGAGTTGGTAGTCACCAATTGGATGTTTTTAAACATCCTCTAACCATACCCATTTGAATGCCTTTTCCTTTTGTTCATCAAGAGTAGATAGGCATTTTCTTCTTTAATGTTGAAGCTACCTGAGGAGTTGTTTACTGAAGGTGTCTCCTGAGGAGTTACTTGGATTTTATGAGCCTTGTCCTCAGCTTTTTCTTCATCAGAAGCTTCTTCAACGCTTATTTCTTCAGAAATATCCTTTTTGAAAAAGATATGAGGCTCCCTCTCAATCTGAGGTTCCTCCTTTACTTCTTCTTCTTCATGTGGAAGGATAACTTCCTGAGGTGCTTCCTGTTGCTCCCCTTGAATGGTGACAGTTGGAGAAGATGGAGTTATAGCTTCCTGTCTTGTTTCTTTAAACACTTGAGCATCAGTAGGTATTTCATCCGTAGTGGGTATTCCTTCATATGTGAGTTTCAATTTGTCCCACATATCTTTAGCAGATATACATGCAGATACTTTACTAAATTCTATTTTAGATAAAGCACAACATAAATAGTTTTTTACTTTAAAGTTTAATGATAATTTATTTTTATCATCTATAGTAATGACAGTGGTGCCTTTTGCAGGAATAACAACAAAGTCACCTACCTCTATTACCTGCCACAGATCAAAGTCTGTGCCCTGAATGAAGCATTCCATTCTCATCTTCCAGTATTGGTAGTCCTCTCCATCAAAGAATAGAGGTCTGGTGACTGATTGACCTTCAGCATATCCTTGAGCTGCCATGGATCTTTGCTCTAAGATCGTTGGATCTTCTTTGAATGTTCAGAGACCCGCTCTGATACCACTTGTTGGCCCTTTCGGTATGGCAGCAAGCTAGCCTAGAAGGGGGTGAATAGGTTTTTTTTTTTGAAATCTGAAATAGAAACTTAAACACAGAAATTAACACTTGAAGGTTTGGTTAGTTTAGTGTGATAAAGAGTAGTAGTGCGGAAGCGAATAAACAATCACACAAATGACACAAGGAATTTATCCTGGTTCGGCCCTTCCCACATGGAAGTCCTACGTCTAGTCCCCAAGCAACCTCTTGGGATTTCACTAACCGAAGGTACAGTCCCCCTCAAGGACACTACAACACCCTGGATACCCCACCAAGTCTTCTTCTCTTTCCCGGGCAAGAAGGCAGCCCACTCTTTTCTAGGCTCAGAAGCAAACCTACTTCTTTTACAGGTTCAGAAGTAAACCTCCTGGAACAAACCCCAGTGCAGTTCTGCTAGACTTAAACCCCCAGCTAGGTCCTGTTGGTACAAACCCCAACAAGGTTCTGCTAGACACTAACCTCTAGCTAGGTTACACACTGTATACAGTCCTACAGCTGGACAAGGGTCTTTCTTAGAAAAGAAAGAACAAGACTGAGAGCTAATACAAGATGAACACTATGGACTTAGCTCACAGTCACAGACTCTCCCTCAAGATTACAATGAGCATAGGGAGAATGGAAGAGAAGAAGGCTTGAAGGCGATGAAGACTTCTGCTTGAAAGCTTCTGTAGATTTTGGCTCGAGCTCTTCTCTCTTTCTCTGAGTGTTTGTGGCGTGAAGGTTCTTCTCACAGTTGTACACTCCTTGAAGGATTTTCAGGAAGGCTCTTTTTTTTTGTTCTTCAGCAATGCTCCATCTTTTATATGAGCAGCTTTAGAATAGATCCGTTGAAGAGATCCGTTGGAGCTCTTCTAGTCGTTGCTGATCTTTCTCTTCATTTGTCTTAATCAGACTCTGGTGGTCTTCGAGATCTATCAGCATAGAAGATAGTGTTAGCATAAGAGACTGTTTATAAGATATCAGTGCATGCTACTGTGTTTCTGTTAACTTCTGAAAATAGTAGTTCATATCTATTTGAGAAGACTCTGAAATATGCATGCAGCTTTTTGTCAGAAGATATTTGACTTTTCATTTAAGCGCCAAGCATATTTGAAATATAAAGGCAATCTGTGTTTGAATAGAATCCATGAAGAAATCGTTATGAGCATGACTTATGAAATCGTTATGTGAAGAGTCGTTGCTCATTTGTAAAGAAATCGTTGAACAAATCGATGTGATCATTTATGAAATCGTTATGCAAGAAAATCGTTATGATCTTCTGAAGAAATCGTTGTGATCAATAAAGAAATCGATGTGATCACTTATGAAATCGTTATGAGATCAATTTCTTATCAAATCGTTGCGAAGGCAAATCGATGTGAGGGCAAATCGTTGCACTCACTTATCAAATCATTATGAGACTGATTTCTTATCAAATCGTTGCGAAGGCAAATCGATGTGAGGGCAAATCGTTGTACTCACTTATCAAATCGTTATGAGACCGATTTCTTATCAAATCGTTGCGAAGGCAAATCGATGTGAGGGCAAATCGTTGCACTCACTTATCAAATCGTTATGAGACCGATTTCTTATCAAATCGTTGCGGTCACTTAAGAAATCATTATGAGACCGATTTCTTGGCACATTGTTGCATTTACTTAAAGAATCGTTATGGCTTCTAAAGAAATCGTTATAGCGCTTATAAAATCAATTAAAACCAAATCGATGTAGCGCTTATTAATTTGGCACTTAAACTAAAATCGATGTATATTGATTAAACATCGATTTTATCATTTTAGTGCGCCATATTGCATCAATGAGAGACTTAGCATTTTGTTATGAGATTGATGCGACACAGATGAAACAAAATATTCAATAACATTTAATCAACAAAGATATACTTGAAATCATCATAAGTTTTGTTATCACCAAAATACAAGGACAACTATAAAGTGGTTCAACAATCTCCCACTTTTTGGTGATGACAAAATTTATGCGAATTTTCTGATAAAAATATATAAAGCATAGTGGTTTACGAAAATTCACAGATAATGCATACCATGAATACTCTCCCCCTTTTTGTCACAAACCAAAAAGGAAGGTTCTTACCATTGTATTCTCTCCCCTTTGTGAAAGAAATTCTTACCATTGAGGGGTTCAACAATGATTGACATAAATGAATAACTCCCCCTTAGTCTGTGCTCCCCCTGAGCATGAGACTCCCCTTTAATGTGAGGCAAGTCAGATCTTGTTGCTCTTGACTTTTGACATGTTGTTTGTCAAGTCTTCAGAATTATTGCCTGCATTTATCTAAAAAAAAAACTTGCAAACATTGTCAGTAACATTGTAGTTTACTGAATCAATCAGAAATGTAAGTTTAAAAACAGAAAACTAAAACTAAAGGATGACTACTTCCTCTTCAGATTGGAATGAAGTGAAGAGTTGGTAGTCACCAATTGGATGTTTTTAAACATCCTCTAACCATACCCATTTGAATGCCTTTTCCTTTTGTTCATCAAGAGTAGATAGGCATTTTCTTCTTTAATGTTGAAGCTACCTGAGGAGTTGTTTACTGAAGGTGTCTTCTGAGGAGTTACTTGGATTTTATGAGCCTTGTCCTCAGCTTTTTCTTCATCAGAAGCTTCTTCAACGCTTATTTCTTCAGAAATATCCTTTTTGAAAAAGATATGAGGCTCCTCTCAATCTGAGGTTCCTCCTTTACTTCTTCTTCTTCATGTGGAAGGATAACTTCCTGAGGTGCTTCCTGTTGCTCCCCTTGAATGGTGACAGTTGGAGAAGATGGAGTTATAGCTTCCTGTCTTGTTTCTTTAAACACTTGAGCATCAGTAGGTATTTCATCCGTAGTGGGTATTCCTTCATATGTGAGTTTCAATTTGTCCCACATATCTTTGCAGATATACATGCAGATACTTTACTAAATTCTATTTTAGATAAAGCACAACATAAATAGTTTTTTACTTTAAAGTTTAATGATAATTTATTTTTATCATCTGTAGTAATGACAGTGGTGCCTTTTGCAGGAATAACAACAAAGTCACCTACCTCTATTACCTGCCACAGATCAAAGTCTGTGCCCTAAATGAAGCATTCCATTCTCATCTTCCAGTATTGGTAGTCCTCTCCATCAAAGAATAGAGGTCTGGTGACTGATTGACCTTCAGCATATCCTTGAGCTGCCATGGATCTTTGCTCTAAGATCGTTGGATCTTCTTTGAATGTTCAGAGACCCGCTCTGATACCACGTGTTGGCCCTTTCGGTATGGCAGCAAGCTAGCCTAGAAGGGGGTGAATAGGTTTTTTTTTTGAAATCTGAAATAGAAACTTAAACACAGAAATTAACACTTGAAGGTTTGGTTAGTTTAGTGTGATAAAGAGTAGTAGTGCGGAAGCGAATAAACAATCACACAAATGACACAAGGAATTTATCCTGGTTCGGCCCTTCCCACATGGAAGTCCTACGTCTAGTCCCCAAGCAACCTCTTGGGATTTCACTAACCGAAGGTATAGTCCCCCTCAAAGACACTACAACACCCTGGATACCCCACCAGGTCTTCTTCTCTTTCCCGGGCAAGAAGGCAGCCCACTTCTTTTCTAGGCTTAGAAGCAAACCTACTTCTTTTACAGGTTCAGAAGTAAACCTCCTGGAACAAACCCCAGGGCGGTTCTGCTAGACTTAAACCCCCAGCTAGGTCCTGTTGGTACAAACCCCAACAAGGTTCTGCTAGACACTAACCTCTAGCTAGGTTACACACTGTATACAGTCCTACAGCTGGACAAGGGTCTTTCTTAGAAAAGAAAGAACAAGACTGAGAGCTAATACAAGATGAACACTATGGACTTAGCTCACAGTCACAGACTCTCCCTCAAGATTACAATGAGCATAGGGAGAATGGAAGAGAAGAAGGCTTGAAGGCGATGAAGACTTCTGCTTGAAAGCTTCTGTAGATTTTGGCTCGAGCTCTTCTCTCTTTCTCTGAGTGTTTGTGGCGTGAAGGTTCTTCTCACAGTTGTACACTCCTTGAAGGATTTTCAGGAAGGCTCTTTTTTTTTGTTCTTCAGCAATGCTCCATCTTTTATATGAGCAGCTTTAGAATAGATCCGTTGAAGAGATCCGTTGGAGCTCTTCTAGTCGTTGCTGATCTTTCTCTTCATTTGTCTTAATCAGACTCTGGTGGTCTTCGAGATCTGTCAGCATAGAAGAGAGTGTTAGCATAAGAGACTGTTTATAAGATATCAGTGCATGCTACTGTGTTTCTGCTAACATTCTGAAAATAGTAGTTCATATCTATTTGACAAGACTCTGAAATATGCATGCAGCTTTTTGTCAGAAGATATTTGACTTTTCATTTAAGCGCCAAGCATATTTGAAATATAAAGGCAATCTGTGTTTGAACAGAATCCATGAAGAAATCGTTATGAGCATGACTTATGAAATCGTTATGTGAAAAGTCGTTGCTCATTTGTAAAGAAATCGTTGAACAAATCGATGTGATCATTTATGAAATCGTTATGCAAGCAAATCGTTATGATCTTCTGAAGAAATCGTTGTGATCAATAAAGAAATCGATGTGATCACTTATGAAATCGTTATGAGATCAATTTCTTATCAAATCGTTGCGAAGGCAAATCGATGTGAGGGCAAATCGTTGCACTCACTTATCAAATCGTTATGAGACCGATTTCTTATCAAATCGTTGCGAAGGCAAATCGATGTGAGGGCAAATCGTTGCACTCGCTAATCAAATCGTTATGAGACCGATTTCTTATCAAATCGTTGCGAAGGCAAATCGATGTGAGGGCAAATCGTTGCACTCACTTATCAAATCGTTATGAGACCGATTTCTTATCAAATCGTTGCGGTCACTTAAGAAATCGTTATGAGACCGATTTCTTGGCACATTGTTGCATTTACTTAAAGAATCGTTATGGCTTCTAAAGAAATCGTTATAGCGCTTATAAAATCAATTAAAACCAAATCGATGTAGCGCTTATTAATTTGGCACTTAAACTGAAATCGATGTATATTGATTAAACATCGATTTTATCATTTTAGTGCCCTATATTGCATCAATGAGAGACTTAGCATTTTGTTATGAGATTGATGCGACACAGATGAAATTGATGCGACACAGATGAAACAAAATATTCAATAACATTTAATCAACAAAGATATACTTGAAGTCATCATAAGTTTTGTTATCACCAAAATACAAGGACAACTATAAAGTGGTTCAACAGCAGCCACCAACGACTATAAACGAGGATCATCTCCCTCTTCTCCTTCTCTTTCTCCTTCTCTCTCTCTTTTAACTTTGCATGCTAGTCACTTCACACACACACACACTCTCTAGGCATGTAGTGCACCTCCTTACACACCCAAAAGGGGTTTTCTAACCAAAAAACAGAGGGAAGAAGGGTGGTCATAACACTTGGCCACCCCTCTTCTCAAGCTCGCAACCGGTATGGGGCTCTCCTTTTGGGCCTTCTCTTTTCATTTTGGACATTTACTACACTACATCTAGGTCTAATAGAGTCTTCGCTTTATTGCCGGAACGCCCAAGCAAGACCGTGGAGCTTCCTTTCTTTGGCCGGCCGAAGAGAGGAAAGTTGGAGTCCCACCATCCACCGCTGTGTGAGGCTACGTCATCGGCGTGATCATAGTACCTCCTTGGGCACAGGTAAGGCCCTGGCGATCACATCCCATTCATTTCTTTGCTGGTTTTCTTCTTCTTCTCTCTAGTCAACTTGGTCAAACTGGAGTCAAAGAAGTCAACCAGCAACCTTCTACGCCAACGAGGGAGCATAGACAACATTCGAGGAACCTCCGAAGCGACTATACTGCAATGGGGGGCTCAGAACGAAGCATCCACAATACTGTCCCATAGCCTCTCTATTATCTGATGTGTGGTCTCCTCTGGCTCATCATCTCCACCTCCCCAATCTCTCCTATCAGCCATTTATAAACCTGCACACACAACATTTCATTCCACACAACACACAAGCATATCATTACAAAAATAGGGCTAACTACCAGCAGTAGACTATAGTAAGGAACATACTATGTACATTTCCTGTTTCTTTATATTTACATGGACCTTGCTCTAATACCAACTGTGACGGTCCTCGCCGTTCAGGCCCATTAACCCAATAACGTGCCCGACACGACTCCGCCTCCCGCAATCAAGCCGAAGCCTCGCAAGGGATATCAACCACACAAGTCCGTGAAAATATAAAGGAAACACGTTGAACACATATAAGATACCATTTCTCACATATATTCACATGAAATGTACATATTCAGTTCCATATCATAGTCATTAAACAAAGTATCACAGCCTGAGACAAACCCCCAAGGCTCCGCAAGTAAAAATACTACTCTGCTGGTGGCGAAGACCCGACTCCACTACGGTGCTGACCGAACTAGAAGAGGGATGGAACCCTCATGCTCCCCTTCAACTAGAAGAAGAAGGGGTGAGCCTCACTAGTCAGTGGCTTAGTAGGGCAACTCCCTCGAAGCTGATAAAACAATGTACAACAGATGAGATAAGAAAAGTTGTAATCATTTAAAATATATAACACCTACACATGCTACTACAGCTGTAAGTAAATAAACGGCAAACCACGTACGTGTGTACAAGCTAAAGAAGGGCATGCCGCATACGAGTCACGAGAACTGGTTCGCGACACCAGCCACAGACCCAGACAAACAACATAAGTCTACCTCTCAGCCTCGTAGCCACAGATGAAAGGTCATGCTGCCGCTCCACCTCAGTAGGGTCAAGAACTGTGGAGACAAACCAACACCACATCTGCAGACCACACTGCTGTAGGCCCAAGCTTGACATCTTTAGGGACTCCGACTGAGAACCCTAAAGTGAGGCACTGGAAACAAGACTAGCTGGGGACCAGTACGTCTACTGGTGTCCATCCCCCAACCACGAGCGCACTACAAGCGACCTCACACCCACAAACACGAGTCGCTGCTCCTGTCGTCTTTCCCTCAGCTGGACGTACAACTCAAACTCAAGAGTGAGGGTGTCCAGGAAGACGACACAAACCCTGATGGTACTCACCGTACCGGGGCAAGCCCTAAGCACCTGGTGCTAGGGTAACCGACTAGAGAGGTAACCACGGAAGGTGTGACACCCCAACTTGATATGCACACATTTCCATGCAAAACCCCTCGTTATCAACCACAGTATGAGCCGACACAACCCATACAGACTCTACATTGCATAGCCAACACTGCCCAAGCAATGTAGGTAGAAACCGGATAGACTGGCCACAGAACCCCAGAGCTCGGATGACCACATTTTAAATCGCGACCAATATAGTGGTCGCCAATTGGCTTGAATCGCGATGGAACAACCCGTCGCCTTAAGGTCTAAATCGTGACGGGCCATGTCGTCATGTTCTCAAAACGCGACGACTAGTTCCGTCTCCTTTCAGACAGCAGAAACAAACCCTCAGCTCTCATTCCGAAAATCACACTAAACCACTATACATGTTGTTAAAGCAGGAGATAACAATTCAAATGAAACCCTAGGCATGCTCTCTACCATGCTCAATCGATTTCCACATCAAAAACCTCAAACCCTAACCTACACAGTCCACACAAGGGAAAACAAGGTAGAATTCCCTACCAACAAAGGAAATGCGAATCCGACACCGTCTGGACGTTCCCCACGCTCTGAAGAACCTCCTCGAGCTGGAATCACGCCGAACGGATAGCAAAACCCTCAAAATCGCCCCAGAATTCCACAGCAAAGCTTCTCCCAGCTGAACAGTCCAACTGCACTGTTCGGCCAAGGGCAGAAGCCCAAAACACACTGAGTTTAAATCACAATGTATCGGGCCGTCGCGTTTAGAAACACGATGTACCCCACCGACGCGATTAAACTCGGACGTCGCTGCATGCGCCATGCGGCGCGCATGCAGCGGCGCTTATGTAAAAGCAATTCCAAATTGCGACGGGTTAGGTGGTCGCGTTCATGTAAGAATTACGACGTCTGTGTTCGTCGCATTCTTAATGAGCCCGACAGAGGTCTGTTTGGGCTGGAAATTTCAACCCTCCAACCTCCCACCTGCTACCCCAAACCTGTAGAAACTCATTTAGACACACATGGTCTACCAATGGGCCATACACTGGCCCCCAAACTCGGTAAACTACGATCCGAACATACCATTTATTACATGGCAAGTTAAGTCCCAAGTTTATTGGCCCGTTTGAGATTCTCAGGCGGATGGACAGTGTGGCATACTAGGTAGCATTACCCCCAGTGCTAGTGAGTGTACACCTTGTGTTACATGTATTTATGCTCAGAAGTTACGTGCGAGATCTGTCTCATGTTATCAGCCACGTGCCAGTGGAACTTTAGCCAGATTTATCATATTTGGAGCGACCAGTAGCTATCTTGGATCACAAGGTTCAGCACATTAGGAACAAGGCTATAGCTTCCGTGAAGGTGCTGTGGAGGAACTTCTCACAAGAGGAAGCTACATGGGAGCTCTAGGAGGCCATGAAGAAGCAATATCCGCATTTGTTCGGTTAGTACCCTTGCTTTAACTTCGGGGACGAAGTTTCTTTTAGAGGGAGAGGGTGTAAGGCCCTAGACTTTCTGCGCATTGTACCCCTTGTTGTTATGTTTAATTACTGGCCGAATTTGATCTTGATGTCAACATACTGTGACGTTAACCGTTTGTTGACGTCATAGTGGGTGTCGTTTACTTGGTGTTAATGGAAAGATCGATTGCCGTCTACTTCATATTAACGGTAGTCACCTTGATGTCAACATCTCCATCTGTGTTTGGGTTTCTTTTCCCAAATCCATCCCGATTTCTTTGTGAAGAAACATGGAAACCCCAAATTGGGTTGGGATTCCCTTTCCTACCATGACCACGACTCAAACCCCTATAAAACTAGATCATTTCTGTAAAGGGAGTACTTTTACTCATCTAGAGTTTTGGGTTCAGAGAGAGAAAAAGTGAGGTTTTAGAGGTGATAGATCCGGCGAACCAGAGGCTACTCCAGCATTCTTGGGCAAGAGGAAGGCTCTACAGAACGAGGGGAGGCTCTCCAAACGCAAAGAGATCATCTGCTAGGGTGTGGAGGTCGGATCAAGCAACTGAAGACCACCTCTTTGGCTTGGCCGAGGGGGGCTTCATCGCCTAAATTCGATCTTCAGGGAGTTTTTCAGAGGCAAGTAACTTAGGGGTTTCATCCCTATGCCTATCACTTAGGGTTTTGCAATTTTTAAGGATTTTTGTCTCATGTCTTGGACCCCAAATTCTTGTTTATTTTGGTTTCGATCTGCACTTTCTACAGACAGGGAATTGATGGCAACACCCTTGCCATCAAGTTCCTGAGTTAACGACAATCGATTGTGTCGTTAACTACTCTTGACGGCTATGACCTTGCCGTTAAGTTCTTCAATTTTTCCAGAAGAGTGTTTTAGCATATGTGTTGTGACTGTTCTGAGGTTTGAATGTACAAATGGGTTTTAGAATTTTTTCCTTGTCACGTACGTATGGTAGATTGAACCATGAATTTCTGATATTTTGATCATATCTGTAATTTTTAGAAATTTATGTCATGAGTAGATGAGCATACCATATTAGGTTAATCGAAGAAAAATTAAGTATGTTGTGTTTCATTGTCTCAGTATTTTTCATTGGACTTAGAGTTCATGTGAACATGTTTTTAGACAGATAGAATCGTTAGTTCCCTGTTATACATGTTTTAGCAAAATCATCTTGTTAATTACCTGAAATTTGTTTTAAATGTTAAAAATAGATATGCTATTGCAAAAATTCTAAAAAATTAGACATTTGATGTGTTCCATGTATATGATCTGTGGTTAAAAGTTGAGCATATTTTTATATCCTCAACCACTCTTTCTAGTTATAAGTCTTTAATGATCATGTTAAGCATGATTAGTTAAAAGTAGTATTTTTTTATGATTAGTAGCATGATTAGGCTCTGTTAAGCATGCATTAAAACTGTTGAGCAGTAATGATTACTTCTGTAACCTGAAACAAGTGTTCAAATCATAAGCATGTGAATGGACCATTAAATGCATGAGAATTGTGTTAAACATGTGATCAAAGTGATTAATGTGATTAAGTGATTAATGTGCCGAATATTGATATTGCTACCATAGAAGACTGTGGAGCCGTATTGTAGAAAAATCCATATGGGAAGGCTCAATGTGTATGTGATATCTTGTGGGCATCATGATGAAATCCTGGAGGTGGACAAGTACTACTGGTTAGGGTGGAGAGTGCTTCTCCCGGTTCTGCATAGTTACCAAGATTTATCACTGTATTGCCTAGGTGACGGGTATGTGATATGTGTGTGATAGTGTCCTTCTTTATGGTGGTTCGGACTATGTGTCACGGCAAAAAGATGTGTAAAGATGTGAATTAAGTGTGAATGTGCAAAGTGATCATGTGATAGTGATGAGTTAATGTGCTCTAATGTGTAAGAATGTGAAACCATGTGAATATGTTATGTTTATGTTAAAATAGCAAGAAAAAGGTGTGAATTGTGGCATATGAGTATATTGAATGTGATAGATATCATGCTAGTATCTCTAGTAGACATGTGTTTAGTTCATGATTAGAATACTCGAAATTATGTCATTTTCATGAATTATGTTAATCATTATGTGCCATATGAAATCCATGTGTAGTCAGTATGTTTAAGTTTATTCATTTAATACTTGTTAATTGTTACGTGAATCATGAGATAACTTGCTTAATGTGTTATATTTGTGTAGAATGCATGTGGTATGTGTTTGGATGTGACCAATAAGTTGCTTGCTGAGTCTTTTATGAAGACTCATCGTTGCTTAACTATACAAGTGAGACAAGTGTTCCGGAGATAGAGGAGGAGATAGTGAGGAGCGACTCCGAGCGAGAGTAGTAGCTGAGGCTTAGAGCTATTCTTATAGCTTGTACTTTTCTTTTCTTTTACTTAGTATATGAGACGATGTTGTGATGTGGACTTATGGACTTGATTATTTGTGGACTTGGTATATTTATTTTGCTACTATATAGACTGTGGGATGCATGTGGTGATGATGGAATAAGAATTACTTATATTTCCACTATACTTTCCTTTGTTATTTGTGTACATCTCTACCTACTGTGTTGTGTTGGGTACCTGTCCCACTGTGACGGCATGCCTTATATCGATGTGGATTGGTATAATCGTAATGATATAAAGGGGGTCGTTACAGAGATTGGTATCAGAGCAACCAATTGAGATTGTACATAAATAAGTCATCATATACACAATATTCCAATGCCTTTTTAGAATCAGTCCATATATGTGGAATGAATTAAATATAGTTGGGGTCATGAGGAGTCGACCTAGGGAACCAAAAGAGGAGGAGATCAACCACAAACCGTGCTGCTTCTCCAACTCTCGTGCTGCATCGACCTAAAGAAGATCTATCTTAGAATCGACCAAAGGTAGGTGTTCTCGGGCCAAACATGAAAAATCCACATGCCATGTTCAAGCTCTTCGTGTCTAGTTTAATATGCACCTGCTTTGCCCAATTTTTATCAAGCATGCTTTGAGTATTAAGTGTTTTCCAAGAGTCACGTATAATTAGAATTTTTCATATTTATACCATGATTCACACATACCGAGCTCAATTTGGGTCAACCCAAAGCTGGAGTCCTCTTCTACTCGTCGTCTTCTACAACTTTCATGTTCAGAGTTTTGTCCAAGGAGCCCTAGATCTTGAGTTATAAGCTAAACAAGCATGATTGCATCGTTTTCATAGTCTTCAGGTTGAACGCTAAACCAGGACCGATCCAGACATCGTGATTTAGAGAAGGGTAACACGACCGGCCGACTGGTCGCATTTACATTAATGGTGATCGCACAGACCATCGCATTTCTGACTGGTTCTGACCAGGTCTGACACATCAAATTGTGCACTACGTAGATTTCCGTGTAAGTCTGATACACGACCGTATATGGTATCGCGATTCACTTTATTTTTTTTCCCTCGATATTCGTGTATTTTTATATCCTAATTTATTTGAAACCCTTATGAACACATCCGTTTGATTGGTCATGACTATACATCGATTACCTTAGCACGATCAGCAGTCTCGTCACCAGTCTGTTCCACAATCATGTCTGCATCGATTCCCTTGAAACACGCCAGACTGACTAGTCGCAATTTGAACGTGACAGGTACACCCATTGCGATTTCTAATGCCTACCCGAGACCTGTTTACTCAGTCTAAAGTGTAAGTCTTGCATGTTATGAATTATAGAAGTATTGTTCGGTCTATCCAGTGGACTAAAAACTGTTAATCCATATAAAAGTCATATCAACATGAAAGTCTATTCTAATTGTTCTTAATCGCATGATCTTTCCATCTTAAGATTGATATGTTCATCTTGATGTTCTAGCTTACTGTTAAACTGAAATTTGATCTTGTTAAACTGCAGAAAACCATGTTAATGAAATCTTGATAGTATTGCTTTATAATATGTCGTCATGTTACTTGCTTCCCATTTGTTTTAAATCAGTGGATTGTGATATTGAGGCATGTTCTACACTACACTCTTACACAGATAGGCAGCCCTTTCTTGAGGGATTGAAAACTCTCTACTGGACATTCTATTCTGGTAGACTAGGGACCTTTCCAACAAGACCTCTATAAATCTCCATACTCTGTGGATTCCCTCATGGAGACCGAGTTGCTTGTACCATTGAAGTTCTCAAAAGATAGAAAGCATTTCTATTCTCATCTACTTCTAGTGACTATGATTTTGCTACATGGAAACCAAGCCACTAGTGTGACGTTTGAACTAATGAAATTAAGCCGTTATACTGCCGAAATTTACTTCGGATCATGTTCACTTGCCTTGTTCTTCTTATAATCATTGACATGATCTTTAGTACATGACTGTCTATCTCTTGGAAATCATTGTGGCCATAAATGAAATGGCATTACCAGAAATTATTGGAACTTCGGTTCACGATTGATGCCTGTACATATAAGGGCCTAGTTTGATCCTAGAAGGAGTACCCAAAATACTTATAATTGTGAAAGTATATGATCCATTGAGGTGTTCGGCAATCACCCAATTGACTGCAAGATTGATCTGGGTAATTTCTACATTGTTATTGAATGACTGAATGATTGATCAATTGATTGAACTGTTATAAGTGAAATGGCCAAATCTATAGTATATGTCACTGTTACTGAATCCAATATGTCATTGTTCACTAGAATTCAATGGAATTCAACTTACATTATTCACTATACATGCTATAGATTATTGAATCCCTTCTATTTGACAAATGATCGTACTGTCATCCATTCCATTGGAAATCGTTCCTTCTCACATGATAATTGTCATCGGATGTTGTTTACTGAATCGTTCTCTTGTCAAGTACATGTTATACCTTGTTAATTGTTCCATATCGATATCATGATCGTCTTGCCATGAGTATTGCATGACAGTATCTCGCCTGATAAAAATGTTAATTTACGTAAAGCATGCCTGCACCATGAGATGTAAATCCTACTGAGAGTTAGCACCCTCACACCTGCTTCTTGCACTATTTCAAGTGATGACTATGAGAAAATAGATAATGATGGGGCTGGGGAAGAGTGAAGACCTTCTCAGAGTGTACCTATCAACATAGCACGTCAGCCAACATGTTTAGAGTCACTAGAGTCTATATTAGTTAGTTTACTTCTTCTTGAGTTAGTTGTAATTTGAATTTCAATAATGGGCCTTATGTTTGCCTCTGAATATGAACGGTTGTAAGTTAGCATAGAAGGAAATAAAATAAAGAATTAATTGGATGGCACTATTATTGTCTCAAGTCTTTTGTTGTACCTAGTTGTTGCTCTGAATTACTCGACTATTGATACTTGTATCGTCACGCTCTTGATTTATTTCTACTGTTAAATTGGGGCGTGACAGTTTGATATCAGAGCCTAGACTTTCCCTTAAGGTCTAGGCAAATAGGAAATTGTTAGGCTTAACTAAGACCAAACTCCTCACGTGTCAACTTGTTAAAAATTGATTGTGAGATTGGGGTAGAAACACAGGCTAAGTTCATCTAATTAAAATTATGCTAAATAATGGTTAATGCCTAATAATCATGATGATGTTGTCTTGAAGGATTTCAATGGTCGTTGTATGTGAGAGAGACATGCAGACGACAATCAATACCCTGACCAAGCCCTACTGTAGGCAACCCAAAGAAGGGGTGATAACCACAGGGATCTCCATCAGAATTTTCGCAGCATGAATCTACCAAGATTTGGTGGCAGTAGTGACCCATATGAAGTTGAGCATTGGGTTAAGGAGATGGAGCGTGCATGTCGTGTCATGCGATGCACAGATGAAGATAAAGTCACACTAGCAACGTATTAGCTTGAAAGGGAAGCCCGCGCTTGGTAGGAATCCATTGAGGCAACTCTGGTTGACGCACAGGTCACCTGGGAACAATTCCTAGAGTACTTCAACAATAATTACTTCTCGGATCGAGTGCAGGAAAGGAAGGCAGCGAAATTCACCAGTCTGAGATAGAGAAGGCTCTCAGTGGCTGAATACGAGGCCCAATTCTCCAAACTATCTCGATATGCACCTCACTTGGTTCAAACCAAATGGTTGAAAGCCAAGCAATTCTTGAACGGACTCATGCCTCAGTACATCACCCAATTGGGACCTATGGATCTGCAAACATACCCCGAGATGGTTAGAAAGGCTCTACTATTAGAAGATTCTATGACACTGGCAAAAAGCATTAGTGAGAAAGGGAGCATCCAACACTGCGAGAACCTCTCACTCCAACCACAACAGAAACAAGAGACCAAATAGGGCAAACGATGTAGGTAATGATAAGAAGATCAAAGTGGAAGGGGAATCAATCATAGAGAATTGCAAATTCTATGATAAGCCAGGACACCGAGAGGATGCGTGCTAGAAGAAAGTTGGCGCTTGCCTGCGATGTGGAAGTCATGACCACCGCATTCCCAACTGCCCCATGCTGAAGGATCAGACCAAAGGGAACCAAGGAGTGCCAAAGCGTCAAGGGAATTTAAATGCTGCGGTCCAAGCAGAACTCCCTAAAGGAGAAGGTATGATGGAATGTGCCATCCTTGCTAAACCTTTAGATTAGTGTTAAGATAATCTTCTTACTTGTATATTAATCTTAAGTGTGAGAGATGATTGGAGGTCAGACCAACTGTTGCACTTATAATAGACACGTAGTGGCCCCCAAGGATAGCTAAATAATGGATAGGACACTACTCACTACAGGCATGGTGTTTATGAGCTATATGGTGGTCCGAGGGATGGCAAAATTGGCATGGTTAAACCAAACCAAGTTAACAGAGTTAGAGAGTTCAAATCAAACCGAATCAAGAACCCTAATTACCAAGTTCACCTGACTATATTTATGAATTTGGGGACCAAATTCTCTTAAGTGGGGGAGAATGTAACACCCTAAAAATTTAATTGATAAAAACTGAAGAAATAGTCAATACTATTAACGTATTGGTTAAAAGTGTTCATATAAAAATAAAATAAAATCATGGTTAGATTTCTAATAAGTGGATTCAACTAATTAATATTGTTTGGGCCAAACACACCCTTTTGGGCCAAAGAACAAACTAAATGGCAATAAATCCCTAAAATTTGTAGGGTTAATTGGGATTGAATGGGAAAGGCTAATTAGGGCTAAAATTTAGCTTAATAGACTCCTAAAACTGACTTAAATTTGTGTCCCATCATGAGGGAAGGTTTCCTAATAGCTTTCCCACTCAAATGGGGATGGGAATCCTCAAGTTTAGGAAAGGATCAACCAAATACAGAGTCTCTCTTTCCTAGTTACATTAGGACTTGAATTAACGCTAGATCTATAAATACTTGTCATAATCCCCTTGGGGATGAGTTACCATCGTGTTGGGGTCGTAAGGAGTCGAGCTAGGGCACTAGAAGAGGAGGAGATCAACCACAAATCGTGCTTTTTCTCCGACTCTCGTGCTGCATCGACCTAAAGAAGATTTGTCTTAGAATCGACCAAAGGTAGGTGTTCTCTATTGACTCCTTTATCTCCATGACTATATATTTTGGTGACAACAAAATTTATCAGAATATTTTTATATTTATCTAAATTATGTGTTTTTACCTCAATATCATTTTGGTTAAGTATGTCAATAGGAGACTCAAAGGAAATAAATTATACTTCATGGATCACCATTGTAAGTATTCCAAGTATTTCTAAGTTTACTAGATGGTGCTCAATTTCTTGTAAGTCGTTGTTGTCATTAGTTCATATTTTTCATCATTGATGATCTTTCATAGTCTCAACCGAAGTCAAGTTTCATCTTCTATAGCTTTAAAATTCACTATCCGAAGTCCACTTCGTCATATCCGAAGCTGGCACTTCGTCATGCATATTTTTGGTTGTGTTCAATCGAAGTCCAACTTCATTATATACGAAGCTAAGTTCGTCATATCCGAGGTTCACTTCGACCAAATGCGTATTTCAGCTTCGACCGACAACATTGATTTCTGTACATCCAAAGTTACATTTCGTCATATCCGAAGTTTCAGCTTCGACCGACAACGCTGATTTCTATACATTTGAAGTTACACTTCGTCATATCCGAAGTTAACTTCGTCATATCCGAAGTTTCAACTTTGACTGACAACGTTGATTTCTGTACATCCGAAGTTATACTTCGTCATATCCGAAGCTTCATTTCGACCGACTACATTGTTTTGATAAATACTATTGCTTAATTAATGAGTGCATAACCATCTGCATAAATAATCTTCAAATACACTATAATAATTTCACAAAATAATATATTTTATAAACACTATGTTTGGATGGCGCATATGTTCTTTTGCTTGCTTGAAAATTTTCTAAGTTCACAACTAGTACATTTATATCATACATACTCCGACATCTCTACAGTGGAAGTTTTTATAGTCGGACTCATATCGATTACTATTATTTTGTTGATCGTGCTTCGACTCCTTGAAAGTCGAAGTAAGGTACCAACTTTTGTTATCAATTGTACTTGATTTCTGTAATGATTGTTGTTATATTTTCAATGTGATTAATGTATCATTATTCCAATTATCTTTCTAATCCTTATGGAATCATTTAATGAACAAGATCACTATGATATTCTCCTTTTTATTTGTACGATAATCTATCTAATGAAAGATTGTACTTCTCCATTCTTTATTATTTAATATTTCCAATTATAACCATATCTGAAGTTCAGATTCATAGTATGTTTTCAAGACAGCTACGTGTTTTACAAAGACATCTATAAGCATCCTTCAAAATGTTAGGTTTCCAGATTTTAAGGAAAAGTTGCTTTGCAGTTGTACTGCGCGCCAAGCAGGTGTCTATTACTCTTTAAATGCTCACGTAACTCTGTACTGTTCAAAGGACATACTTTCTCTCTAGAACTGATAGATATCTATTGTAAACAACTTGTCTCTTACTTTCTATTACTATTATATATCTCACAAGTCTAACCCCGAGATAGAGAAAAGACTTTACATGGTATGGTGCTTGCAAATATTTAGGGAAGTTGTATGAATAAAACCATGCAGATACCTCTATAGCCTCGAAACCATTGAGACGCAAAGACTCAAGATCTAAAGATCTGATGATGGACCTCTCAAGAAGTCTCAAGTCTCAAGACTCAACATTCAAATTCAAACGACTACATTCAAATGGGAGGAAAGAACTCTGAAGGTTATATAAGGAACTAAAGTTTGAAATACAAGACTAAAGAGAGAGACAGACACATATATGTGTGAGTGCATACAACTACAAGAATGAAGAGAAGTCTCCACACTCATAGAAAAGAGAAAAACTCACAAGATTTCAAGAGAGCCATCTGTTCAAGCTGCGACTTCCAAGCTCTCTTGCTTTCAGAAGCTTGTGGGTGTTGTTTAGCTATTCTAGATATTTTCTCAGTCCACCCTTTAGTCAGAAAGAATTCAGATCTTTCACTCTTATTTGTATATCTCTTTCCGATCTTCTGTGTTTGCTCATTCTCTGAGCAGACACACTGCGTTCATTTCAGTGTAGAAACCAGCAAAGGGTTTGATCCCTATAGTTCTCCTTTTGTAGAAGGGAGGGCCTACTACGATAGGAGGTTGTAATACCCTCGATGAAGGGAAGAATTGTTTGGGGGCAAGTGGGTGTAATACCTCTCGGTTGAGAGAAGGCCAAGTGTTCTTGGCAGTTAGTAGAAATCCCAAAGGGTGCTTGGGGACTGGATGTAGAACTCTTGATTGATAGGAGGTCCGAACCAGGATAAATTCTCTATGCACTTTGTGTGATTGTTTCCACCAAGTTTCACTTGTTTCACACACACCAAACTAAGTACTAACGATACTATCTAGTGTTATCTTATTTTCAGATAATTTTTTAAAGTACAAGAAGTCCTATTCACCCCCCTCTAGGACATCAAAAGCTCCATCTCAATTCAATAAGTGGTATCAGAGACAGGCTCTTTCATTCTTCTGATTCAAACAAGTGGTATCAGAGATAAGTTCTCGCAATCTTCTGATACCAACAAGTGGTATCAGAGTGAGATCTTCTCAAAAGAATCGAAAGATTTGAGAAGAGATGGCAGCTGAAGCTCACAACTATGAAGGACAGTCCGTAACAAGACCACCAATCTTTGATCGTGAAGATTACCAATACTGAAAGATGTAAATAGAATGCTTCATTCAAGGCACAAACTTTGATCTGTGGCAGGTAATAGAGCAAGGTGATTATATTATACTTGCTAATGTTACTTTTGCATTATCTATAGCTGATAAAAGGAATATGTCCCTAAACTACAAAGCTAAAAACTACTTATGTTGTGCATTATCTAAGAGACAATTTAATAGGTTATCTGCATGCAGAACTGCTAAAGAAATGTGAGATAAATTATAAGTAACATGTGAAGGAACTGATAAAGTTAAACAAACTAGAATAGATATTCTTGTCTCTCAGTATGAACAGTTTAAGATGCTACCTAACAAAAACATTACTCAAATGTATAATAGATTTACTAATATAACAGTCGGTTTAAGTTCTGTAAGACCCGGTTTCTCGGCTTCCGTCCGGTGTCATGGGATGACTGGCCACTGACACGTCCAGGCTGGGTGATGCGTTGGTGTCGCGTCGGGGGTGCCCGACGCGACAGTCATCCGTGTCGCGGCGAGCTTGTGGGTCGCGTGTTGGTCGCGCCCTGGTTCTCCGTCGCGTCTTGCTGTCGCGCCCGGTCAACGGGCCGCGACAGTGTTTTGTCGTGTTGTGCTGTCTGGTCGTCTGACGCCTGTCAGGGTGGCAGGTGTGTCAGTACGGCTTGTCGCGTTGTCGCGGTGCCCGTGGGGGGCGCGTTCTTGTCGCGGTCTGTAGACCCGTCGCGTTAAGGTTGTTAACACGACAGGGCGGTCCATCGCGTTCTGGGTGCCAGGGGCTTAAGGCACAGGACGGCTACCCCTTCCCCCTCTCTCTCCTCTTCTTCCCTTTCCCCTCTTCTCCGGCGGTGGGGAGGCTCCCCGCCGGCGATCAGAGCGTGGTGGCGCCGGCGGGCTCGTGGCGGCGTCGTGGCGCGTGCGTGGAGCGAGGAGGAGCTGGCCAACCGACGTGAAGGGCCCCTCGTGGGTTTGTTCTTCGTGAAAGGTAGGGATTTCTTGTGCCCTCTCCCATCCGGGTGGATCGGGAGCCCTCGGGGTTTTGTAGATAGCTTTACTGCTTTCCCCATGCTCCCCTCCCCCGTGTGTGCATGTGTGTGGTTCGTGGGCGACCCCGGGATTGAGGATCCCGTTGGTCTGCCTCCCTGTTGGTGTTGCGACCGCACGGTGCGTCGCGACATCAGTAGAGGCGTCGCCCCGGTCAGGCGCGACCTTATCACGGCGCACTTGGCGGTCACGATAAGGGTCGCTGTCGTGACCTAGTTTCCCGTCGTGACAGGGTGGCTGTCATGACGCGCTGCCCCGTCGCATTAGTGTTCGTGTCGCGGCGCCCTTCCCCGTCACGATACGCAACAGTACCTTTGTTGCCTCAGGTGTTTCCGTGGGCCCGGTTGTGTGTCGGCGTGTGCCCCAGGGAAGGCTTTTCCCTTAGGACCTTCTGGTAGGGAACGCGGTTGGTTGCCTCCCTGCGTTCAGTGACCGAAGGTGACACCTTCGTGGCCGTGTCCTGGCAATGGTGCCAGGAGGGTCGCGTCTGTCTAACAATCGATTGACTGGCGGTTAATCGATTGTTAGTAGAGCGACGGTCTTTCTGTACTTCTGGTAGTGCTCTGAGGTTTTGGCTCGCTCGTGCGTGTTTGCTTGGCCGACGACCCTTTTGAGGGTCTGTGAGTGCCTCTCGCTTGCTAGGCTTGTCGTGTGCTACAAGCCAGCGGTTCGGCGTGGTTCTTGTTGTGCTGCCCCGCCTGTTCGCCCGGTGCTTGGCACTTGAGGGCTTGTCTTGTTCAGAGGTTGTCTCCGTTTCCTGGGACCCCCATCCTCGGGAGCCCGTTGAGGGAAGTATCTGGGCTACGAGCGTGCTCGAGTTGGCAGCCCACGTGAGCGGACTCTGGAGCTGAGGGGAAAACGAGGTTTGGACAGCGGCGCTGAGTCGTTTGTAGATCTCTCTTGTCTAGGTCTGGGACACCGAGGGGTTCGGAGTGCTTTCCTGGCACAGAGCAGATAGTCCCTTGTCTCACTGCCTCTCTCTGCGTTGGTTCCGGAGCCACGTAGTGGTGTCAGGCGTGAGGCCGCAGCTTGGCCAGGCTGTGGTGTTGCGTGTGTTGTGTGTTCTGTGGCGGCTCTGTCTCGCCCTTGCGCGGGGGCGGAGGTAAGAGCTAGGCTAGCGAGCAGAGCGTGTGGACTGAGGGTCCCCTTCCTGGCTGCTAGCGGTGTTGACTTGGTTGCTGTTGTTGTGACGGCATTTTCCCCACGATGTTTCGAAGCGTTCCTCGTTGCCCGAGCTTGCACGGTGGTTATAGCCCGGCTGTACCTAGTTTCCGTGGGCGTCGATGGTCTGGCCTTGGGCAGACCCGTGCTTCTGGTGGTTCCCGCTTCGGTGTTCTCTCAGTTCCGTGGTTCCGTTCTTGGGTGCCAGTCCGTGATGGCACCGGCGTGTGTAGCTTCCCGACCTGGCGGCGTGTCCGGGGTCCGGGGTGGTTCTGCTTGTGGGCCTTCGACCATGTAGAGGTCTGAGGTGGCCGTGCTTGCGGTGAGACGTCGTTCTCACTTGGTTGTTCTGTGGTCTCGCCAGGTGTGCTGAGCACTGCTTCCGCTTTGTGCCCGACTCCGTTGGTTTCTGCGGGAGTCGTGTGTGTGCCACGGCCTTGGTTGGTGGTCGTGGCGTTGTACTGTTCTCTTCCGCTGCTTAGTAGTACCATGCTATAGGTGTTCCTCGCTTTACAGCTTTCTAGTGTAGTTTCCTATTTTCGGAGTTCCTGCTGCTCTGGCCGATGAGGGACTGGTAGTCCCTACTGGGCCTTGTTTGCGAGGCTCACTCCCCTACTTCCTTCAGCTAGGGGCTCATCGTCACGGGAGCTCGGTGTCGGATGGGTTGCGGAGGCAGCTGTGGCGCCGTGTTGTTGTCAGCAGCAGTGAGAGCGAGTGTTGTGAGCTCTTGTGTACTCGAGTGAGCTGAGAGTTGTGTTTTGCAAGTCCTCGGGGTATGCCCCTTAAGGACTGCACCTTTTCTCTCACACCTGTGCTTCTGCTTGGGACGCGTTGTACAACCCTTTTGTATAATGTACAGATTATTATACTTATTTGAACTCAGTACATATCTCACTAGACTTTTTCATATAACCCTTCCTGGTCTTTGGATCCGTGGGTGGCGGCGCGACCCTCGGGGTCCCCGGTGAGGGGTCCGAGAGGTCGGGTCGTTACAGTTGGTATCAGAGCGAGGGTCTACTGAGATTTGTAAGGAGTTAATAACTATAGCTGTCCCAAAGGAAGGTACTAGTGCATTGCCGACACCGTCCGACTAGTGTTAGGCTTGTGCTTTCAAATGTTTTGTAGGTGTGCGGCTTCCCTGCATGATTCATGCGCGTGTTGCAGGTTGCAGTTGTTGTTGTGCCGCGTGCATGGCGAGTGTGGTCGCTCGGCGTGTTCGTGCCATAGCAGCGCGGTTGGCACTGGACTCGTTGGCAGTGGTCTTCCTTGTGTGGAGGACGCTTGCGAGCCAGTCAAGGTGCGGTGCTCCTGGTCATCTTCGGCGCATTTGAGCGTGTGTGCGTCGCGAAGGCTAAGAGAGCCTGCGTATGGTGTGGCCTTCACCGGTGCAGGGTTGTTGCCTGTGGAACCGGTGGAAGGTGTCCATGCCTTGTTGGCTGCCCCTCTGTTGTTGGGGTGTGTGTTGTGGTTGTTGTGTGTTTGGCCTTGTGTGCCTGTGCGCTGTGCTCGGGACGCCGAGCTGAGCAGGTGCTTTGTGTGCGGTGTTGCATCGCCGGTTGAGAGCTGCGACACTTGTCTATGTTTGTTGTCAGCCTGGTGCTGACTGGTTGTGAACTCTAGTGAGGTGCTCCATGAGTTCTTCTTTGTTGGTTCTGGCGGGAGTGAGGTCTCCCTAGGACTGTGCTATTCGCATTTTTGGTTACTTTCACGTTGCCCTCTAGGTTGAGGTGCATCGCTTGGTTGTCTTGTGTTCTGGCGAAGTTTCCTAGAACCATTTGCTATTGTCCTGGTGAGGGTTTCTCTCAGGACTGTTCCTCGCTCGTTTTTGCTGTTTCCTTGGCTGGCGCGTTCTGGCGAGTTTTTCCAGAACGGTGCCTTAGTGGTTCTGGTGGAGGTTCTCCCAGGACTGGCTTGCGTTGCTTCTGCAGTTCTATTGACTGTAGTGTTCTCTCTGATGGTCCGTATTGTTTGGATCGTGCATTCTGGTGAAGGTTCTTCCCAGGATCGCCCTTTGTCGCTTCTGGCGGAGGTTCTTCCCAGGAGTGCTCTGTGTTCGTTTCGGGCCACCGTTGTGTTGCCCCTGTGATTCGAAGTGTGCCGTTTGGTTGGGCTGCGTTCTGCTGAGGTTCTCTCCAGAGCTGCTTCGCGTTATTTCGGTTGTCGCTGCTCTCTCTCTTTGTAGAGATGAGCTGTCGTTGTTACCAGTTGGACTGTCTATGTTACAGTCTGCTTGGGCATTGCCGGTCAAGGCGTCGTGCGCTTGGCCGTGCATCTGGCTGTTGCATTGGCCAGCTTGTCTCGTCGTTCGGTTCCAATTTTCTCGACCGTGCTGGCGGACTTTGTGTGTCCCCGTGGCTCGGGTGGTCTGCTTTGTTCTTGCACCCGGCGTGCTCTTACAGATGGTGGTCTAGTGAGTGTCGTGGTGCTTGGCTGGCTGTGCTTCATATGGAAGTGTCAGTCTCGCGTTGTGGTTTTGCCTCTCGTGTATGGAAGAGACTCGTGCGTGTCTCCTTCCTCTGATTTTCGTCGGTTGCTCGGGGTGGTGGTGCTCCACTATGGTGTTGTGTTGCTGGGGTGCGCATCGTTGCGACCTTATAGTGGAGTCACCTTCCCTGGAGTTGTTTTTGGGTCGAGTTGTTTGCTCCCCTCGTGCCGTTGTTTCTGTATGGCACCGTTGGTCGGTGGACCTGTTTGTGCCATTTTCCGTCGTAATGGTTTCTCGCTACCTGCCAGGCTTAATTCTGGGCATTGGGTCCCTATTGGTTTGGTGCGAGGTAGCATTGTTTTCTTGTTGGGCCGTTCGTGTGAGCGTTATTCCACTGTGCATTGGTTTTTCGTGATTGGCTTGCTCGTGCAAGCATTGTTCCGTTGTATGCTCGGTGGTGCCTCGGCTTGTGCCTTGGAGGCTTTTCTTGCCGTCGTTTTGGTGTTTGGCCTCTCTATCAGTCGTGACAGAGGTGGTGCTTCTTGCTCTTGTGCACCAGGGAGTTGCTGCAGTTTTCACTCCCTGTGTGGCAGAGTCGGTGCTCCGTGTTTTGTGTTCTTCTTGGAGCGTACGTGGTTGTCGCGCTCTTGAAGTAGTAGTTGTCGGATTTCCGTGTGCTTCCGTTGTGGGTCTCTGGTAGAGAGTCCCCTTCGGTGGGGCCCATGTCGTCTCGAGCCGTTGGTTCCGGTGTGTGCACTGCGCCTTGAGTGTTTTCTCCGATGCTTCGTGTTTTGTGCCTCAAGGGCTGGGGCCGACGTGGCCTGTTGCGCTCCTTCAGGCTTGCGGTTCTTGGCGTGTGGCTTTCGGTAGGTCTCCTGTGGAGAGTCCTTCCTGTTAGCCGTAGTGTTGCTTTGGCCGCTGGTACACCTGGGTTGCACTTTGTTTACTTTTGGTGTTTGTGGTAGCACCGTGTGCTCGTGCTCGAGCGTTTCGATTTTGTGCCGTTTGGAGCCCTGGTGCATTGTGTTGTACCCTGGTTAGCTCCCGGTGCTTGTGATAGCACCCTGTGTTGTGTTGTGTGTCTGTTCGTGTGCTTCGTGCATTGTTTCATGAGTTTGCTCAGTGTTGGAGGCTTCGATTTTTCCGCCTCTGGGACACGTGTGCTAGCCTGAGTCTTGTGGTCATACCGTTACCGTTGTGGGGTGGCTGTCTTGCCTTGTCTAGGTAGCCCTATCGGTGGTACGCCGGGCTTTGGTCGTGGCCTGTGTCCAAGTTTTCCTTCTCGCTTTTGGAGCGATCGTGTTTGGTTGTGGTACCCTGCTTCGGTTTGGGTCCCTCTGAGGTCGACGTGTTGTCCTTGACCTCTGCAGTTGTTTCGATTCCCGTGTGGTTGTGCGTCTTTTTGGTGGTTGGCATGTTGGTACCCGCGCTGAGCTCTGTGTGCGCGTGGCGGGTGTGCTGCCAACTCTTGTTGGTTCTGTGGTTGTGCGTGGCGTTGGTGAGTCTGGAAGCCGATGGTGGAGTCTCCTATCGGTTCGTCCGGTGACAGTAAGGTCTATCGGCTTGCTAGTACTCGACCATGTGGTTTGTCGACGTTGAGAGGTGTCCGGCTCTAGCTTGACCTCAAACATTTTCCGTGCTTCCGTCGTGGTGTGCCACGTTATGGAGCATGTGACTCCTAGTTTTTGTGGCTCCGCGTGCGCTTGGTATCCTTGTCGGACCACGAGGAGGGTCTGGGTGAGACCTAGTGGTGATAGTGGATTCCGTTTTTGCATGTTGAGGGTTCTTCGCGTGCGTTTGCTATCCCTGTTGGACCGTAAGGAGGGTCTGGGTGAGACTTAGCGGTGACGGTGGACGCTGTTTCATGTGTTGAGAATTCTCCGCGAGTGTGTCCTCGCTCTGGGTTGTGTCTCTCGCGTGGCTACTCGGTTGGGCTGGTAACTGGTGCTAGCTACGGCTCGTGGCGTAAGGTCGTTCCCTGAGTGTCGTGCTTGACTCTCAGGTTGTATGGTTGTCAGCAACGATGTGCTCTATCGGGTTTTGCTGGCGACAGAGTGAGTTGCTGACTGGTGTTTCTCGTGTTGCTGTCGGCAACCGTGTCCTCTATCGGATTTTTCCGGCGACAGAGTGGGTTGCTGATTGGTTAGTCCCAACAGCGAGGTCTGTTGGTGGCTACAACTGTGTAGTTTCAGCTGGAATTTTCCACTGTTCGGGCCGGATTTGGCGTCGCTTGACACCGGTGGGGTGGTCGTCCCGTTTGGATGCCACACGTGTGACTACAGTGAGTCGGTGGTTTCTCGGCTTGGTGCTCCAGGTGTGTTGGAGCGTGTTGTGATCCATTCAGTTTTTAGTTGTGTGGTCCCCATGTGTTGGGAGCCCGTTGTGTGAGCCGTTAGTTTTCCGGCTTCGCGTGCTTCTCGCGTATTTGGCGGTGTGGTTGTGGCCACGGTGAGGTCATGGTGGGACTTAGTGGCTCTTCGCACCCGCGCTTCGTATGTTCCGCGCGTGTTTGGCTGTGGGGTTGTTGCCACGAGAAAGTCGTGTTGAGACTTAGTGGCTTCTTCCCGCTGGTCTTACGTTTGCCCCCTGTGTTCCGTTTCGTGCCTCGGGATCTTTTGGGCTTGCCCCAATTTCAAGGACGAAATTGTCTTAAGGGGGGTGGGATGTAAGACCCGGTTTCCCGGCTTCCATCCGGTGTCGTGGGATGACTGGCCACTGACGCGTCCAGGCTGGGTGATGCGTTGGTGTCGCGTCAGGGGTGCCCGACGCGACAGTCATCTGTGTCACGGCGAGCTTGTGGGTCGCGTGTTGGTCGCACCCTGGTTCTCTGTCGCGTCTTGTTGTCACACCCAGTCAATGGGCCACGACAGTGTTTTGTCGTGTTGCACTGTCCGCTCATCTGACGCCTGTCAAGGTGGCAGGTGTGTCAGTACGGCTTGTCGCGTTGTCGCAGCGCCCGTGGGGGGCGCGTTCTTGTCGCGGTCCGTAGACCCGTCACATTAAGGTTGTTAATGCGACGGGGCGGTCCGTCGCGTTCTGGGTGCCGGGGGCTTAAGGCATAGGCCGGCTACCCCTTCCCCCTCTCTCTCCTCTTCTTCCCTTTCCCCTCTTCTCCGGCGGTGGGGAGGCTCCCCTCCGGCGATCGAAGTGTGGTGGCGTCGGCGGGCTCGTGGCGGCATCGTGGCGCGTGCGTGGAGCGAGGAGGAGGTGGCCAACCGACGTGAAGGGCCCCTCGTGGGTTCGCTCTTCGTGAAAGGTAGGGATTTTTTGTGCCCTCTCCCATTCGGGTGGATCGGGAGCCCTCGGGGTTTTGTAGATAGCTTTACTGCTTTCCCCATACTCCCCTCCTCCGTGTGTGCATGTGTGTGGTTCGTGGGCGACCCCGGGATTGAGGATCCCGTTGGTCTGCCTCCCTGCTGGTGTCGCGACCGCACGGTGCGTCGCGACATCAGTAGAGGCGTCGCCCCGGTCGGGCGCGACCTTATCGCGACGCACTTGGCGGTCGCGATAAGGGTCGCTGTCGCGACCTAGTTTCCCATCGCGACAGGGTGGCTGTCGCGACGCGCTGCCCCGTCGCATCAAGGTTCGTGTCGCGGCGCCCTTCCTCGTTGCGATGGTATCGCGATGGCTTGTGGTGGCGCGACAATACCTGTGTTGCCTCAGGTGTTTCCGTGGGCCCAGTTGTGTGTCGGCGTGTGCCCCAGGGCAGGATTTGACCTTAGGACCTTCTGGTAGGGAATGCGGCTGGTTGCCTCCCTGCGTTCAGTGACCGAAGGTGACACCTTCGTGGCCGTGTCCCGGCAATGGTGCCAGGAGGGTCGCGTCTGTATAACAATCGATTGACTGCCGGTCAATCGATTGTTAGCAGAGCGACGGGTTTTCTGTACTTCTGGTAGTGCTCTGAGGTTTTGGCTCGCTCGTGCGTATTTGCTTGGCCGACGACCCTTTTGAGGGTCTGTGCGTGCCTCTTGCTTGCTGGGCTTGTCGTATGCTACAAGCCAGCGGTTCGGCATGGTTCTTGTTGTGCTGCCCCGCCTGTTCGCCCGGTGCTTAGCACTTGAGGGCTTGTCCCGTTCAGAGGTTGTCTCCGTTTCCTGGGACCCCCATCCTCGGGAGCCCGTTGAGGGAGGTATCCGAGCTACGAGCGTGCTCGAGTTGGCAGCCCACTTGAGCGGACTCTGGAGCTGAGGGGAAAATGAGGTTTGGACAGCGGCGCTGAGTCGTTTGTAGAGATCTCTTGTCTAGGTCTGGGACACCGAGGGGTTCGGAGTGCTTTCCTGGCGCAGACCAGACAGTCCATTGTCTCACTGCCTCTCTCTGCATTGGTTCCGGAGCCACGTAGTGGTGTCAGGAGTGAGGCCGCAGCTTGGCCAGGCTGCGGTGTTGCGTGTGTTGTGTGTTCTGTGGCGGCTCTGTCTCGCCCTTGCGCGGGGACGAAGGCAGGATCTAGGCTAGTGAGCAGAGCGTGTGAACTGCGGGTCCCTCTCTTGGCTGCTAGCGGCGGTGGCTTGGTTGCTATTGTTGTGACAACATTTTCCTCACGACGTTTCCAATTGTTTCTCGTTGCCCGAGCTTTCACGGTGGTTATAGCCCGATTGTGCCTAGTTTCCGTGGGCGTCGATGGTCTGGCCTGGGGCAGACCCGTACTTCTGGTGGTTCCCGCTTTGGTGTTCTCTCGGTTTCGTGGTCCTGTTCTTGGGTGCCAGCCCGTGATGGCACCGGCGTGTGTAGCTTCCAGACCTGGCGGCGTGTCCAGGGTCCGGGTGGTTCTACTTGTGGGCCCTCGACCTTGTAGAGGTCTGAGGTGGTCGTGCTTGCGGCGAGACGTCGTTCTCACTTGGTTGTTCCGTGGTCTAGGCAGGTGTGCTAAGCACTGCTTCTGCTTTGTGCCCGACTCTGTTGGTTTCTGCGGAAGTCGTGTGTGTGCCACGGCCTTGGTTGGTGGTCGTGGCATTGTACTGTTATCTTCCGCTGCTTAGTAGTACCATGCTGTAGGTGTTCCTCGCTTTACAGCTTTCTAGTGTAGTTTCCTATTTTCAGAGTTTCTACTGCTCTGGCCAGTGAGGGACTGGTAATCCCTACTGGGCCTTGTTCGCGAGGCTCACCCCCCTACTTCCTTCAGCTAGGGGCTCGTCGTCACGGGAGCTCGGTGTCGGACGGGTTGCGGAGGCGGCTATGGCGCCGTGTTGTTGTCAGCAGCAGTGAGAGCAAGTGTTGTGAGCTCTTGTACCCGAGTGAGCTGAGAGTTGTGTTTTGCAAGTTCTCGGGGTATGCCCCTTAAGGACTGCACCTTTTCTCTCGTACCTGTGCTTCTGCTTGGGACGCGTTGTACAACCCTTTTGCATAATGTAAAGATTATTATAGTTATTTGAACTCAGTACATATCTCACTAGACTTTTTC
Source organism: Colocasia esculenta (assembly GCA_014218235.1). Lineage (NCBI taxonomy): Eukaryota > Viridiplantae > Streptophyta > Magnoliopsida > Alismatales > Araceae > Colocasia > Colocasia esculenta. Next base: position 86,279,805 of record CM024754.1, on the reverse strand, counting down.
ATATAACCCTTCTGGGTCTTCGGATCCGTGGGTGGTGGCGTGACCCTCGGGGTCCCCGGCGAGGGGTCCGAGAGGTCGGGTCGTTACAAGTTCATTAGGTAAGAATCTTACAAATGAAGAGGCAGTTAGAAAAATTCTTAGATCACTAACTCATTCTTGGACTCCCAAAGTAACTGCAATTGAAGAAGCATATGACCTTACAGAACTTTCTATTGATAAACTAATTGGTTCTCTCATGGCTCATGAGATTAACATGGAAAGATTTTTAGAGAGTTCTTCGAAAAAGAAAAAGTCAAATGCTTTGAAAGTTACATATTCTTCCTCCTCATCCTCTGAAGACTCCAAAGAAAAATCTGAAGACAGTGATGATGAAACAATGTTGTCTAGAAGACTTTAGAGAATTCTTTCTAAGAAGAAGAAATATGGATCCAAGAGATACTTCAAGAAGGACAAGAAGAGCAAAGAACCAACATATTACAAATGCAAGCAACCAGGACACTTTAGATCTGAATGTCCAAAGCTCAAAAGAAAAAATCAAGTTGACAAGCATGAGAAAAGAAGGAGAAAAAAAAAAGAAATATAAAGGATACAAGAAGAAGGCAATGGCAGCAGCTTGGGATAATGAGGAAGTGACAGGTTTAGACTCATCAAGCTCAGAATCAGAAGAAGAACAAGTAAATCTAGCCCTCATGGCAGGACTAAATCAGGTAACTTTTGAAACCTCATTTACTTCATGTTCAGAATCTGATTCCGATAGTTTAGGAGATGCATTTAATAAATTGTATGATAAATATAAAATTACAATTAAACAAATGAAAGTGGTTAAGCTAAATCTGATAAACCAAGAAAAATCCAATACTTTTCTAAAAACTGAAATGGAAAGATTAGGACAGCATCTAGTTGAAACTAAAAGAGCAAATGAATTGTTATGAGAAGATTTAAAAACTAAAAATGGTAAAATTATGGAACTTGAAACTAATATAAATGAATTAAAATATGAAGAAAAACTGAGAGAAGAAAATGATTATTTAAGAGTTTCATAGACAAAGTAACAAACTGAAAAACATTCTTAGTGGTAAAATTAAAAGTTGCTAGAACAAATAACAAGAAGTATGGAGTAGGATATAAACCGCCAATAAATGAAGAGGAAATTGTTTAACCTGAACAATATCCAACTACTCAGTTTGTGAAAGAAAAATTAATAAAAAAAATCTAAAAAGATTAATCAATATATTTACAAATAGAAACTTAAGACTAACAACACTACAAAGTCAAAGCATGCATATGATTTGTGTTGCAGTCATTACAACCAATTAGGACACACTATCAGCATATGCACCACTAGACATTTGCATTGGATCCCAAAAACTAACCTTCAAGGACCCAAGAAAATTTGGGTACCAAAAGTCTCAACTTAACTTTGCTTGCAGGGGCACCTGAGAGCATCCAAATGGTATTTAAATAGTGAGTACTCAAGGTATATAACAAGAGACAGAAAATTATTCACAAGTTTCAGAAGTGAAATCGGTCAAGTTACATATGGTGATAATGGAAAAGGAAAAGTGATAGGATATGGAATAATAGGAACAAAAGAAAAAGATTTAATAAAGGATGTTATGTGTTGAGGGATTGAAGCATAACCTCATCAGTATCAGTCAATTATGTGATAAAGGTCACTTAGTGAAATTTCAGAATGGCAAATGTATCATCTTAAAGGATGGGAAAGTAGTTTTTGAAGCTCTAAAAGTTAAGAATCTGTACACTCTTCAGTTGGCAGAATTAAAAGAAATTAACATGTGCCTTGCAGCTACAAAGAGTGAAGAGACTAATGTATGGCATAGAAGACTATAACATGCTAGCACCTCAGTGATCAAGAAATTAATTAAGCATGATCTAGTTGAAGGTCTTCCAAAGTTGAAATTGAAGAAATCAGGAATCTATATAGCTTGTGCAAAGGGGGAGCAAACCAAGACAATGGTGACAACCTCTAAACCATTGGAACTTATTCACATTGATCTATTTGGACATATAAGAACAGTAAGTCTTGGAGGAAAGGATAAGGCTATTTAAATATGGATGATTACTCAAGATACACTTGGGTATCATTTTTGAAAGCCAAATCAAAACCCTTCTCAGCTTTTCTGAAGTTTAGTAGACTAGTACAGAAGAACCAGAAATATCAAATAATCAGTATCTGATCTGATCATGGTGGGAAATTCAAAAATGAAGAGTTTGTCAGATTCTGTGAAGAAAATGGCATAGAACATAACTTCTCCACACCAAGAACACCTCAACAGAATGGAGTAGCAGAAAGAATGAACAGAACACTGCTGGACATGGCCAGAACAATGCTTACAGAATATAATCTACCAAGATACTTCTAGACAGAAGTAGTCAACACAGCCTGCAACATTATCAATAAGTGCATGATCAGACCAATAATAAAGAAGACACTTTATGAGTTGTACAAGGAGAAAAAGCCAAACGTCAGTCACCTTCGACCTTTTGGTTGTAAGTGTTTCATTTTGAATAATGGTAAAGATAATATAGAAAAATTAGATGCTAAAAGTGATGAAGGTTTTCTATTAAGATACATTTCAAAACCTAGAGGATATAGGGTGTTTAATAGAAAAACTTTAGCAATTGACAAACTATTCATGTTTTATTTGATGAAACTAACTCTTCTATTAAGAAAATAGAAGAAGAAGAAGAAGATATTGTTGAAGAATTGTGTAGGGATCTAGAACAAGCTTCTTTTGAAGAAAAAGGTGAAGATAAGGAAGATCCTCAAATAGAAGAACTATAAAAATAGGAAGAAGCACATGAAGAACTTCCTAGAGAATTGAGGTATCACATAGGTCATCTAAAGAAAAATATCATAGGTGATCCTCATGATAGGGTAAGAACTAGAGGTATGTCAATTCCTTGCGATTACACTGCATTAGTATCTCAGATTGAGCCTAGAACAATCAATGATGCACTGACTGATGAATCTTGGATTTTAGCCATGCAAGATGAACTGATTCAGTTCAAGAGAAACCAGATTTGGTCCCTTGTGCCTAGGCCATCAGATCATCCTGTTATTGACACCAAATGGGTGTTCAGAAACAAAATGGATGAAGTTGGTGTCATTACTAGAAACAAGGCTAGATTGGTAGCTCAAGACTCTTACAAGAGGAGGGCATAGATTTTAATAAAACCTATGCACCAGTAGCTAGACTTGAGGCTATTCAAATTTTACTAGTATATGCGTCTACATGTGATTTAAAATTATTTCAAATGGATGTGAAATCTATATTTTTAAATGGTTTTATAAAAGAGGAAGCCTATGTTGAACAACCTCCTAATTTTGAAGGCATAGAACATCCTAATCATGTTTTCAAATTGCATAAGGCACTATATGGTCTGAAACAAGCACTTAGAGCTTGGTATGAAAGACTAAGTGCATTTCTTTTAAAACATGCTTTTACAATGGGCAAAGTAGATGACACATTGTTTATTAAATCATGTTCTCAGAATATCTTAATTGTGCAAATTTATGTTGATGACATCATTTTCGGAGCTACTAATAAATCTCTTTGCAAGTACTTTGAAGAATTAATGTAGGGAGAATTTGAGATGAGTTTGATGGGAGAACATACTTACTTTCTTGGACTCCAAATAAAACAAGACAAGGAGGGAACTCACATTAATCATACCAAGTACATCAAGAATTTTCTAAAGAAGTTTGTTTTTGAACAAGCAAAGCATCTAACCACTCCTATGATCACTTCTACCAGGTTAGTCATTAATCCTCAAGGTAAGAAAGTAGATCAGAAATCTTACTGAGGTATGATTGGTTCTCTACTATACTTAACTACTACTAAACCAGACATTTAATTTAATGTATGCATGTGTGCTAGGTACTAAGCAAATCCTAAAGAATCCCATTTAATTTCAGTCAAAAGCATTTTTAGATATTTAACACATACATGTGAATTATGTTTATGGTATCCAAGATTATGTAAGATGATCTTAATTGGTTATATTGATGATAATTATGATGGATGCAAAGTGGATAGAAAAAGCACTCGTGGTTCATGTCAGTTTCTTGTAGGGTGTTTGATCTCCTGGTCCTCAAGAAAGCAGAACTCTATGATTCTGTCAACAACTGAAGCTGAATATGTTGCTGCTGGGAGTTGCTACACTCAACTACTTTAGATCAAACAACAACTTGAGGATTATGGACTAAACATCAAATCTGTATCCCTGTTATGTGACAACACCAGTGCAATCAATCTCACAAAGAATCTAGTACAACATTCAAGAACTAAACATATTGAGGTTAAGTATCATTTCATTAGAGATCATGTAGTAAACGGTAATATTAGCATTTCATTTGTAGATAATGAAAATCAGTTGGCAGACATCTTTACAAAAACCCTACCTGAAGAGAGATTCACCTCTCTCCAAATAGAGTTAGGCATGTGTAATTTATAAAGGATGCATTTCTGCAATAACTGAAGATAATAATCTTTTAGAGTACCTTGGAAATGCATGACTCCTAATCTTTGTTGAAAATTTCTTATACTTCATGATTGTGTCGACACAATCTTCACTCGACACATTCTTCACTCAGGTCGACACATCCTTTATCCTCAGTCGACACCTCAATACATTAGGTCGATACCTCCATATCTACTTTCTCTATTTTGTTCCAATCTTTAACTCCCACTTCACTATTCGTTTTTAGTTGTATACACTCTTGCATCTATATCTATTGGGTCATTTTCATGGTCTACTCCTTCTGACCAACTTCCCTACTTTTAACTCATTTATCTCTTTAAATTGGTTTGAGCTGAGGAGGAGCCTTGTACTAAGGGGGAGATTTCATTTATCTTTTCACACACCTTTCCTTTTTTCATCATTCCTATTCCATAGACCTTCCTTTTTGGTCATTGACAAAAAGTGGGAGAAATACTCTAAAATACATACATACTCTGATTAAATCTAATACATATCATTTTTGGAGCATTATGATTTTGGTTAGTTTTGTCATCACTAAAAAGGGGGAGATTGTGACTCCTTTATCTCCATGACTATATATTTTAGTGATAACAAAACTTATCAAAATATTTTTATATTTATCTAAATCATGTGTTTTTACCATAATATCATTTTAGTTAAGTATGTCAATAAGAGACTCAAAGGAAATGAATAATACTTCAAGGATCACCATTGTAAGTATTACAAGTATTTCTAAGTTCACTAGATGGTGCTCAATTACTTGTAAGTCTTTGTCATCATTCATAAGTTCATGTTATTCATCGCTGATAATCTTTTCACAGTCTCAATCGAAGTCAAGTTTCATCTTCTATAGTTTTAAAATTCATTATCTGAAGTCCACTTCGTCATATCCGAAGCTGGCACTTCGTCATGCATGTTTTTGGTCGTGTTCATTCAAAGTCCAACTTCATCAGATACGAAGTTAAGTTCATCATATCCAAAGTTCTATACGAAGTTCACTTCGACCGACTGCGTATTTCAGCTTCGACCAACAACGTTGATTTCTGTACATCCGAAGTTACACTTCGTCATATCCGAAGATTCAGCTTCGATCGACAACGTTGATTTCTGTACATCTGAAGTTACACTTCATCATATTCAAAGTTTCAGCTTCGACTGACAATGTTGATTTTTGTACATCCAAAGTTACACTTCACAATATTCGAAGTTAACTTCGTCATACCTGAAGCTTCACTTCGACCGACTATGTTGTTTTGATAAATACTACTGCTTAATTAATGAGTGCATAACCATCTGCATAAATAATCATCAAATGTACTATAATTATATCACATAATAATATATTTTATAAACACTATGTTTGGATGGCGCATATGTTCTTCTGCTTACTCGAAAATTTTCTAAGTCCACAACTAGTACATTTATATCATACACACTCCGACTTCTCTATAGTTGAAGTTCTTATAGTCGGTCTCATATCGATTACTGTTATTTGTTTTATCGTACTCCGGCTTCTTGAAAGTTGAAGTAAGGTACCAACTTTCATTATCAATTGTACTTGATTTTTGTAATGACTGTTGTTATATTTGCAAAGTGATTAATGCATCATTATTTCGATTATCTTTCTAATCCTAATGGAATCATTTAATGAATAAGATTAACACATGATCTACACTGTGATATTCTCCTTTTTATTTGTACGATAATCTATCTGATGAAAGATTGTACTTCTTCATTCTTTATTATTTAATATTTCCTGTTATAACCATATCTGAAGTTCAGATTCATAGTATGTTTTCAAGACTGGTACGTATCTTACAAAGACATCTGTAAGCATCCTCCAGAATGTTAGATATCTAGATTTTAAGAAAAAGCTCTTTTGCAGCTGTACTGCATGCCAAGCAGGTGTTCATTACTCTTTAAATCCTCACCTAACTCTGTACTGCTCAAAGGACAACTTTCTCTCTCTGGAACTAATAGATATCTGTTGTAAACGACTTGTCTCTTACTTTCTATTACTATTATATATCTAACAAGTCTAACCCTGAGATAGAGAAAAGACGTTGCATGGTATGGTGCTTACAGATATCCAGGGAAGCTATCTGAATAGAACCATGCAGTACCTCTATAGCCTGGAAGCCGTTGAGACTCAAAGACTCAAGATTTGAAAATCTGATGATGGACCTCTCAAGAAGTCTCAAGACTCAACGTTTAAATTCAAACGGCTACATTCAAACGGGAGAAAAGAACTCTGAAGGTTATATAAGGAGCTAAAGTTTGAAATACAAGACTAGAGAGATAGACAAACACATTTATGCATGAGTGCATACAACTACAAGAATGAAGAGAAGTCTCCACACTCACAGAAAAGAGAAGAGCTCACAAGATTTCAAGAGAGCCATCTGTTCAAGCTGCGACTTCCAAGCTCTCTTACTTTCAAAAGCTTTTGGGTGGTGTTTAGATGTTCTAGATATTTTTTTCAGTCCACCCTTTGGTCAGAAAGAGTTCAGATCTTTCACTCTTATTTATATATCTCTTTCTAATCTTCTATGTTTGCTCATTCTTTGAGCAGACACACTGCGTTCATTTCAGTGTAGAAACCAGCAGGGGGTTTGATCCATGTAGTTTCCCTTTTGTAGAAGGGAGGGTCTACTGCAGTAGGAGGTTGTAATACCCCTCAGTGAAGGGAATACTTGCTTGGGGGCAAGTGGGTGTAATAACTCTCGGTTGAGAGAAGGCCAAGTGTTATTGACAGTTAGTGGAAATCCCAAGGGGTGCTTGGGGACTGGAAGTAGGACTCCTGATTGATAGGAGGTCCGAACCAAGATAAATTCTCTGTCCACTTTGTGTGATTGTTTCTGCCAAGTTTTCACTTATTTCACACACACCACACTAAGTACTAACAATACTATCTAGTGTTATCTTATTTTCAGATAAATTTTTAAAGTGCAAGAAGTCCTATTCACCCCCCTCTAGGACATCTAAATCTCCATCTCGATCCAAGATTCTCGGGCCAAACATGAACAATCCACATACCACGTTAAAGCTCTTCATGTCTAGTTTCATGTGCATATGTTTTTCCCATTTTTTATCAAGCATGCTTCGAGTATTAAGCATTTTTCAAGAGTAGCGCATGATTAGGGCTTTTCATCTTTATACCATGATTCACGCATATCGAGGTCAAATTGCGTCAACCCAAAGCTTTAATCCTCTTCTACTCGTTGTCCTATACAACTTTCATGTTTAGAGGTTTGTCCAAGGAGCCCTAGATCTCGTCGCATTTACCTTAATGGCATAAACCATCGCGTTTCTGACCAGTTCTAACCAGGTCAGACGCATCACACTGTGCGCCACATAGACTTCTCCGTAAGTCTGATACGCGACCGTATATGGCGTCACTATTTGCTTTGTTTTCCCACCCTCGATATCCGTGTATTTTTATATCCTGATTTATTTGAAACCCTTATGAACACGTATGTTTGATTGGTTGCAACTATACATCGATTACCTTAAATGCGACTGGCACTCCCGTCGCCTTTCTGTTCCACAATCGTGTCTACATTGATTCCCTTGAAACGCGTCAGACTAACCCGTCGCGATTTGAACACAACAAGTACACCTGTTGTGATTTAGGAGACCGATTATTTACCTGTTTTAACTACTAACAGCCTTGGAAATAGCAACGACTGAACCTATCGCGATTTCTAATGCCTACATGAGACTTGTTTACTCAATCTAAAGTGTAATTCTTGCATGTTATGAATTATTGAAGTATTGTTCAGTCTATCCAGTGGCCTAAAAACTGTTAATCCATGTAAAAGTCATAACAACTTGAAAGTCTATTTTAATTGTTCTTAATTGCATGATCTTTCCCTCTTGAGATTGATATGTTCATCTTGATGTTCTAGCTTACTGTTAAACTGAAAGTTGATCTTGTTAAACTGCAGAAAACCATGTTAATGAAATCTTGGTAGATTGTTTTATATGTCATCATATTACTCGCTTCCCGTTTGTTTTAAATCGGTGGATTGTGATATTGAGGTATGTTCTACACTACACTCTTGCACAGATAGGCAGGCCTTTCTTGGGGGATTGGAAACTCTCTACTGGACATTTCATTCTAGTAGACTAGGGACCTTTCCATCAAGACCTCCGTAAATCTCCGTACTCCATGGATTTCCTCATAGAGACCGAGCTGGTTGTACCATCGAAGTTCCCAGAATATAGAAAGCACTTCCATTCTCATCTACTTCTCGTGAGTGGTGATGTTGGTATATGGAAACCAAGCCACTAAGTGTAAAGATTGAACTAATGAAATTAAGCTGTTATACTGCCAAAATTTACTCCGGATCATGTTCACTTGCCTTGTTCTTATTATAATCATTGACATGATCTTTAGTACATGACTGTCTATTTCTTGGAAATCATGTTGGCCATAAAAGAAATGGAATTACCAAAAATTATTGGAACTTCGGTTCACGACTGATGCCTGTGCATATAAGGGCCCGGTCTGGTCCTGAGAGGAGCACCTAAAATACTTATAATCACGAAAATATATGATCCATTGAGGTGTCCAAAAATCACCTAATTGACTGCAAGATTGATTTGGGAAATTTCCACATTGTTATTTAATGACTGAATGATTGATCGATTGATTGAACTGTTATAAGTGAAATGGCCAAATCTATTGTATATGTCACTGTTACTGAAACCAATATGTCATTGTTCACTGTAATTCAATGGAATTCAACTTGCACTATTCACTGTACATGCTATAGATTATTGAATCCCTTCTATTTGACAAATGATCGTATTGTCATCCATTCCACTGGAAATCGTTCCTTCTCACATGATAATTGTCATCAAATGTTGTTTACTGAATCGTTCTCTTGTTATACCTTGTTAATTGTTCCATATCGATATCATGATCGTCTTGCCATAAGTATTGCATCATAGTATCTCACCTGATAAAAATGTTAAATTACGTAAAGCATGCCCGCACCATGAGATGTAAATCCTACTGGGCGTTAGCACACTCACACCTGCTTCTTGCATTATTTCAGGTGATGACTATGAGGAAATAGAGAATGATGGGCCTGGGGAAGATTGAAGACCTTCTTAAAGTGTACCTATCAACATAGCACGTCAGCCAACATGTTTAGAGTCACTAGAGTCTATATTAGTTAGTTTACTTCTTATTGAGTAAGTTGTAATTTGAATTTCAATAATGGGCCCTATGTTTGGCTCTGAATATGAACAGTTGTAAGTTAGCACTGAAGAAAATGAAATGAAGAATTAATTGGTTGGCACTATTATTGTCTCAAGTCTTTTGTTGTACCTAGTTGTCGCTCTGAATTACTTGACTATTCATACTTGTATCGTCACACTCTTGATTTATTTTCAGTGCGTAATCGGGGCGTGACATTAGTGGTTTGCTTGGGGACTAGACGTAGAACTAAGAATGAGCTTAATGTCGAACCAGGAGACATGCCCTATGTCTTTATGTGTTTGCTTTCTTGATTATCTTAACTAACGCTAACACTATTTTGTGATTGCAAATATCTTAAGTTTTATTTTTTTTAGAACACCCATTCACCCCCCTTTGGGTGTGCCACCTTGGGCAACAATGTTATAAAAAATTTGACTTCGTGAAAGTTAAATAAATTGACTCCCTGAACTAATTGAGGAATCGACTCTCAAACATTTAAAGATTCAACTTCCAATAAAATCGACTCTTGAAATAAAAATTGACTCCTAGACTCATTCTAAAATCCACTCCTTCATAAAATCAACTCCCTGACTCTGTAAGAATCGATTCTCTCACTTTAATTAAGAATCAACTCTAAATTTAAATTAAGAATCAATTCATATTAAAATAAGAATTGAATCTTGAGCCCAATTTAATTTTCAATTGTCCGAAAATAACTGATTGATTGATCGAAATTCCCAATAACCTTGAACTTCATTCTAACTAATATGTGACGGCCCTCGTTACACCAGTACGGTCACACCGACCCACGTCGATATAACGAGTGCTGCCAGCCACAGTGGGACATTTACCCAACGATACAAACAGTTGAGATACATGCGAATATACATAACAGAGTAGCGGAAGTAAAAGAGAACTATCTCCATTCATTCATCATCCACATTAAACATACATGCAGTTTGCAATTTGCAAAAAGGAACTAAAGTTCTCATAATTTAAATGCTGAAATAAGATACAAAATGTCCAATGTCCACATATTACATTCTCTTCATGATAATTCTAATATAATGTTTCAAGTACATACTATGAAGATTACAACAAAAGGGATGCACAACTCCTCAAGCTAAACTCCGCGCTCGGAGTCTATCTCCACTGTCTCCTCCACGAAGGTCTCGTCACCGTCTGAACCTGTACGCCGAAGCAAGAGTGAGTCTTAAAGACTCAGCAAGCAACACTATTTATGATATTCACGTACAAGTCCTAGTGGTTTCTACATGCACCTTTACAGATTTCAAACACAAGTATGCTAGTCAATGCAAGTTTTCAACCTATCATGAAATTCTACAATTTTATACATAACGCATGCTTTCAGATTTCAAAAATATAACATTTACCTACCACATGGTCTCTAATCCATTCACTTATGAACTTTAACCTTATAAGGAACCAAACGTGAGAGTTATCAACATGGACACTTTACACACATGAACGGGGAACATAGTTAGCATGGATTTCACATGTTCTTAAGCACATACATAACTTTTTAACATGCTTTAGGTTGCTGATTTCACATGGTTCAAAGACTATAAACCTACACATGGAAGCTACAATGTGGCTTAGAACATAACATATGAACAATCAATCACGCCCTTTTTACACACATGCTCATTAGTTGTCTCTAGCATGGATTCTACACACTTTTGCACACATAACATGAGCATAATAACATGCATTTTCAGAATTTACTTGGTTTCAGATTTAGTCTCACATGGTTTCAATACACATTTACACATCTGGAATTTCACATTCCCTTTTTACACAATTACCTCTTTTCACATGGTTACGCTTTACACATACACATCCACATGTCACTTACACATTTACACATGGTCACATACACTTTACACATATTTACACAATTTAGGTGCCGTGACACATAGTCCAAACCACCAAAGAAGGACACATTCACATCACATAACACATAGGCACCATCTAGGCAATGCAATGGTGACTCTTGGACTGCGCAGACCGGGAGAACAAGTCTCCACCCTAACCAGTGGTACTTGTCCACCTCCAGGATTTCCCCCTAATGCCCTTAGGGTCACTTAACACAATGAACTTTCTCAGGGGGACTTTTCCCTGATACAGCTCCACTGCCTTCTTGGAAGCAGTATCACATTGGCACAATTTACACTTTTACACAATTAGCGTTTTACGCATGGTTTTCACACTTTACACTTCCTATCACATTCACTTCCTCACTCACATGAACTCCTCTGTTTTTACTAACATGGTACTACAGAGTTTCAGGTTTTAACACACAGTAAACATCCAAATCATGCTGATTTAAACAAAATCTAATCACATTGCGATCATATGTACGAATTTTTTCACATTTCACATGAAAACTCATAACTCTCTATTTACGGGTCCAAATGGTCTGAAAATTTAACCACAAGCTGTTTTCAGGCTCATGATCATACCCTCAATTTTTCAGAGTTTTTTGAGCTAAAGAGGATTTACAGAAAATCAAACACCTAATTAGCAGGTTATTCACATTTTACGTCAACATGGAATTCACGCATCATGTAACTTATCACTTGCTGTTTAAACATAAACTACCAATGTACACACATGAATTTAGAGTACAAAATTCCCTAATTCGTACATCTATAAATCGTTTACCACAACCAGTTTTACATGCTTTCATATTACCGAACCGACTTATTAGCAATTTCACAAGCATGCATAATTTCCAAAATTTCAGAACACACATACATGTCCCACAACTCTTCATGTATAGACCGAAATCAAGGCATTCACATTAATCTAAATCATGAATTATGGATTTGCAAGATGATTTACAAGTTATTCTCACATGCTTACAAGACATCATTAGCCACATTCACCCACACAACTCACATACATCCACAACCACAATGTACCATATACATAGCTTATAGGAATACCATATATCCTCAACGCATAAACATACCGAAATTAAATGTATAAGAGGGACAGAACAGCTCACTGTTCTGTCCTGAGAACTAAACGGCGGTCTCTGGCCGCTGACTCAGAGTCAGCGGCATGGTCGATGGACGCCAAGGAGGAACTGGGCGTCCAGGGACCTTGCCGTCTACTCAGGTCTGTGCAGAAAACACAGACCCGAGCTCAAAAACTAGGGTGAAATGGAGGGTCTAGGACTCGAAATAAATTCCGTAAAAATGATAAGAACCTCCTAGACTCATACGGGGACACCATAGATAGGTTACTTGCCTCTTTAAAAATCCTCCAAGAGATCTATGACTCGAAGAAGACCTCCTTGGGCAGTCCCAAGAAGTTGCAGAAACACCTCCAAAAACGCCTTCCTCCGAGCTCCTGGATGATCTCCTCAGCAAAGCAAGACCAGGGAGGCCTTGCCCTTCATATCAGCTACCTCCTTGTCGGGGAAGTTGGCCGGATCAAGCTCCAGGAAGTCGGATTCTTGGGTCACAAAGGGGGGGCTTTCTCACAGAAGCTCTAGGGTTTTCTCTCTTCTTTTCCTCTTCTCACAAGGTGAAGGGAGAAGTGAGAGGAGCCAATTTCGGGTTGGACCCTAAGAAGAGCCCCTCACCCACTCACCAAACCGATTAGACATGTTCAGAGCCGTTGGGGACATCTCCCCAATGGTTGCCTTGCCTTGCTTCAGAAGATAGCAGCTCTGCTGCGCATGCAGGTCAGAGAGGTTGGCGTCCAGATCGCTGGACGCCGGATCTAGTGTTGGCGTCCATGTCTGGACGCTAATACCACCTCAACGGCCTGGGGATTGACGCCAATAGGGCCTTCGGCCAGAACCCTAATTTATGCAGAAAACCATGCATACCGGACATGTATACATGCAATGTACATATAGTATCGTATCCACACTACCATCATGCAATAAGTACATTATTTATGTTCAATATAAACACATGCACACGTATTTATACTATTTTAAATATCCACGTAAAATACGTACATACATACTCAACACAATATACACACATAAATACGAAAAAAAATACGACGGAGATTCGAGGGTCTTACACCCTCTCCCCCTTAAAGAAACTTCGTCCTCGAAGTTAGAACGACACTACTCAAACAAAAGGGGATACTTCTTCTTCATCGCATCCTCAAGCTCCCACGTAGCCTCCTCACGTGAGAAGTTCCGCCATAGAACTTTTACCGACGCGATACTCTTGTTCCGGAGATGCTGCACCTTCCGGTCAAGAATGGCTACTGGCTGCTCGACATACGAAAGATCTGGCTGGATCTCCACTGGCTCATGACTAATCACATGAGACGGATCTCGGACATACTTCCTGAGCATAGATACGTGGAATACCGGGTGAACGCTAGCCAAAGCTGGGGGTAAAGCTAGCTCGTACGCCACGTCGCCCAAACGTCTGAGAATCTCATATGGGCCAATGAACCTAGGGCTTAGCTTGCTATGCCTGCCAAATCTGACAACTCCACGAGTAGGCGATATCTTCAAGAAGACATGATCGCCAACCTCGAACTCCAAATCCTTTCTCCTGTTGTCGGCATAACTCTTCTGCCTATCCTGTGCCGCAACAAGCCTTTTCCTGATAAGCTGAATCTTATCCGAAGTTTCCTGAACCAACTCCGGTCCGATCAACTGCCTATCACCAGTCTCCTCCCAACATAAAGGAGATCTGCAGGGCCTACCATACAACGCCTCGAATGGAGCCATTCCAATACTAGCATGAAAGCTGTTGTTGTATGCGAACTCCACAAGAGGTAAATGACGCTCCCAATCATCCTTCCAATCCAGAACACACGCTCTCAACATATCCTCGAGCGTCTGGATAGTCCTCTCGGACTGTCCATCGGTCTGGGGATGAAACGCCGAACTGAGCTTAAGCTCCGAACCTAACGCATCCTGAAGACCCTTCCACAATCTCGAAGTGAATCTCGGATCTCGATCCGAAATGATCGACTTCGGCACACCATGCAATCTAACGATACCACTAACATACAATCTAGCTAAACTCTCTACTGACTGCTTCTTCTTCATAGGTAAGAAATGAGCAGTCTTCGAGAATCTATCTACGACTACCCAAATCGAGTCATTGCCTCTTCTGGATCGAGGCAAACCCGATACGAAATCCATAGTGACAGCTTCCCACTTCCATACGGGGATATCCATCCTCTGCATAAGGCCGGATGGTCGCTGCCGCTCGGCTTTCACCTGCTGACATACTAGACATCTAGACACATAATCCGCAACATCCTTCTTCATGCCGGACCACCAAAATGATCTCTTCAAATCTTGATACATCTTAGTGTTACCCGGATGAATAGAGAATCGCGATCTATGAGCCTCCGCTAACACATGCTCACGGACATCTACTACATCGGGGACACAAACACGGTGCTGAAATCTAATCACACCGTCCTCATCACGAGCAATGCCCGCCTTACCTACTAACTCTAACAATCTAGGATCGGCTTTCTGCTGCTCAATCACCTCATCCAAGACTGAGGATCTAAGGGATAGCTGAGCTACAAAAGCCTGACACAACGATGGCTCTAACTCGGTCATAGAGCACGCTGCATCCTCCAACATCTTCCAATCCTGCTGGAGCGAAGACCTCTTCCTACTAAGAGCATCCGCTACGACGTTCGCCTTTCCAGGATGGTACTGAAGGTCGAAGTCATAGTCCTTCAAGAACTCAATCCATCTTCTCTGCCTCAGGTTTAATTCCTTTTGGGAGAAAAGATACTTCAAGCTCTTGTGGTCGGTAAACACCTCAAATCTGACACCATACAGATAGTGCCTCCAGATCTTTAGTGCATGAACCACAGCTGCTAGCTCTAAATCATGAGTCGGATAGTTCCTCTCATGCTCCTTCAACTGACGAGAAGCATAAGCTACAACCCGCTCACACTGCATGAGTACACAGCCTAAACCAATCTGAGATGCATCCGTATAAATGGCAAAGCCCTCTAGACCACTGGGCAATACCAATACCGGAGCAGAAGTAAGCTTAGCCTTCAATAGCTGAAAGCTGCGCTCACATGCCTCGGACCATACAAACTTCTCACCCTTTCTGGTCAGCCTTGTCATAGGGGCGGCGATGGATGAGAAACCCTCAATGAATCGCCGATAGTAACCAGCTAACCCAAGGAAACTACGGATCTCCGAAGGAGTCTTGGGAACATCCCAATCCATAACTGCCTGGATCTTTGCTGGATCAACAGCTACACCAGCGCCGGAGATGACATGCCCGAGAAAATGAACCTCGCGCAACCAAAAATCGCACTTGCTGAATTTTGCATACAGCTTGTGCTCACGGAGAACCTCTAAGACTAACCTCAAATGTTGACGGTGCGTGGCCTCATCCGGAGAATAGACCAACACATCGTCAATAAACACAACAACAAAGCTATCTAAATACGGACTAAACACCCGGTTCATGAGATCCATGAACGCTGCAGGGGCGTTGGTCAATCCGAAGGGAAGAACTAAGAACTCATAATGTCCATAACGGGTTCTAAACGCCGTCTTGGACACATCCTCACTCCTAATCCTCAACTGATGATAACCAGATCGCAAGTCAATCTTGGAAAAGACTGATGCCTCTCGCAACTGGTCAAACAGATCATCAATACGAGGTAAGGGATACCTGTTCTTCACAGTCACCTGGTTTAGCTTCCTATAATCGATGCACAACCGAAGTGACCCGTCTTTCTTCTTGACGAACAATACAGGTGCTCCCCAAGGGGAAACGCTAGGGCGAATAAATCCCTTATCAAGCAATTCTTGCAATTGCTTCCTCAACTCGGCTAATTCTGCAGGCGCCATCCGATATGGGGCCTTCGAGATAGGAGAGGTGCCTGGAAGCAACTCTATAGTGAACTCTATCTCCCTATCCGGTGGCAATCCAGACAAGTCATCGGGAAAGACATCTGGAAAGTCCTGCACCACATCGATCTCCGCAAGAGTCAGTGACGAACTAGCATCGGGTACTAGCATAACGCTGGCAAGAAATGCGTCACAACCCTTGTTCACCATACGCATCGCCTTCATGGCAGAGATAACTAACTTTCCCGCTAAGTTCTTTGGCAAGGGATGAGAGAACTCATCCTCACCAGGAATGCGGAAAACAATCTTCTTCCTACGACAATCCACTAACGCATAGTGCTCCTCTAGCCAATCCAGACCAAAATACAATCATAGTCCTTCATCTTTAGCAAGAAGAAACACCCATCTAGGAATCTATCCTCAATGCACACAGGTAACGACGGAATGCACTTCCTAGTCGATACCGTACCCGCAGGGGTGTGCACAGACAAAGGGACCTCTAACTCCTCAGACTCTATGCCTGACTCTAGGGCTAACTGCCTAGCGAACCGCTCGGAAATGAACGAGTGAGTAGCACCCGTATCAAACAAAACCCGAGCGTGCACACCGAAAAGTAAAACTGTACCTTCGGTGACATGCTCCGCCTGCTCGGCGTCCTCACGAGCTAACGCAAACACTCGAGCTGGGGCTCGAGGCCTTCCTGGTCGTCCTGTAGCTGGCGCGGCTGCCGCCACTGCTGGTACTGGCGCTCCTCGCTGAGCTCCCTGCTGAAGCCTAGGGCAGTCCTTGATTTTGTGGTCGCTGCTCCCACACTTTAGGCATTTGCCCGCTATCATCCAACATTCCGTACCACCATGTGCCCTTCCGCAATGAGGGCACTCCTTCTTGTCACCAGAGGAACGTACAGAAGGTACCTGATAGTTGCTGGTTGTTGATGATTTCTGCGGTGTCTGGTACACCGTCTTCCTCTTGTCTTGCCTCTGGAAGGTCGCTGCCGGCCTCTTCTGCGAAGCTTTCTTCTCCTCCAAGTATTGCTCCATTTCTCCTTCCTGTCTGCAGGCTGCGCTGAGGGCCTCGTCTAGCGTGCGGTGGTCGAACGCCACGAGCCTCGTCCTCAGTGATGGTTTGAGACCCATCACGAATTTCTTGGTCTTCCTGCGCTCATCCTCTACTATGTGCGGTGCATATTTAGAGAGTTCAGAAAACCTTGCCTCGTATTCCAGGACGGTCATTGATCCTTGCGTCAGGGAAAGGAATTCTTGCTCCATCTTGTCCTGGATGTGCTCTGGGACGAACTTGGCTCGGAAGAGCCTCACGAACGCGTCCCACGCCACATCTACTGCTCCGTCCTCAAAGCGCGTACGCAGTAGGGAGGACCACCATACATCCGCTCTCTCCTGTAGCACACCTTCTTAAGCACTAACCAAAAATTTCTAACTTAGCAAGCAACATACAAGCATAACAAAACATACCTGTAGCATGTAGGTGGCTAAGGTCACCTTGTCCTCGTCAGGACACCTGATGGCTCGGAAGATTTTCTCGGTCTCCCTCATCCAGCTTTCTGCCAAAAGCGGATCACTCTCCCCCTTAAAAGAGGGTGGGGTCATCCTCTTGAATCGCTCCATGATGGAAGGTCCACCATGGTCCTGAGCTGGGGCCTGAGCCTGCTACATTAAACAACAAGCAATATACAATAAACACAATATCATACAAATTAAATAACAAGCCACTTAGTTGTTTCATTAATTTACCTGGGCCTCCAACTGGGCCTGGAGTGCTGCCTGGGTGTGGGCCTGCGTCTGCATGGCTTGCACCAGACCTTGCATGAACACTCCATAATCCACTGGCGGTGGTGGGGGAAGCACAGGACCCTGTGGGGCCGGGGCCTGCTGCTCCGCCCGCTCCTCACGCCTCTGCTCGTCGTCGCGAGCTGGCGCACCTCCACGTCGTCCACGGGAAGCCATGGCTGTAATAAAATTTCAGCCACCATTAGAGCTAGGTTACTAAGTTCTCTAACCAGTTTCTTATCTATTTTTCACTTCTTATTAGTGTTTTCTACACATGTGGACATACTTAGCATGCAATGGGGATGATGACTTAGTTATATTCATGTGTAATCTCAACCGGTCGCTCTGATACCAATCTCTGTGACGGCCCTCGTTACACCGGTACGGTCACACCGACCCACGTCGATATAACGAGTGCTGCCAGCCACAGTGGGACATTTACCCAACGATACAAACAGTTGAGATACACGCGAATATACATAACAGAGTAGCGGAAGTAAAAGAGAACTATCTCCATTCATTCATCATCCACATTAAACATACATGCAGTTTGCAATTTGCAAAAAGGAACTAAAGTTCTCATAATTTAAATGCTGAAATAAGATACAAAATGTCCAATGTCCACATATTACATTCTCTTCATGATAATTCTAATATAATGTTTCAAGTACATACTATGAAGATTACAACAAAAGGGATGCACAACTCCTCAAGCTAAACTCCGCGCTCGGAGTCTATCTCCACTGTCTCCTCCACGAAGGTCTCGTCACCGTCTGAACCTGTACGCCGAAGCAAGAGTGAGTCTTAAAGACTCAGCAAGCAACACTATTTATGATATTCACGTACAAGTCCTAGTGGTTTCTACATGCACATTTACAGATTTCAAACACAAGCATACTAGTCAATGCAAGTTTTCAACCTATCATGAAGTTCTACAATTTTATATATAACGCATGCTTTCAGATTTCAAAAATATAACATTTACCTACCACATGGTCTCTAATCCATTCACTTATGAACTTTAACTTTATAAGGAACCAAACGTGAGAGTTATCAACATGGACACTTTACACACATGAACGGGGAACATAGTTAGCATGGATTTCACATGTCCTTAAGCACATACATAACTTTTTAACATGCTTTAGGTTGCTGATTTCACATGGTTCAAAGACTATAAACCTACACATGGAAGCTACAATGTGGCTTAGAACATAACATATGAACAATCAATCACGCCCTTTTTACACACATGCTCATTAGTTGTCTCTAACATGGATTCTACACACTTTTGCACACATAACATGAGCATAATAACATGCATTTTCAGAATTTACTTGGTTTCAGATTTAGTCTCACATGGTTTCAATACACATTTACACATCTGGAATTTCACATTCCCTTTTTACACAATTCCTCTTTTCACATGGTTACACTTTACACATACACATCCACATGTCACTTACACATTTACACATGGTCACATACACTTTACACATATTTACACAATTTAGGTGCCGTGACACATAGTCCAAACCACCAAAGAAGGACACATTCACATCACATAACACATAGGCACCATCTAGGCAATGCAATGGTGACTCTTGGACTGCGCAGACCGGGAGAACAAGTCTCCACCCTAACCAGTGGTACTTGTCCACCTCCAGGATTTCCCCCTAATGCCCTTAGGGTCACTTAACACAATGAACTTTCTCAGGGGGACTTTTCCCTGATACAGCTCCACTGCCTTCTTGGAAGCAGTATCACATTGGCACAATTTACACTTTTACACAATTAGCGTTTTACGCATGGTTTTCACACTTTACACTTCCTATCACATTCACTTCCTCACTCACATGAACTCCTCTGTTTTTACTAACATGGTACTACAGAGTTTCAGGTTTTAACACACAGTAAACATCCAAATCATGCTGATTTAAACAAAATCTAATCACATTGCGATCATATGTACGAATTTTTCACATTTCACATGAAAACTCATAACTCTCTATTTACGGGTCCAAATGGTCTGAAAATTTAACCACAGGCTGTTTTCAGGCTCATGATCATACCCTCAATTTTTCAGATTTTTCTGAGCTAAAGAGGATTTACAGAAAATCAAACACCTAATTAGCAGGTTATTCACATTTTACGTCAACATGGAATTCACACATCATGTAACTTATCACTTGCTGTTTAAACATAAACTACCAATGTACACACATGAATTTAGAGTACAAAATTCCCTAATTCGTACATCTATAAATCGTTTACCACAACCATTTTTACATGCTTTCATATTACCGAACCGACTTATTAGCAATTTCACAAGCATGCATAATTTCCAAAATTTCAGAACACACATACATGTCCCACAACTCTTCATGTATAGACCGAAATCAAGGCATTCACATTAATCTAAATCATGAATCATGGATTTGCAAGATGATTTACAAGTTATTCTCACATGCTTACAAGACATCATTAGCCACATTCACCCACACAACTCACATACATCCACAACCACAATGTACCATATACATAGCTTATAGGAATACCATATATCCTCAACGCATAAACATACCGAAATTAAATGTATAAGAGGGACAGAACAGCTCACTGTTCTGTCCTGAAGAACTAAACGGCGGTCTCTGGCCGCTGACTCAGAGTCAGCGGCATGGTCGATGGACGCCAAGGAGGAACTGGGCGTCCAGGGACCTTGCCGTCTACTCAGGTCTGTGCAGAAAACACAGACCCGAGCTCAAAACTAGGGTGAAATGGAGGGTCTAGGACTCGAAATAAATTCCGTAAAAATGATAAAACCTCCTAGACTCATACGGGGACACCATAGATAGGTTACTTGCCTCTTTAAAAATCCTCCAAGAGATCTATGGCTCGAAGAAGACCTCCTTGGGCAGTCCCAAGAAGTTGCAGAAGCACCTCCAAAAACGCCTTCCTCCGAGCTCCTGGATGATCTCCTCAGCAAAGCAAGACCAGGGAGGCCTTGCCCTTCATATCAGCTACCTCCTTGTCGGGAAGTTGGCCGGATCAAGCTCCAGGAAGTCGGATTCTTGGGTCACAAGGGGGGGCTTTCTCACAGAAGCTCTAGGGTTTTTCTCTCTTCTTTTCCTCTTCTCACAAGGTGAAGGGAGAAGTGAGAGGAGCCAATTTCGGGTTGGACCCTAAGAAGAGCCCCTCACCCACTCACCAAACCGATTAGACATGTTCAGAGCCGTTGGGGACATCTCCCCAATGGTTGCCTTGCCTTGCTTCAGAAGATAGCAGCTCTGCTGCGCATGCAGGTCAGAGAGGTTGGCGTCCAGATCGCTGGACGCCGGATCTAGTGTTGGCGTCCAGGTCTGGACGCTAACACCACCTCAACGGCCTGGGGATTGACGCCAATAGGGCCTTCGGCCAGAACCCTAATTTATGCAGAAAACCATGCATACCGGACATGTATACATGCAATGTACATATAGTATCGTATCCACACTACCATCATGCAATAAGTACATTATTTATGTTCAATATAAACACATGCACACGTATTTATACTATTTTAAATATCCACGTAAAATACGTACATACATACTCAACACAATATACACACATAAATACGAAAAAAAATACGACGGAGATTCGAGGGTCTTACATATGTCGATGGAAACGATCATTGGTCAACCAATTTTTGATTTTTAGTCAAATTTAATGGCTCTTAATTCTCCATATTTTCATTCATTATCCTTAATCATGTTTAATTAATTCTTATCCTTTTGACCATGCTTGGAACTACTATTACCAATCTTGTATCATGTTATTCCTTGAAATTACTGATTCTAATCTTTAAACTATCTCTTGAAATTCTTAGCCATTTATATGTAAGAATTGTCAATGAGTATTTGTAAGAATCTTGGATCCACCTGTACACATGCCTGTGCAATAGGGTCAGATCTGGTATTGAGAGGAGCACTCCATATGTTCTAAGTGAAACCTACAAGGGACAATAATTAGTGCTTGGCATGGCACCACTACAAGCTAGCCATTATATTATTTTACTCAATTGACAATTCTCATTGTCTTATGGTTGATTATTTGACAAGAAATTTTGGAAATAAGTATCATTTGGCCAGTCTATTAAATTATCCATGCTTATACACGATTGCCTTATAGCTTCTTGTACTTGTCCAGTTTAATTTTAGATCTGAAACATTAACTCTTCTTCACATGACTGTTTCTTCTTCCGCTATCTAATTGACCTTGTTATAAAATAGGTAAATCCTACTGGCATTTTATACTCATTCTAGTTTTCTCAGTATTTTTTAGGAAGGAGTCGGTTGGGAATGAGATGAGTGATGAGAGCCATGCCTGCCTTTTGATACAAGACCTTAAATTTACTTTTGTTTTAACTTTTGCTGGTCTTCTTCCCAGTACGCAAAGTGTAGACTTTTGTATTTGACCTATAAAGGATTTAATGTTGATTATGTTTAAAACACTTGTGAATAAAATATGCACTTATAAAAATTTTCATATTGTTCATGTTGCCCACCAAATTGCCAGTTGATCTGTTGTGCCTCGATAACTACACTATTGGGGTATGACATGTCTTAGTGGTATTAGAGCTTTGTTTGGAGATCCTAACCTGAGAGTTATTGGTCTCTGAGATCTTATTGTCACATCGTAATAATTAATCATTATTGCAAATGATATAGTTTCAATATTAAGGAAATAAAACCCTTCAATTACAGTCATTAAGTAGTGCAGCGGAATCAAATGACATTGTTTATACAAACTGAGGGTTTAAAGTTAATATTTACAATACCCTAGATTACTAAAGTCTAAAGAAAAAGCTTGGATTGCTAATTTCTAAGAATCGCTCAACACACATTTCCCTTAAGAGCTTGCCCCATCTTGAGTTCCTGAAAAAAAAGTAGGAATGTATGAGCAGTTGGGCCCAGTAGGATTTACCTTATACACACAATGAAAATAAGGAACGAAGAGTAGCAAAGAAAGAAAAAGAATATGCATATCGTACAATAAAAGAGCACAAACGAGTATACAAAAAGTTTAGTAGTATTGTTGATAAAGGGATAATAATATAAAAGAGTGGCTTTGAACCAATCAGTAATCAAAATATGACTCAGTTCATGGTATAGTTCGTGGAAATGTAGACCAAATATAGCATCTAGTGGTGTCATGCCAAAACACTCAGATGATCCATTATCGTTCCGTACGACTAGTAAATGAGTTCGAGTGCTCCTCCCGAGACCGGACCGGACTAGACCGGCCCTATTTGCACAGGTATTAGTTTAAGAGATTCCAAAGACCTAAAATTGTCATCCATTTCCATTCTGATAATCATACATATGTCGTTCTTAGGTACTTATAACAGTTCATAAGGTACAGATTTTTTTGAGTATCCAAAAATATGAGAGTAAAAGTAAATGGTTATAATGATCAAGGATGATCCAGGAAGATCTGATATACAGTTAAAAGCGTTAGCATGTTCGTGAAGTAACTTCAGAAGCAAGGTAAGTGGAGTATCAAACTTGGATTTATAGTTCAGAGACTTGCTGACAAACAAAACTGGAAATCGGTCGACCTGAAGAACTAAACCAGTTGACCTATTTTCACAGGAGGTTGGTCCTAAAATTAGGGACAGAATCGGTCTACTGTTTAGGGATTTTTCGTCGACCGACCTACCCCATAGCTTGGTTCTCATTTTTAAGGTGTAATCGGTCGATCGGAAAGATAAAATCGGTCATCTGATTGGGGTTTAATAGGTCGACCAATTTTTGGTTTCCAATCGACTGATTCCGAAAAATCCGGAATCTAACAGGTCAAAATTGCACCAACTTTTCTAACCTGAGAATGGAAATAAACAATCAGGAATAGAAGAAAAGAACCTAGTGTACAATTGCACATAGTTTCCAAACCTATTTGGACCCTTCAAGCCTCTCATCTCTCCTCTTTTCACTCTCAGGTTGCTGAACCAAAGGGTAATTGGTCGACCGATTGAGAGAATCGGACGATCGATTCTGGCGTTGCAAGTAGACCGGTTTCTATTTCTCATCTGTGGTGATATATTGGGACTTGCATTCACTAAACACATCGAATCTAGACCAAGATAAGACTATCTATCTAACAGAAGAAAGTAAGTGAAGCTTGGTCGTCAAAAAGAAAAGGAACGGTAACTTCCTACCTAAAATAGAAAATAGAGCTTCTTCAGAAACCTTCTTCTTCCACACCCTTGCACGGCCTCCTTCTCCAGGATTTGATGCTAGCAACACAGCGAGCAGTAACCAAAGGTCAAGATATTAGCCGGAGTGAAATGTAGCAAGCTTTTATAGGGGTTGAGACTATGTTCAGGCAAGATTTTTACATAACATATGGACGACGGTGATTTCCCAGATTCTCATCGTGCATCGATTCAAACCACATTGCAGGGGTTTTACCATAGGTTAACACATATACGGATACGTGTTGAAAATTTTTGTAAGGTAAGATTCATCTTATGTAATCTTACCTACATAATAAAGTAATTATATATATACATATATTATTTGTAAATAGATATTTAATTATTTGGTCCTCTTATTTAATATTTAAATGGTGTTTGTTTAAGATAAAACTTCAGATATAAGCTAATTTGAATATACTACAAATTATGGTGCGTTCAATTTTGTCTCCACTTTCAGAATCTTGGTGTCGACTTAGTGGAATACATTGGTCCAAAATAATATTAATAATATTCACATATCATAAATTAGTTAATTATCTAATTTCATAATATAAAGTTAAGGTGTTACACTTCCTCCCCCACTAAGAAAAGAATTTGGTCCTTCAAATTCAACTAGTATAGGGATAACAATTACCGATTACTAACCTGCAATAATTCTAGATATTTGGCTTTGATAGCATCTTCCAATTCCCATATTGCTTCTTCTTGTCCTCGCTGGCTCCATTGAATCTTCAATAATGAAACTTCTTTATTCCAGAGTTTTTTTATTTTTCAGTCGAGAATTTTTACCATTTCTGTTCGTATGCCAAGTTGCTTTGTAAACTCATATTTTGATATTCTATGACATGAGTTGGGTCATAGACATACCTTCGAAGCATAGATACATGAAAGATATCATGTATATTAGATAATTGAGAGGTAAAGCTAATTGATAAGTCATTTCTCTTGCTCTTCTTACTATTTCAAATGGCCCAATATATTGTGGACTGAGCTTTCCTTTGATTCCGAATCTTCAGATTCCTCTTCGATGTGATACCTTTAGGAAAACATGATCTCCTTGTTGGAATTTCAGTTCTCTTCTTTGCCGATTGACGTAACTTTTCTATCGATACTGACTGGCCTTCATTCTTCCTTGCACTATTCTTATAATTTTTGTTGTTTCTCGTATCATTTCTGGTCCAAGAATTTGCGGTTCACTCAATTCCATCAAGCAAATAGGTGATCTACATTGTTGACCGTACAGTGCTTCAAACAGTACCATTTGAATCGTACTCTGGTAGCTGTTATTGTAAACAAATTTCATGATTGACAAATGATTGTTCCAGTCATTCCCGAATTATAATACACATGCTCGGCACATGTCTTCGATAACTTGGTTCACTCTCTCCGTCTGCCCATTAGTTTGGGGATGAAAAGTTGTGCTGAATTTTAATTTGGTTCCCATGCCTCTTGTAGTTCCTTCCAAAAATGTGAAGTGAATCTTGCATCACAGTTTGAGATAATATCTTTTCGTATTCCATGCATTCGAACAATTTCCTTTAAATATAAGGCTGCTGGGATATTGATAGATCATTTGCTTTTTACAACTAGGAAATGAGCTGACTTGGTGAGTGATCAATTATTACCCATATAGCATCATATCCACCATGAGTTCTGGGTAATCTCGTGATAAAGTCCATGTCGACACTGCCCCATTTCCATTCTGGTATCTTCAAAGATTTCAATTTTTTTGTATGTTTTTTATGCTTAGTCTTAATCTTTTGGCAGATTAAGCATTTGTAACAAAATTCGCAATGTCTTTTCGCATATTACACCACCAAAAAAATTTCTTGAGATCTTGGTATATCTTGATAGTTCCAGGGTGTATATTGTAATAAGTTTGGTGTGCTTCTTCCAGTATCTGTTTCTTAATCTCCGAATCATCTGGCACACATAATCTTGTCCGGAATCGAATATTTCCTTGTGAATCTATACAAAAATTAGGTTTAGAGTTTAAGCTCTCTTTGATCTCTATCAGTATTAGATCATTGTCTTATTGCTCTCGGATTTACTTCAAGAGGTCAGATTGAACTTTTACATTTACTATCATGACCTTTTCATCTTGTGGTCTGGCTTCTAAGTTTAATGTAGAGAATTGTTCCAAGAGTTTCCATTCCTTTACCATCAGGCATGTCATTTGTGCCACAGGATTTCTGCTAAGAGTATCAGCAACAGTAATGTCCTTTTTAGGATGGTATTCAATCTTAAAATCATAATCTTTGATATATTCTAACCATCTTATTTGTCTCATATTTAACCCTTTTTGTGAAAATAAGTTTTTCAAGCTCTTATAATTTGAGTATACAACAAATTGATTATCATATAGATAATGTCTCCATAGCTTCAGAGCAAAACTTACTACTACAAGTTTCAAGTCATGAACTGGATAGTTTTTCTCATGGTTCCTTAACTATCTAGATGAGTATGTAATGAATTTTCCTTCTTGCATTAAAACACATCCCAACCCGATAGTTGAAGCATCTGTGTAAACTTCAAAGGTTCTTCCCTCCATAGGAAAAGTTAGGACTTGTGCAAATGTTAAGCATTCTTTCAAGTTATAGAATGCGCACTCGCACTCTTTATTCCACACAAATGGTACTTCTTTCTGAGTTAACTGAGTGAGAAGTGCAAAATTTCTAGGAAAGTTTTAAACAAATCGATGATAGTAACTAGCCATACCCAGAAAACTTCAGATTTCATTAGCAGTCTTAGGTTGTTCCCAATTCTGAAGGCTTTAACTTTGTAAGAATTTACTGCCAATACAT
The DNA here is from genome assembly GCA_014218235.1 of Colocasia esculenta. Classification (NCBI taxonomy): domain Eukaryota; kingdom Viridiplantae; phylum Streptophyta; class Magnoliopsida; order Alismatales; family Araceae; genus Colocasia; species Colocasia esculenta. Next base: position 86,252,414 of record CM024754.1, on the reverse strand, counting down.
CTTTAGAAATAACATGTCACGAGAATCTTACTTGTTACATCCAAAATTCACATTTACTAAATTTGGCATATAAGTTATGATCTAGTAACAACTGTAAGGCAATGTGAAGGTGTGCTTCATATTCTAACACACTTTTAGAATAAATCAAGATATCATCAATGAATACAACAATAAACTAATCCAAGTATAATATGAAAATATCATTCATTAACAGCATGAATGTAGCAGGGGCATTGGTTAATTCAAATGGCATCACAACAAATTCGTAATGCCCATACCTACTTTGGATAGCTATATTGTGGATATCTTCCTCCTGAATTCTCAATTGATGTTATCTAGACCTGAGGTCAATTTTTGAAAAATAATGGGCTTCTGACAACTGATCAAATAAATCATCAATATGGGGAAGTGGATATTCATTCTTGATTGTGAGCTGATTTAATTGCCGATAGTCTATACATAACCTTAAGGTTCCATTATTCTTTTTGATAAACAAGACTGGAGCACTCCAGAAAGATGTACTGGGTCTGATAAACCCTCTATCAATCAATTCCTTGAATTGTCTTTTTAATTCAATCAATTCCTCCATTGACATTCGATAAGGTGTTCTAGAAACTGGTGTGGCTCCAGGTATTAATTCAATAGTGAAGTTCACTTCCCTGCCAGAAGGTAAATCAGGTAGTTCCTTAGGGATACATCAAAAAATCTCGAACTAGAAGAATATTTCTAACCCTGTAATATTCTATTTATCATTATTACAGATGCTAAATATCCTTGACACCCATTCTTTACCAACGTATAAGCTTTAACTGCTGATATTAGAGGTACACTTCACGTATGTGTAGACACCCGTTTTTTGGCCTATAAGTTGGACACATTTCTTATTCATTTCATTGATGTCCCTCAATTTTTCATCACTTTGAAGTCCTTTTCTGACCCATCACGAGCCCATTCACGCTTAATTTCAAGTCATTCTCAAGCTCATGGCCAAGATCCACTTGAAACATTAAAACTGTGCAATCTGCCTTATCATTTGAACATGCATTCACTTTGAGAGCTCATAACTTCCTCATTTTTAATCCAAATCTAGCCTTCATACTATCATTTTGTATCCCTCTGAGTTTATAATCCAAGGCAACAAACGGTTCCTCAATCTGATGTTTGTGGAGAGAGATATGGCTCGTTTCGTGGACCCTACACACACTATCTTACTGTCGCAACCAGGTGCATGGTCACGACAAGAACGCGACCCCATGACCCGTCGCGATAGAGCCATGCACGTAAACACATTTTTACGTGATTTTCGATCTCTCCTTCCATCCTAGAGCCTATCCAAAGTCCCATTGAGTTAGATTACGACCCAAACCTCCTATCCTTATCCCTAGGGAGCCCCCAAGTCCATCCAAACTCAAGATAGACTCTCCAACTCTCCTACAACTTGGACTCTCTCTCTCTAACTCGAGATTGAACTCTCTCTCTCTCTCTCTCTCTCTCTCTCTCTTAAAGACATCCTAGGACTCTATAGGAGAGAGGAGAAGACTACCACCATGTTAAGAGGTCCTTGGGAGACTCTGCTCACCAAGCCCCATCGCCCCAAATACAGAGAGATACTATTCTTCCCGTTTCCTATCTTCTCTCTCCTCTTTCTCTCTCATATTGCCTCGATGACCAGTAGAGCTAGCACGGCTTTGTGGAGATCCAACCAGATAGATATCTTCTAGGTGTTTTCATCAAAGTTGTTCCTTGCAGATGCCTCTTCAACCTCAAAGTGGAATCACGTCGATTGGTGGTTTGTGCTTAAATTTATAGTAGATTATTCTTCACATTCTCTCTTATATCTTGATCTGCACATGCGAGATTATCGTGCCTTCCATAGCCCAAAAAAGAGTATATCTCCTCGAGACTACTTCATGAAAGTTGTTCCTGATGGCCTTCTCTACAAGCTCCAACTAGAATCATGTCAAACAGGGCATTATTGATTTAGTTTTGATTTTTACTTTCTTTTCTGTGTTTTGTACATACAGGCATGCTAGTTAGGATTCCTCCCTCTCCTCTATGCTTAAATCTCTCCATGCACTTCCCCTCCTAGTTTTCTCACACCTAAAAGGAGTTTCCTAAACACCCCAGGTTCGTTCCCTCCATGCTTTCCTTCTTTCCTTTTATGTTGTGTAGATACTTCCTTAAAAGCTGTCTAATAGGGTCTTTCTTTTCTTGTTTTTTTTTTTGTTTTGGCAGGTACCCTAAGAAGAGAAGACGAGGAGCTCTCCTCCTTGGAGGAAGGAAGGAGGTCTACTATTCATCTCCCGCACTGCTGAGAAGGCATCAAGGGACCAAGTCGCAACATCCATATCACGAACGATCGTGCGGTCGCGACAAGATTGCTATCGCATCGCACATCGGCGATGCGTTAACAGGTAAGTGGCCTTCTCTTTCCTTTCCCAAGTTGATTAACCCATGTTTTAGGAGTATTTATTTAGGCAATCATATTGGTAGTGATCACATTCCTTCATTCTGTTGGCCCACTTACGGTTGGCAGCAAGACTAACCTAGAGGGGGGGTGAATAGGTAATCTGAAAAACTGAAACAAAAATCACCACTTGAAAATGTTTGATTAGTCTAAATAAGTGTGTGCAAGGAAATTAAAGGTGTGGAAGCAAGCACACAAGGAACACAGAGATTTATCTTGGTTCTGCCCTTCCAAATGGAAGTCCTACGTCCAGTCCCCAAGCAAACTCTTGAGATTTCACTAACCAAAGGTACAGTCCCCCTTAAGACATACAACACCCAACCCATGTTGGTCTTCTTCTCTTTCCCGGCAGAAGGCAGCCCATTGTTTCACCTCAGCCAGTGCTTCTTTTACGAGCTCAGAAGTAACTCACTGGTACACACCCTAGCAGGTCTTCCTTCTAATCAAGGGGGGAATGCTTGCACAGCAAGCCTTCTCTTCCAATCGAACAGGAACACTTCTGAACACAGAAGCTAGGACTTGAAGCCCTTAGATCAAGCTCTAGATAAACAATGAAATGCTGATCTGAGATTGAGCCTAAGAAGGAAAGAGTTTACATGACAAGACTCTCATTAGGCTAAACCCCAGCTTTCTCTCTCTCTCAAATACACAGAGATACACAGAGAGAGAATGAGGAAGAAGGAAGATGGCTTGATAGGCTCGAGCTCTCTTCCTTTCCTTGCTTGAGTGTGTATGGAGTTGGATGCTCACTGGATGTACACTCCTTGAATGATCTTCAGTTTGCTCTTCCTAGTTCCTACCTTCTTTTTCTTTTGCTTCTCCCTTTTATGAGTAGCTTTAAATAGATCCGTTGACAGATGGCCATTAGAGTTCTCTGATCCGTTGCTCATCTTCTTCTTCATCTTCTTTCCCTTGAGTATAACAGCTTTCTTCTTGTGCCTACTGGCTACTTGGGATGGATGAAGATGTTCTAGTTGGTGCGCACTTCCAAGGATGCCAGCAACAGGTCTGAGATGTTGACTGTGTGTAGTGGTGGACCTGCAGACATTACATGCAAGGTAGATGATTAGACTTGTGAAGTCTTTTGTCAGGTGGCTCATACCTCTTTTTGCCTTTTATCTGTATTTTCTGCAGATAGCTAGAAATATAATGTAAGTGCTTTTTTTTTGTTGCAGGAAGGAAGAGATCCAATGAGATAGGCAAAAAGATCTTCAGTCAGAGAAATAATAAGTTAAACATATGAAGTACATTTGAACTTTCATTTGGGAGCCAAAGACATTTTGAAACATTTGAAATATAGAGGCAATCGATGTTTAAGATAAGTAATCGATGTTTAAGTGAAGCAATCGATGTTCTAATGTAATCGATATATGTAATCGATGTTTGAGTGTAATCGATGTTTGAATGTACTCCATGTATGTAATCGATGTTTGAACACAGTCGATGTTCTAACACAGTCGATGTGAAAGATAATCGATGTGAAAGATAATCGATGTTTAATCATAATCGATGTGAACGTAATCGATGTTTAAACATAATCGATGTTTGTACATAATCGATGTGAAAGCATAATTGATGTGGGAGTAATCGATGTGAAAGTATAGTCATCGATTTAAGTAAATTATAATCGATGTGTTTGTATAGTAATCGATGTGGCACTTAGTCAGTAATCGATATGCATTAAACAACAATCGATTTAGCTTTCCAGTGCAAATCATGAAGCGATAGTGCCATAATTTTATATTTATGAGGAAAACATGATATTAAATATATTCATGATATTTAAGTTAATCATGAGTTTTATTATCACCAAAATAAAAGGATAAAATATAAGAGTGGTTCAACACATTCTATATATATCACATGCTTTTTTGTGTCTTAGAGGGGCGCACAACCCTGTGATTACACCTTTTGGCGACCATAGTAGGACCTCCATTGTCAAACTTCGTTTGCTCTGTCATTTACCTATGTTTTCATTTGTTCTTGGAGTGTTAGAATCATCTTTGGATCGAGTTTTCCTTTTTATTTCATTTGTTGTTTCCTAGCCTTGCCACGACAAATCACATGGGCGCGACACTATCACAATGGACTTTGAGGGACACGATATCAGGTACACCTTGGTTGGTCCTTCTTTCCATTTGTAATTCTATTTTTGAGTGTTTGCTTCATGTTTAGTTGTTTTCATGCTTTACTGTGTTGAGGATAGTCTGTTTGCACATTGTTTTGGTGTGGTTTAGGGTTTCTGTGATCAGAAAAAGGTCGCGACCAACTTTTTGGTCGCGATAGTGTCGCGTTAGATACGGCTGATGCGACAATCATAGAGGCCCTTAGACTTCTATTTGTTAGTTCATAATAGTATTTGCATGCACTCTGGTGCAATTAGGTCCATGCATACACTTTCTGTATAGATAGGACTCCTCCTTGGTAGTGGAGACCCTCTCATCTGCGAGTACTCGTTGATGTGTAGGGATGCAATGGACAACCAAGAGGGGAGGGGTGAATTGGTTATCACTTAATAAAAATTCTTTTAACTCAGAACATATTAGACTAAATTAATCAAACCTATTATGTGATATGCACAGCGGAATATAACAAGTATATAGATGAAACCAACTATCCTAACGTGCATAGAATGGAGGTAGAAAATATGGAACAAACCACACATGTATGCAGGATTTAGAGTGGTTTGACAAACACACCGATGTGTGTGTCTACGTCCACTACCCCACACTCCTGTAAGGATTTCCACTAGCTTGTTTCCCATATACAAGCGAAAAACCCACACACACGGTTGTTTATAGGGACAACACAAACCCCACCTCGTTTCCCGGGGACTAGACAGCCCGATGTGTATGCGCACACACACTACACACCAACAACCAACGTGCTCACAAACCAAGCACACACATAGTATGATCAGGGTTCAATAAGGAATAAAAGTGTGAACATGAGGACAACAATCTAAATAGTAAAGTGTAGAGTTCTTCTGTCATAGAAGATCTGACCTTGGTGTTCGTCTTTGCCTGATGATGTACAGTTGAAGAACTGACTGATGTAGAACACTTCTGAATGAGATCTTTCAAGTAGCAGCACCATGTCCTCGCCCTTCAGTTGAAGAAACACCTCTTAGGTATGTCAGGAAGGCTTCTGTACGATGAAGACTCATTCTTCAGTCTTCTACAACTTCAGATCATCTATTGGCTCTACCTAGGGCAACACAATCCTCTCTTGAACTCTAGGGCTCGAGTTGAATTCTTGGAGGAATGTTCTCTTCTTCCAAAACATGAGAACATGTTGTATTTATAATCCCAAAGAGTCCCTCTATGTTTGACAAGAGTTGGATCTTCATAGGACTCTATTTAGGAAAGTTTGTATGGAGAAACACCGAAATCGGTCGACCGAATTCATCAGATCGGTCGTTCGATTTCTGTCTCATCTTCCACTGACGCTTCGGCTGGAGAAGATACAACGTGAACATCCGAAGTACCTTGCTTCGACAGGCAAATTGGTCAACCGATTTCTTCAAGTCAATCGTCTGAATTTTTGATTGTCCTACTACAAAACCTTCGGTTAGGTCGGTCGACCGAATGTACCAAATTGGTCATCCGACTTTGGAATGGTAATCAATTGTTCATCGATTCCCTGGATCCACAATCGATCTGACATCGATTTCCTTTGATCCACAATTGATCTGGCATCGATTCCCGTTGATCCACTATCAATCTGTCATTGATTAGCTTTCATTATTAGTCGACCGATTTCTACAAGTTGGTCCTCCGATTGTCAGTTTTGCAACTGACCTTCCAATCTTGGATTTTTTGTCCAAGTCTTGGGCTTTGTAATATCCACTTCAAATGTGACTTTTGGACAAAGTTACTGCACAATTAATACACAAATTAGACCTCAAATTAAATAAACATAAATCGAATGCTTGGTCATGAACATGAATTATATTCAGTGTTTTGTGATTTTCTGAATATGAGTTAAACTTAGTATTTTTGTGATCATCAAAATCTACATAGTACAACAATCTCTCCCTTTTTGATGATGACAAAACACTTGTATATTTTTCAGACAAAACACAACATTTGATTTTAGATGCCAATTTGATTTGATTTTTATGTGTTTTCATATGACACAATGCATGCATTTAGTCATGCAAGATTAACTTCATGCAAGATTAACTCCCCCTCTCTAAAATACTTATGACTCTAACTCTCCCATTTTCTTTTGGACGTAAACTCTCCCCCAAAGCCAAAATATAAAATCTACAAATATTCTCTCCCCCTTTTTGACAACATTAAAAAGTGGGTAATATTATGGATAAGAGGTGCAATTGGCATAATACAAAGTATGTGAATCAAATTCTCTAAAATGTCACTTTGGGGAATCTGATGGGAGTGCATGCTCTAAAAGATAGCCATTAAATAGTCCAGTGTTTAATCAAATTCTCAACACACATTCAAAATTAAATTTCATTAGATGTGAAGTGTGAGACATGATTAAAAGGCATCACACATGATGATAAGTAGAATTCTAATTAACACTAACAAATACTCTCAATCTTACCCCTGCATAATAGACCCTCGATTTTTGGTAGCTATCACTCTGTCTCCCTTTTCTTGTTCTGAAACATATGTTTTGATTCATTTTTTTGTTTCTTTCTTTTCTTTCATTTTTAAGGAAAGTATTGTCGTTTGACGCTAGGCTTCTCACTTGTTTAGTGGAAAGACCCGGTTACTAAGCTCAGTTCCTCTTTTCACTTTGGACAGGTAGCTTTTTCCTCATGAGTTACTACAAGCTAGGTGGATTTAAGCATCACAATAGTATTAAGAAAAATTTTCAGCGATCATTAAAGTGATATCCATTAATCATAGTCCTATACATTAGTGTGTTGGTTTCAATTTCAAATGAATTTTGAGAAGCAAGTTAAATACATAGCTATTTGGCTCCCCCTTAATGTAAGCACATACAAATGTAGAAATTGTTGGATCGCAATGGCACTAGAGAAATCCTAGAGGGGGGTGAATAGGACTTCTTGGCTTTTAAAATTTTCTCTGAAATATCACAACACTAAATAAATTTGTTAGTACTTAGTGTGGTGTGTGATTCAAGTGTAAACTAGGCAGAAACAATCACACAAATGGACAAAGAGATTTATCCTGGTTCGGCCCTTCCCAAATGGAAGTCCTACGTCCAGTCCTCAAGCCAACCACTTGAGATTTCCACTACCTACCAATAACTTGGCCTTCTCTCACCCTTGAGAGGTAATACACTTGCTCCTAAGCAAGTCTTCCCTAAACAGGGGTATAAAAGAACTGCCTTACACAAGGCCTTCCCTTCACAAGAGGGGCAAAGCAGGAACACACCTCCTGCAAAAATTACATAGAAGAGGAAAAATAAAAAGGACTCTTGTGTGTTTGCTTCAAGAATGAGCAAAGACACACACAATTCAGAAAGGCTAACAGATTGGAGTTGAAACTCAAATCCTTTCTAAATGAGCAGGGTGGACTTCAGAAATGTATACAATTACAGATGCCACACCCAGACACAAGACTTCTATGGAACCAAAGAGAGCTGAGAGAGTTTTGCTGAAAGGGGAGCTCTCCAACTTGTGGCTTGAAAGAAGGCTTGTGGTATTCTTTGGCTTGAAAGATTCTAAGTGTTGAGCTTACTGGAGTTACAATTTTTTTGTGTTGTTCTCTCTGTTGATATCTCTATCTATGTATCTCTATGTATCTATTCTCCTTTCAAACTTCGGCTTCTTTTATAGTCTTCAGAAGAATGTAGCCGTTTGAAAATGGCTGTTGGAAATCTGGTCGTTTGAGAAGAGATCTAGGATCTTTTGGATTTTGCTAAGCTTGTTGTCCAAGGGTCTTTTGTAACGTACCGTATTCTTCGGATCTTCGTGGATCGTCATTTAATGGTAGTTCGGATTTCCGTTTGCGGGTTTTGGCGTGGTGCTCATGACTAATGTGGGGTCATTGGGCCTTGGTCATGGCTTCTGAGCGTGTGCGGAGCTTAGTGGGCCGGCAGGTTAGGCCCGTAGTGCCCGTTGGTTCACTGGATGTGAACGTGACGGAGGTGTAGGTCGCATTCTGAACGCGATGGCAGTGGGGGTCACGTTCTGGTTGCCGCCGATGGGGTCGACGTCTGCATGTGCACCGTGTGTCGCACATGGAGTGGGGTTTGCTGACGTCGGGATTGGGAAGGCGACACCTTAGTCCGTCGTGATCACGTCGCAATGGGGAGGTATGTCGCGATCCCAACCGCTGTGCGGTTTTTAAAAAGGTTTGGCCGAACAGAGCTTTCGCAAGCTCTGCTCAACCCAGAAGAGGAGTTGCTGCAGTTTCATTGGGCGATTCGGCGTTTCGGCGAGGTGTTCGACGCAAGGACGTTGCATGGAGCGGGGGAGACGTCGTGCCGTAGTCGGTTTGCACGTTCTTCATGAAGGTAGGGAGTTCTACCTTGATTTGTTACGAGGATTGCATATTGGTTTGTTTATTGCTTTAAAAACAGTAGATACCATGTCTAGGAGGTGAAATGAGCATGAAAACCGGGTTGAAATCATGTTTAGGGTGGTTTGCATGGAAAATCAGGAGATGGTTCCCGGATTGGGGTTTTCGCCTAAAAAGGTGACGAACCCTGCTATCGCGACAAGGTAGCGATAGGCCGACTCATCGCGATAAGGTCTCTTATCACGACATGTCGTGGCGTCGTGATCAGAATGTGGCCTTGGCCTCTGTCGCGGTCGCAGCCGAGGATATTATTTTGTATGCTTTTGGCAATTTGGATATCTGATTATCGACGTTTAGCATGCATGGCTTTGGTAAGAGGTGCATTGCACCCGTAAAGCTCTGTGAGCAGGTTGCCCACATGGCTAGTGGGAGGTTTACGTAATTGGTGTGGTGTTATCGTGGTTTGAGGATGTGCATGGCACATTCACCGTTGTGATGATGTTTCGTGTGTGTGTGTGTGTGCATGGCACATGCACCGGTTGTCGTAGTGGTTGGGCAGTGAGGTCCCTATGTGAACCTAGCCCTAGCTTTCTAATATATGATTATAGATTGGTTAAGTAATGAAGTGTATGAAAGGTTGCGGAATTATACTATATGGTAATCTAAAAGGGGGGTTGAATAGATTACTACCAATTAAAATTTACTACCGCCTTCTTTGATGGAAAACACAACTTGGAGACTTGCAACAGAGTGTAAACTAAACTTAGATGTGTTAGTTGTAGATAGATAGAGTAGCAATTTATCTAGCGTGTGTGAAAAAAAACATGCCTACCAAACATCTAACGTAAAGACGTGCAAACCACAGGACATGAGGTTTTAAGGTGGTTCGGAGTACACAACTTGTGTATCCTACGTCCACCGTCCACACACACACGCAGAAGCACTGCTTATAAGCTAGTTCAACACTACAACTCACACACACGAGTTGTCTGATGTGAAAGCACGATCAGATCAACACAAACCACGTAGACCAAGTACAAGAATCACTTGATCCACAACCACACACACAGAAGTGAAAATAGAGACTTAGAAGGGTTCTGAGTTGGAGAATCAAATCCTTATGTAGAACTCTTTTATAGGTCATCTGGATGATCTTCAAACTTCATCTTGACAGGTTCAGATTTATGTAAAGCTTGAATCACCGACGAACTGACTTCACCTACGCTTGGAAGACATATCTTCTTGATTTCTGGGCGGCAGGTTGAAGCAAAGCAGCAGAGAGACTTCTTCTCTTGAATTTTTCTTAGGGTATTGGATGGTGGCTGCTTGTGTACAAAATTAACTCCAAAGAGTTCCTTTTATATGGGTGTTCAAGTATAGAGAGTCGTGGAACAAGGAAACACCCACATAGGAAACATATGGAGATCTCGTATTGAGATTCTGTTTACGTCTGTCGACAGCTAGAGACAGATTTGCATTAGACAAATCTCTGAACTTCCGGAAAGGGTTTTCCTGTAGGTAGCTGTCGACAGTCGACTGGGATCTGTCGACAGCTGGCTATGTCCAGAACCTGGTGTGTTCTGTCTGTAGTTATCTATCGACAGGCAGCTGAGAAACTGTCGACAGGTGCTTGTCTTTTGAGCTTTGCTTGATCTTTTGCTCTTGTTTTAACACACTGTCTTTTGTGCAACCTCACCTACATGTAAGACCATAGTTAGTGAGATAACGTGAACATTTAAATGATCAAGTTGAACATCAGTTTGCATGGTTCATGAAGTGTTCATCAAGTATTGCTTATCAATTGTTCATCATCAAAAACAATCATCAAATACAAATTCATGTAAACCCAGCATTCTCCCCCTTTTTGATGATGACAAAAATTTTCAATTAATGCACAATTGAGTTGTAATTGAGTTCTCCCCCTTTTGACAGCATCCAAAAGTATACGTCATACACAGAAGAAGAGAGCAAGCAACTATGAATTTCATTAATGTGGCAATCATTACACACAGTTACAACAGTAGAAATAACATAACAGAAGAAATTGCAAATGAAGAAGACAACATCACAACGAAGACAAACTAGTGTAGCAATACTATGACCATGACCCACTACAAAAGACACTTAGACTCTCTAAGCAGCATCATCGCCAAGCGGTGCAGAGGCTCGACGGATGTCACGAAGCTCAGTAGACAGCCTAGTGAAGCGGAGCTGGAGCTGGACTTGAGTATCCGCGAGTGCGTCAATGCTTGTATCCACGGTGTCCAAACGTGCATGGAGCTTATCAAAACCAGTGGACATCTGAAGCTGTAATTGTGCTAGAAGATCACGCATGGAAGGCTCAGCAGCAGAATCACTAGCGGCAACACTAACATCATCTCCCGGAGCATCGAGAGGCTCAGACTTGGAGTCTTCATCAGCTTCTTCATCATGATCATCATCATTTTCATCATCCTCCTGATCTTCATCCATGGCAGCAGCTGGTGCCTTACCCTTGAGCTCGCGTGTGACAACCCCATCAACTAGCTTATACCCCATCCTATGTGCAGCAGTGAGATCAAAACTACTGCGAGAGTTGAGCTGGACACATTCACTGTCAGGGATGTTAATGCCAATGAACCGAAGGAGGGAAGTGATGGGACAGGCATATGGCATGGATCTCGAGGATTGTAGAAGTAGTGACGGATTAAGCCAAGCATGAGGGAAGGAAGGTTGATCTGCTCGCACTTAAGGAAGAAGGTAAAAAGAGATTTATGAACCTCAGTGACAAGTTCCTGACTGCCATGCTTTGGAGCAATCAGGGTGGTGAAGATATGGTGAATCATCTTGTTCAGTGGGGGAAAAGAGTTGGCATTGAGTTTAGCAATTTTCTTGGTGCCATCATATGGTTGGAGGGTGATGAGATGATAGTACTCAGAGGCAGATGGGTGATGGGTGAGTATATCAGCCCCAGAGTTAGGGATTTGAAGGGCTGTGCTAAAGAGATTAGCAGAGAGTTTGAAAGGAGTTCCCTTGACAGAGGTGTATAACTCATTGTCCTCAGAGTCGCCAAGATTGTTGAAAAATTCACTAACGGCAATAGGAGAATAGACCGTATGGGAATAGAGAAAGACCGTCCAGCCCTGGGTGTCAAAGAGGTGTTGAAGGTTCGGAAACAGGTCTGCCAAGGAAGTGAAATCAACATACCGAGGCTATACGAGCTTGGTAAAGGAGCCCTTAGCCCGTGTGAGATTCAGACGAGGAGGAACCACGAGTTCGGGCAACCGATCACCCCGATGCTTCGTCCGACGCTCAGCGGGAGCCCGGGAGCCTTCGCCTGCTTCAGAGGAAGCGGGACGACGACGGGAGACCAGCTTCTTTGCCTTGGAAGCCATGTGGATGGCAAGTGGGAAATACAGAAGAGCAATGAAGGGAAGAGAGATACAGATGGAAGAGAGAAAAAACAGGAGGGGGACGGGGTAGGGTTTGCTCTCTAGAGAAAGAGGGTTTTTGGGTTAGGGATGGTTTGGGTGGTAGGGAAGGAAGAAGGGGCGTGGGTGCCTTTTTAAGGAGTTGGGATGGGATTTGAAAAGGCAAGGGTCCCACCAAATCATCCCCGAAGCGGCGCGCCCGTTGGGTTTCCCAAAACAGGGTGGCCGCTGGCTGTCGACAGATGCCTAAGGGCCTGTCGACAGGCGCACACAGAAAATGTGCCAGAATGGAATTTTCGAGGAATTTGTTAAGGAATTGCTGAGCAGTGTGTATCCAAAGAATATATAAGGTGTAAAATGGGTGGACACATAGTTTAAACTGTCATACTCATTGATATTAAGTCAAGGCAATAACCTCAATGGTTTAAACATAATGCTCAAAAAAAAGTTGCAGGTTGAAGCATGAAGAGAACATCTTACCAAAACCTAGGGGATTACCATAACCCCTGTTGAATAACAAACTATTGTAGACGAACACGATTCCAAGTAAAGGATGGTCCAATGGTTGATGAAGAAAATGTCTACTTAGATGGCTAGCCATAGAAACCAACGGACCGGGAATTAATCAAACAGTGGAGGCTTCACACTATTTCCCTTTTTTTTTTGAATTTTTTTGTTTAACAAAATGCAATGGGAAAGTGGTAATTAGGTTCACGAACACCTTTTGACGTGAGGATAGACACTTCCAATGCCCTTACCCCCAGTTACTCAGTGAGAGTGACCATCATACCATTCTATAGAGTTAATGAGTAAGCTTTTTGACGCGAGGACAGACATTTGTGATGCCCATGTCCCCGGTTACTCAGTATTACATATCATTGCTCTATCTTTAGCCCAATTTTTGAGGTGTATTAAGATATGAGAAATAGGTAGCTTTTCTCCCTTTTGTTTTGAATTTTATCATGTTCTGTTTGAAAATCAAGGTCAAATAATGTATGTGGTTAGCAATCAATGCTAGACATAGAGTTCAATGACCATAGGACCCATCAAGACACTTGTGAACAATGTGTGCCTACAAGAGAGTTATGCAAGGGAGTTAGGTAATATCCACTAGATTAGATCAATATTCTCCGAATGATACAACATAGACTCTTGCATGAGTAGTATGTCAAAATCATGGTGATACAGACAATGGCTTTAATATCATGTGGGTATGAATGATTAAAACATGCATAAACACCCAAGTGACACCTTACTTGAAAGGCATGAACCTGCTCCAGGAGAATGTTGTGAGATATCCAAGAAAGGCATGGAAAGTGTGTGGCTGTCGACAGCTAGAAGGAGCCTGTCGACAGATGCACACAGACAGAAAACTGGCTATTCTAGGAGGCAGAAACTGTGCTTGGCTATCGACAGATGAATTGTTGTCTGTCGATAGAAATAGATAGAATGCAAAAACAGGTGTCTGTGGAGCCTGATCTGTCGACAGGATGGAGCAGGGCTGTCGACAGCTGCTTGTGCAGAACAGATTGAAGGCTAGGATGAAAGAGGAAAAGAGATATGGCATGTGAGGAAAAAGTAGGTGTGAAAGATGATTAATTTCCCTCAAGATGTCAGTCATCTAACCTGAACTTGCTCCCCCATATTGTGTGCTCATGTGGACACATACAATCAAGTACTTCAAGACACATTTGCACAGCTTGGGCAATCAAATGCACACAATTTCATGAATAAGGACAGACTTTAAAGAAATCCATTTATTTAAGAAGGAAAGAAAGGGCAAGGTGAAAAGAAACTATATACCTTATTGAAAGTAAATGACCCTTATTGACAACTTAACTATGGATACGTGGCGGAGAATTTTTCTCACGCATAATGACAGTTTCCAAACAAGCATAACTTGTTCTTCCACAAATCATCATTTGATATACCACATAGTTGGTGCACACAAGGAACATATACTCAAGATTTGGTATGAGTTTCATTGCATTTTGCACAAACCCAATTCTTTTCTCAATGTTGTGAATCTATCCTCACCTAGTGGTTTTGTAAAAATATCAGCCAATTGTTTTTCAGTGGGTACAAAGCTAATCTCCAAGGTTTTGTTGGCTACCTCATCTCTCAAGAAGTGATGTCTTATTTGGATGTGTTTTGTCCTGGAGTGTTGGACTGGGTTCTTTGAAAGATTGATGGCAATAGTGTTGTCACATAAGATAGGTGTGCATCCAATGTCAATATTGTAGTCAGACAAGTGACTTTTTATCAACAACACTTGAGCTGCACAACTCCCTACAGCAACATATTCTGCCTCTGTAGTGGAGAGTGCAACCGAGTGTTGCTTCTTGGATGCCCACGAAACCATGCAACCACCAAGAAATTGGCAATAACCACTAGTACTTTTTCTATCAATTTTACATCCAGCATAATCAGCATCGGAATATGATATCAAATCAAAAGTGCTCCCAGCTGGATACCAAAGACCCAAGGCATACGTACCTGAGAGATATCTGAATATTCTCTTAACTGCAACCAAATGGCTTTCCTTTGGACTAGATTGATATCTAGCACAAAGGCAAACACTAAATTGTATGTCTGGTCTACTTGCAGTAAGATAAAGGAGTGAACCAATCATACCTCGGAAGTGCTTTGCATCTACCGGTTTACCTTTCTCATCATTGTCCAATTTCAAACTTGTGCTCATTGGTGTTGAAGTAGGCTTAGCTTGTTCAAACTGAAACCTTTTCAGTAGCTCCTTGACATATTTTTCTTGGTTGATGAAAAAACCATCCTCTAGTTGTTTTACCTGCAAACCAAGAAAAATTTGAAGCTCCCCCATTAAACTCATCTCAAATTCACTGTGCATATGATTTGAAAATACCTCACACAGTGATGGGTTAGTAGAACCAAATATGATATCGTCCACATAGACTTGAACAACAATAATGTGATTGCGAACTTTCTTAGTGAAGAGAGTTTGGTCTACTTTACCTCTTGAGTAGTGTTTGCTTACCAGAAAAGTGCTTAGTCTATCGTACCAAGCTCGGGTGCCTGTTTCAATCCATAGAGAGCTTTGTGCAATTTATATACATGGTTAGGTTTATCATGATCCTCAAAGTCAGGTGGTTGAGAGACATAGACTTCCTCCTTGATGTAGCCATTCAAGAAGGCAGTTTTAACATCCATTTGAAAAAGTTTGAACTTGTTTGAGCATGCATATGCTAACAAGATCCTAACTGCTTCTAACCTAGCTACAGGAGCAAAGGATTCTTCAAAGTCCACACCAAATTCTTGATTATAACCCTTTGCAACCAGTCTAGCCTTATTTCTCACCACTTTACCCTCTTCATTTAGCTTATTCCTAAAGACCATCTTGTTCCTATGACAGAAATTTCAGGGGTTCTAGGAACCAGACTCCAGACATTATTTCTTTGAAATTGCCCAAGCTCCTCATGCATAGCATCAATCCATGAATTTTCTTTTAAAGTTTCTTCAACATTTTGGGTTCCACTTGAGAGACAAAGGCTAGATAATCATGTTCAACTATTTGTCTAACTTGATACCTAGTTTGAACTTTTTCATTCTTATCTCCTATGATGTTATCAAGTGGATGATCTTTAGAATACCTGACATTGGTCACTGTTGAAGGTCCGGGTTGATCTTGACTTGAGGAGGTTGTTCTGGAGGAGGATGTGCTTGAGGAGTTTCAACTTGAGGTTCTTCCTCTTGTGGATTTTGTTCAGGTTCATCATCTTGATTTCTGAACAGATTTTCATCATCTTCATCATTGTACCTGTGAAGATATCCACTTTTAGTCTTGGAAACTGATTTAGGATTTTCTTTTGCTTTCATTTGTAGTTCCCCAAGTGTTATTTCTTCATCTCCATCCTCAAACCTGTAAGCATTTGAATTGTTAGGCTTTGTTGGATACTCATTAAAAATAACATGTGGAGTTTCTTCCACTGTTCGAGATTTAAGATTAAACACCCTATATGCTCTAGAGTGTTCTGAGTATCCCAGAAAAATACCTTGATCACTTTTGGCTTCAAACTTGTCCAAGTCAACTTTATCATTATTATGAATAAAGACTTTTGAGCCAAAAACTCTGAAATACCCAATACTGGGTTTCTTACCTTTTATAAGTTTGTAGGGAGTTTTCTTTATCACAGGTCTTACCATGGCTCTGTTAAGGATGTAGCATGAGGTGTTTACCGCTTCTGCCCAAAACATCCTTGCAAGCTGACTTTCGACCAGAAAGGTTCGAGCCATTTCCACAAAGGTTCTATTCTTTCTCTCCACTACACCATTTTGCTCCGGAGTTCTCGGGGAGGAGAACAGGTGTTCTATTCCTTGGTACCTGCAAAAATCAGAAAATGAGTTGTTGTCAAACTCTCCCCCGTGATCAGTGCGTATTGAGCATATCTTATTGACATTTCCATGCTCAATCTTATTAAAGAATTCTTCAAAGATTTTCAGTGCTTCATTTTTGTGAGCCAGAAATTTTACCCAAGTGTACCTAGAAAAATCGTCTACAATGACAAAATAAAATCATTTGCCATTGAGACTCAGTGTTCTAGTAGGTCCAAAAAGGTCCATGTGCAACAATTCATAAGGTTTAGAAGTGCTTACCGATGCTTTTGATTTGAAGGATTTTCGGGTTTGTTTGCCCTGTGCACATGCATCACAAAAACTTTCATTCTTGTTAAAGGAAATTTCAGGAAGTCCATTTACCAGTTTAAGCCTCATGATCTTGTGCAAGACGTTGTAACTTGCATGGCCAAGCCTACGATGCCACAACGTAAGCTCATCCTGCTTGTTTGCTACAAGACACAAGTCTTCGTTTTATGGATCATCTAAGTCAACCAAATAAATGATAAGGGTCACACACGTTATGACCCTTATCATACAATTGACTTATACTGAGCAAGTTGTGATGAAGGCCCTCAACCAACAATACATTATCAATTGAGTTGGAGGCATACTTACCGACCTTACCTGTGCCGATGATCTGGCCTTTATTGTTACCTCCAAAGATGACTTGACCTCCGTCTTTTTCAACCAGCAAACAGAATTTTTCTTTGTCGCCCGTCATGTGCCTCGAGCAGCCACTGTCCAGGTACCATTTGTTTTGATTTTGGGCTACTAGGCATTCCTGCATATATGAATTAGACAAGAGGTTTTGGTACCCAAATTACTTTGGGTCCCAATGTATCATTCATGCCAAACAGTAAATGCTTTGGAATCCAAACTTGTTTGACATTCAATTTATTTGGACTATTCCAGCATTGTTTATCATTGTGCCCATTTTTCTTACAAAAATTGTATGATGAAGATTTTTTCACAACAGTGGGCTTGTTATTCTTGGGAACATGCATGGGCATTTTACCCTTTTGTTGCCTTGTTAGCTTTTCTTGGGTAGCTTGTTTCTAGACCTGTCGACAACCCTCTTTGGGGCTGTTGACAGATTTCTTAGTTGGGTTAACAACTGATTTGATTTTCTTTGGTTCCTATTTCTTACTTATGGCTTGAGTCTTATTGATCTTTGAGGTGATTTGCTTACTTGTGCTTGGGCTAGAATCAACAAAGGAAGTTAGCAAATTTTTACCAATTACCTTTGGTTTTACAGGTTGAAATCCAATCCCATGCTTTGCAACAAATACATTAGATCCCTGAATTGTATCAAGATTTTGTTTCCCTTTAATAAACCTTGATAGATCTTCAAATTTTCCTTAAGGTTCTCTTCAGCATTTTCCAATTTTTCTTTTAGCTTTTTATGTTCACTTTGGAGAGATTCAAGAGAGTTCATTAGACCTTCCTTTTCTTTTTGAGTTTCTTGCAGTTTTATTTTCAAACTGTCCATCTCCTCACAGTGAGCTTCCTCATCAATTTTCATCATCTCAATCTCTTTGCTCAAGGATGCAATTTGTTCATCATTATTAGTGTTATGAACAAGAGAATTGATTTTCTTTTTGAGTGCTTTATTTTCAGACTTAAATTCACAGAACTTTTCAAACAAGACTGTATAGGCTTCTTCCCATTATACAATGGCCACGTCCCGAGAATTACTCAGCGGATGTTAGTTCGAATAATTCGAGTCGATATTTTGAGACGTGGACAGTCGGCAAATAAGCCTCTAGCTAGCACGCACTAATTGTGTATCAACACAACATCATAATAGGGCCCATATGTTGAACTCAATATAAATTGTATTCAAATCTCAACTCAATGTATTCCAAATGGAAACTATTACAGGACTAAGACTCAATAAAAGGAAAAGTACATAATACTCCTCACTTCCTACTAAATGTTCTAACTCTCAAAGCAAATTACTATAACTAGACTCATAGTTGGAACCCTCTTCACTCGGACGCATTCCCATCCTCGACTTGCTCTTCCTCTTAAACGTCATAGTCACCTAGATTGGGTAAAAGTAGGGGATGAGCAAACTAGCCCAGTAGGATTTATATCTCAATGTGCGGGCAATGATATAAGTGATTAGCAATCTAGAACTAGGTAAGCACGATGAATGTCATGATATGCATGTACGAATGAAACAGATTAAAACATGATGCATGAAACAAGCTAGATAGAGAGTGATCGTGATGGAGCAAGAATATAACGAGTAATAGGTTGTCAAGAGCAAGGCATGTAACAAGCACGCAAGATATCATGTAAATTGCAATAAATGCAGGATGGCCATATCATGCAAGCAAGCAAGCAAGAATGTACGAGCACGATTAAGTAACACTAATCCGGCACGTAGACGCTAATGTACACCAAGAAAGATCCATCAAGAATGTACACCAGGACACGTGTATGTGGTTGTTGTATCTATTATTCAACAAGCAAGCAAGACTCCCAGCGCAGATGCAACGCCAGTAATCATTATACCCCATGGCTAACAGTATATCTATGACTCGCCGTCATTGGGCTAGATTGGAGCCCTTGGACACACGTCGTGCCCTGTCAGCATCTCATGTAAATTTTTAAATGAAGATACCCACAGTCATTTATAATGGCCAATGAGAGTTCCAAAATGTAGCATGTGTAGTGTCATGTTCATGATGATGATGAGAAGAAGTAATAATTAAATTGAACATGATTTCATGAGAACAATGGTCAAGAGATAAATTCGGCAGCATAACGGTACAATTTATACTTTCGTTCAATCTTTACATTAATGACTTTAGTCTAGTTTGTAAGTCACACTTACGGGAAAAAGATGAGAGAGGAAGTGCACGCTATCTCCAGGGAACTTCAATGGTACAACCAACTCGTCGGCCATGTGGGAATCCATGGTTAGAGGAGATTTACGGAGGCCTTGGAGAAAAGGTCGCTAGTCTACCGATTCGGAATGACCGGTAGAGAGTTTCCAATTTCCCAAGAAAGGGGCTACCTAACAGTGCTAGTGTGTAGTGCGGTACGCGTGTCTCAATTCACAAACCATCGGTCTCAAACTCGTAGGAAGCACTTGACAATATAACATGGAATAAAACTATGCACTTTAACTAATCATGGTTTACAAGATTTTATGATAACCCTTATCATTTAAACATGGTAGAATAGTAGGAAGATTAAATCATAAGTAGCACGAATGGATCATAACATTTACGGAGCACTTAGAATAGCACTCATGTAATTAAAGCTTTTAAATGGGTTAATCACTTTTAAACCATTAAATAACAATCATGTAATGATCAGACCCAAGACATACAATTTACACATTAAAATCATATTAAACAGACCTTGGGTATAATGGTAAAATTTACAAACAAAATAGTTGGGGTTTCATGCGAAATAATGAGGTCGCGACGGGTGCTTATGAAGAAGGCGACAGGGCTGTCAGGCCCGGAGTCAAGTCGCGATAGGCCCTAGCAAGGGTCGCGACGGGTCGGGAACAGAACAAGCAGGCAGATCGCGACGACATGTCCTGTCGCGATCCGATCATGACAGTGTGCTCTATCGCGACGGCCTTGTGAACGCGGCCTATTGGGCCGTCGCGTTCACAGGGTCCGTGCCAGAGTACAACAGAGAAAGGACAGGGCATTGGATTGCGGTCCAGAATTGCCTTATGTTGACACAAGGTGCTTCAAAAATAGAGAACAAATTGTACAGGGCATGAAAAATAACGAAACTAGTTTTAAACTAACCTAGACATGCTAAGGTGCTTACAGTAAATCGGAATTAGAAAACAAGGATGGTTTCGATAGGCTTTAATCACGTCAAACACAAATGTAAAACCAAGTGCAATCTGAAAACGAAGTTTCATGCAGCAACCCTCTTACCATGCTTATAACACTCTAACTATTGACATTTAGACAAAATGTCCAACACAAGATCTGACGAGGACAACTAGTAGAAAAACTTTCATATTGTAGGTTTTCTCTAATTCAGTCTTGAATCACATGCAATAAATAAAAAACGGAAAACACCCTAACAGTGCACGACTTTGGCAAAACGCTTATAATTAAAAAATACTCAATGAAATTAGATGAAACCAATGGGAAATGAAAGTTAACTTGATGCTCTACACATTGGTATAGGATATGTTAAGATTTAGCCCGAGAAAATCTACCTTTTGAGTTGATGAAGTCTCGTTCTTCCAGAAAACCCGTCTTCAGACCACCTGGACGAGAATGCTTAACCCTCCGTGTATACTGCATGGAATTTGGGCATTTCACTTGGGTTAGGAAGTAGACTCGACCCTCTTTCTAGGGGTATAAGCCTTGCACGATGGGATTTAGGTTTGGCCTACCTTAGCTCGACTCCAAGAAGGTGGTTTGTGCAGGTCGCAGCAGACGAGAAGGGGAAGAAGATGAGCTTCTTGTGGTCGATCCACAGCTCCCTAGCCACCAAGAACTCCTCCACACAACCCCAGCAAGTTCTAAAACTCGTACCTAGGGTTTGGTGAAGAGTATTTAAGTAACCATGGTGTTTAGGAGTCCTATTGTAACTAGGAAAGAAGGGTTGCGGGATTGGCATGTTGGTTTCCTATTTTTGATGATTTCTTCCTCCATTAGAGAGTCTTGGCCATCAAGAAACTTCCATGGATGGGTAGGCACGAATTTGGGTTGCTAAAAGTGCATGATTGCATCCCAATTAAACCCTAATTACCCCTTTCTAATTTCAGCCTATTTAGAGTTACGAATTTCCATGCATTTTCTAGCTTTATTTGATTTTTGGGTCATATGTGGTCCATTGGCCCAATTAAGATATTGGGTCATTAATATATAATGTTGGAAGTCTCTCCAACACCTTTATTTATTTAGTTTTTTGGTTGCGTCGTATTTCCGTGTTAACGGTTTTCCGACTTGTTTCCTAATTCGGATAATTGGTCACCATGTGATGTTCACTTGGTTAATCGGATTTTTCATCACACGAATTCCTTCGTGGAACCCTTAAGAATAATGTGTGGGGTTGATTTCCCATTTTTACGGATTTTTCCTATGTGATTTAGCACATACGATAATGATACGTATGTTTTAAATACCTTGCTATTATGGAAATTATTTATTTCCATTTTTTTTTCAAATTTTTTATATAGTTAAAATTTCTGGGGTGCTACACCCTCCCTCACTTAAGAGAATTTGGTCCCCAAATTCATGTATAGAAAATTATTGTGCAAGTAAGGTGTACTTACTTGTGAATAGCTCCGGGTATCTTTTGCGCATTGCTTCCTCGGTTTCCCACGTGTCATCCTCATCCATGCGTTGATTCCATCTAACCCTTACTAGTGGAATAACCTTGTTCCTTAGTTGGCGCAGTTCCCGGTCCATGATCTTAATTGGCTTCTCTTGATATGTTCCATCTTTGTTGAATTCCAGAAGCTCATATTCTATGACATGCCATGGATCTTGTACATACTTTTTCAACATGGATATGTGGAACACATTGTGTATTCCGTCTATTTGTGGTGGTAAAGCGAGACGATATGCCACCTCGCCGACTCTTTCAAGGATTTCGAAAGGCCCGACAAACTTTGGTGACAACTTGCCTTTAATGCCAAAACGTCTGATCCCACGGCCTGGAGACACTTTCAAGAATACATGTTCACCCACCTGAAACTCCAGGTCTCTTCTTCTATTATCTGCATATGCCTTTTGTCTTTGCTGCACCACTGCCATTCTTTCTTTAATAAGCTTTACCTTCTCTGTGGTTTCCTTTATCATCTCTGGTCCTAACATTTGTTTTTCGCCAACTTCATACCAGCATATTGGAGATCGGCAACTCCTGCCATAGAGTGCTTCAAATGGTGCCATTTGAATGCTAGCTTGATAGCTATTATTGTAAGCGAACTCCACAAGAGGTAAGTGTTCGTGCCAGCTACCTCCAAAATCTAGGACACATGCTCTAAGCATATCTTCAATCACCTGGTTGGTTCTCTCCGTCTGACTATCTGTTTGTGGATGGAAAGCCGTGCTAAAGTTTAGTTTAGATCCCAAGGAGTAATGCAGTCCTTTCCAAAAGTGGGATGTAAACCTAGGGTCTCTATCAGACACGATAGACACTGGTACTCCATGTAATCTGACTATTTCCTTCACATACAATGCGGCTAGAACATCTACTGACCACTTATTCTTTACTGGTAAGAAGTGAGCCGACTTAGTTAAGCGGTCGACTATAACCCAGACACCATCGAATCCACCTCTAGATTTGGGTAGTCCGAAAATAAAGTCCATCCCTATACCTTCCCATTTCCATGCTGGAATTTCTAGGGGTTTGAGTTTACCTGCGGGTCGCAAGTGTTCCGCCTTGACCCTTCGACATGTTAAACAATGGGCGACATATTCCGCCACCTCTCTCTTCATATTAGACCACCAGAAGCTTCTTTTCAAATCTTGATACATTTTGGTAGTTCCATGATGAATAGTATATCTGGTCTTGTGAGCCTCATCCATAATCATTTTCTTTGTCTCTGCATGGTCGGGTACACAGACTCGATCCTGGAACAATAGCCTTCCATCTTCCGTTAATGAGAAATCCGGCCTCTGGTCCTGATTAGCCTTAATCTCCACAAGTACAGGGTCATTGTCTTGGAGTGTTGTGATGTCCTCCAATAGTGTAGGTTGTGTTCTAACACTAGCAACAAAGCATCCCTTCTCTTTGATGTCAGCATCAATATTTAACTTGGCGAAGTCTTCTAATAACTTCCATTCGTCTACCATTAAACTTGACAATGTGATCATTGGCTTTCTACTTAGAGCATCTGCCACAGCATTTGCTTTTCCTGGGTGATATTGGATCGTGAAGTCGAAGTCTTTGAGATACTCCAACCACCTCCACTGTCTCATATTCAAGTCCTGCTGAGAAAACAGATACTTCAAACTTTTATGGTCAGAAAACACAATGAATTTCTCACCATATAGATAATGATGCCATATCTTCAAGGTGAAGACTACAGCCGCTAGCTCCAGATCATGTACAGGGTAATTGTCCTCGTGCTTCTTCAATTGTCTGGACGTGTAGCATATAACTTGCCCATTCTGCATCAGCACATAGCCAAGGCCAATCCCGGATGCATCGGTGTATACTTCAAAACTACCCCCAGCAACTGGCAGTGTTAGTACGGGTGCTGAGGTAAGGTGCTCTCTTAATGCCTTGAAACTTTCTTCACATTCATCAGTCCAAGCAAATGGATTCTCCTTCCTGGTAAGCCTGGTCAATGGTACAACTATCTTTGAGAAATCCTTAATGAAGCGACGATAATAACCGGCTAAACCCAGAAAGCTTCTAATCTCCGACACAGTTGTCGGCCTTGCCTAGTTCTTTACCGCCTCCACCTTAGACGGATCTACAGAGATCCCCTCCTTGGATATGATGTGGCCAAGGAAAGACACCTTTTCCATCTAGAATTCACACTTACTAAGTTTGGCATAGAGTTGATTGTCTCTAAGCACTTGCAAGCCATCTTCAAGTGTTCTTCATGTTCTTCTTTGGATTTGGGTAAATAAGGATGTCATCAATGAACACCACTATAAACTAGTCCAGGTATGGCCTATAAATATTATTCATAAGTTGCATGAAAGCCACTGGAGCATTTGTTAAACCAAACGGCATAACTACGAACTCATAGTGGCCATATCTACTTCGGAATGCAGACTTGTGAATATCCTCTTCCTTTATTCTTAGTTGATGGTAGCCTGATCTTAGATCTATCTTGGAGAAATACTGTGCACCAGAGATCTGGTCAAACAGCTCGTCGATGCGGGGCAATGGATACTTATTCTTTATTGTCAACTGGTTTAACTGACGGTAATCAATGCATAGCCTCATTGTCCCGTCCTTCTTTCTGACAAATAGCACTGGCGCTCCCCACGGGATGTGCTAGGCCTGATAAAACCTTGATCTAGTAATTCTTGGATCTGTCTCTTTAACTCCTGCAATTCAACAGGGACATGCAGTACGGGCCTTTTGAAACAGGGGCTGCCCCAGGGAGTAACTCAATGGTGAAGTTTACCTCCCGCTCAGGTGGTATACCAGGTAATTCTTCTGGAAATACATCAGGATAGTCCCTGGCTATTGGAATGTCTTCTAGGGTCGGTTTCTTCTTTTCAGTTGTCAAGACGGAAACTAGGAAAGCATCACAACCCTGGTTGATCAGCTTAGAAGCCTTTAAGGAGGATATCAAGATAGGGTGTTTGTGATAGAGGGTGCCAAGTAGTGATAGAGTTGGAAGGTTTGGTCTTTTAAAAGTGACCCTCCTATGGCGACAGTTTACATCGGCATCATATTCAATTAGCCAATCGACACCTAGAATGGCATCATAACCTTCATGTCTAAACAGATAAGGTCGACAGGGAGATTGTGTCCTCTAATTATAGTTTCACATTTCGGCAAGTAGTGAGTGAGTTCAGATTCTGAGCCTAGTGGAGAGGCTACAGTGATCTTGGATTTCAAGGGTACAGGTTTGACAGGTAGAGTTGCAGCAAATGTGGTGGAAATAAATGAATAAGCAGCTCCAGTATCAATAAGCACAAATGTGGGTTGAGAGTGTATGGAAATGGTACCTTCCACCATACCCCCTTCCTCAGGTAGGTCAGCTTCTATGACAGCATTAAGGCGTCCCTGACGCCATGGTATATTCTGAGCTCTACCTGGTTGGTCCTTCATCATTGGACAGTCAGGAATATGGTGGTCACGACCACCACATCTCAAGCATGCCCCGAGCTTCTTCCAGCATTCTTCAACTCGGTGCCCCAGTTTATCACAGAATTTGCAGTTTTCAGCCAACTGCCTACCTTCCACTTTAACTATCTTGTCTCCGGCAACATCTCTTCCGGTATTCGGTCTCTTGTTGTTGTTGTTGACATTGTTGTTACGAAAGGTTGGAGCGATATTGGGTGCTCCCTGAAGGATCGAAGTGAAGGTGTGGATAAGATCTAGAAGGGGGGATGAATAGATCTATGCCACTTTCTGCGGAAGCTTAAGCAATTTAAAAACACTTTTGAATCAGAGGCAATTTTATCAGTGAAAAACCACAGATCTGATGAGATTTGAGTGAGTTGGTAAAATAGATGTGAAACAAGTTGATTAAGTGAATATTAACCGATCCTATGCAAGCATCTAACGGATGAAATGATCAAACCACAATTAGACAAATGCACAAGGATTTTTAGGTGGTTCGGAAATCACCCAAGTGATTCCTACATCCACCCTCACACCCCGTGAGGATTCACTAAAACAACTGGGTAACACACCCACTGGAGCCTGACAACTCCAACACTTGAGAGCTTACAACCCACACAACTTCTAGAGTAAGACTACTCTAGAACCACTGAGCAAGACTGCTCAACACAACTTTGAGTTAAACAACTCAAACTGAGCACAACGGCTCACAACAACCTGAGCACAATGCTCACATAAGACTTGCTAGACACCAACTCAAGACATAGACCTTCTAGCAACAGATCTAGTCGAAAATGAGAGCACTAATGAGAGCTATGCAGAAGCACTTGCATAATCTCAAAGATATCTCAGAAGAACAGAAGTACAATGAATTGTATTAAATAACTTCGTTCTTCAAGTGTACTCCCTTGTAGAAGCTTGGATTGGGAAGAGGCTTGCAATCTTGAAGTCCAAAACCGATGCTCTGTACTTTGGAATTTTGGATCTTCCTTGAATTCTTCTCCAACGAAGGCTTCTACTGGATCTGCTTCCTTGGGATGCTTCAGAGGTTTCTGCAGGGATCACACTCCAATTCTCACACTTGGATTGGTAAGAATTGGTCTTCTGGAAGCACACGGAGAGCAGAGGAGGGAGACGACCTCTTGTAGCCGCCAGGAAACTTCTGGAGGCTCTAAGAGTTAGTTGGGTCTCTTCTTTTTGATGGGGGGCCGATTAGGGACCTTTTATACCCAAAAGATTCCAAAGATGCCCTTTGGGTACAAGGGCACACGATTCTAGGTTGATACCCCATCGCCCTACGCTGACACGTGGCAAACATCCATCTTAGGATGGAATCTTTCCGTAGTGTGTCGACCTGCCCTGGTGGTGGTGTCGACACACTGCTCAGATCTTGAAACAGGCTGTTCTGGGAGCTGATCCAGTGTCGACCTGCTTTGGTATTGTGTCGACCTGCTATCCTGGTTCTGAAAATAGCTGTTTTGGGAGCAGGATCCAGTGTCGACCTGCCCTGAGAGTGCGTCGACCTGAGTAGTGTAAATCCTGGAATCTGCAACTCGTGTCGACCTGCTTCTGGACTAGTGTCGACACAGTCTAGGCAATTCTTCAGCTTTTTGCCTTTGAGACTGAGGTGTTGTGTCGACACCATTGAGGGTGTGTCGACACTTCTTTTGCAAAAAGTGTTTGTACCTGAAAATTAAACACATATATCATTAGTTAAATGATTTATCATGAACATAAATGATAAATGTGATTTGAAACATGCTTTTTGAACATTGACTTCAGGTATGATGTTTTTGACATGTTTCATTTAAATTGCTTTAAATTCACCTCTTGTCATCATCAAAATAGGAGGGAAATGATATGAATATACACTCAACCCAACAATCTCCCCCTTTTGATGATGGCAACAATAAATCCATATTACTATGTGGTTTTGATGAAGTGTGATTTTAAGCAATTTTTGTTATTCACATTTTTATTTTCTTTTTGTTTAAACTTGTCAAAGACCTTTTGATATTTTTCAGTAACAGTTGATGATGTATTTGTGGAACACAATGTTACTTGAAATGAGAATTTTTGTACACAAAAGTCAAGCAACTTGACAAGTATTCAAACAATCACATTCACATAAAGATTTTCATTCACATTGAAGTCACAATTGAAGATTTCATTCAAGCTAAGTAGAAAAGCATTTCATTTCATTCATCAAGAGAACCATTACAATCATTCCAAAAGATTACAAAAGAACATTAACATTTCTCTTTCTTTCTTTCTTCTCCCCCTTTGACATCATCAAAAGAAAAATTACATTAAGTAGAAGATGGAGGAGGAGGAGGAAGGGGAAGTAAGATGGTCTCAATGTCAGACATTCTTTTCTCCATAAAAGTCAAGCTGCACTTGATTTGATCTTGAATGGTTGTGAGTTTGGTGTGCAAGAAGTGTTCCATTCTATCTGAATTCTCTATCAAGGTAGCTTGAATTATTGCTAGATCAGCTGCAATGGGTTGTGAAGAGGAAGAAGATCCAGCTGACCAACCAGGTCTTTGCAATATCTTGAATTCTTTTGTCAAATCAGATAGCTGTGTATCAATATGCTCATTGAAGTTCCTCATGCTTTCCAAATCATCCACAAAATGAGCAAAGGACAGTCTTGTGCTGGTGATCTCATGTAATGTCTGGTTGGTGTTAAAGACATCAGCTTGGGAATTTGCCAAAATTCCCTGAAGTACTGTCTCTAACTTTTGCTGGTGCTCCTTAAGCTGTACTGAGGCATCTGCCATGATACCAATCAGTCTGTTGAATCTTTGAGCTGCATAGTCTGAGGCAGCTTTTTGTTCTATGAATTTGGCATATACAGTGTTCTCTAACCGTTGAATCCTCAACTCAAATGTTTCTGACATGGTTTGGATGGAGGAGTTCAAGGTTTCAAACTTATCATTCAGGAAGGAGATCAATTCTGGTGGAACAGGAGGCCCACCAGAAGATGTGGATGCTTGAAAATTGGGTTGAGGAGAGAAATGGGGAAACTGAGGTGAGAGTGGGGCATGAAAAGGAATGTCACCTCCAGTTGAAATTTGAGGCTGTTCCTCATTCAAAGGAGGTTGATCCTCTTGACTTTGGGGCTGGTCCCCTTCAGCTGGAGGCTGTTCCTCTTGAGCTTGGGGCTGGTCCCCTTGATCTTGAGGCTGTTCCTCCTGAGCTGGGGGCTGTTCCCCTTGATCATGAGGCTGTTCCTCTTGAGCTTGGGGCTGTTCCTCTTGATCATGAGGTGTTCCTCCTGAGCTTGGGGGGCCTCAACCACAACTGGCCCTCTCCTAACTTGATTTCCCTCCAGTCTAAATCCCATAAATTTTGAATATTCTTGAAGGTGTAGATGTTGGGCTTAGGAATAGATTGGGATTTCTCATTCTCCAAGGGTACACCAAAATGCTGGAAGACTGAGGTCAGATGTGCAGCATATGGTAGAGATCTTTTGAGGTCCTTCCTTGTTGTTTCAGATATGATTTGATACATAATGACATGAAGATTGATTTTGATATCTTTGACCATGCAATACAGAATAAACCTCTGAATATCTGTCAACATGTCCCTTCCACCACCTTGAGGAGTGATAATGGTAGTCAATATGTGGTGGAGGACTCTCAACACAGGGGGAAAGGTATTTGTGTTGAATCTGGTAACATGGGTTTGTTTGGGATCAGATGCATCAGAAGGTAGGCCTGTCAAGATAGAATAGGCTTCATGAAGATCAAATTCAAATTGATGATAATCTGCCCCTTCATCTGGTACTTTGAAAATAGAGGCAGCTATATCAGTCGGCATGTCAATTACTATGCCCTTAACCTTTGATGTATATCCAAATTCAGTGCATTTCAGGTTCTTGTAAAATTTCCTAACAAGTCTTGGATAACTAATTTGAAACTCAGAAATGAATATCAACCAAGACTGAAAAGAGAAATAGGTCTGAATTTCTGGAAATGAGTCTGCTAGCTGAATGTCTGATAAGTCCACTATCTGGGTTTTAGAATAAGCTTGGCTTCACTGGTGGTGTCTTGAGACTTGGAAGACTCTGAAGATGATGATGATGAATCTGAAGAGTCTCCAGAAGGGGAGCCCGGATTCTCTGTTCTAGAAACCCTACCTCTGCCTGAAGAAGATGGTCTACCTCTTTGGTTGCCCTTTGAGGTGCTGAAGAGGATCCTGGTTGCTCGGCAGATCATTCCTTCTTTTAGATCTTCTTTCGGATTGGGCAACGGCAATGTCTGCCGGAATCGGCCTTGAAGAGGCCCTGGACCTTGCGCCACGGCGGGGACCCAACTTCCTGACCATGGTGCAAGGAAGGAGTGGAATTCGTAGAGGATGGAAGAGTGGAGAGGTGATGGAAAGAAGGATGAGATTTAGATAGAAATGGTGAAGATTTCTTGCCGGAAATGATGAGAATGTGGCCGTCGGGTCGACCTGATGCCTAAAAGGGTGCAGTGGTGCACTGCCCCGCAGGAACAAAAAGGGCTTATCATGAACCCGAACGGTTTAAAAGGTTCTGGCAAGAGGGCAGTGTCGACACAGGAAGAAGGTAGTGTCGACCTGACCTAGGAAGTGTGTCGACACGAGATAGGATGGTGTCGACCTGGCCTTTGAAGAAAAATTTGAATTTTTGTGAGGAAAAATTTGAGAAATTTTGGGACATCTTTAGAATGATAAACAATGAGGGGAATTATCATTTCAAGGATTTTTAAGAGGCTTAAAAATTCATTTGTTATATTTGCAAAAGATTCATCGCAATTCAAGTTTTTCAAACAATTTCCAACAGGATATTAGCATTCCAAGACTTGAATCAACAAAATGAGAAATTGAGGGATATAATATATCTAACAATCAACTATAAACTACCATATTTCTCAACTTTAAAGAGTTAAAGATGTCATCTAGACTAAATACAATTATGTTGAAAATAAAACACAATCTCAAAGAACAACTGGATGAGGAATGAAGATGATTCTTTCTAGACACATCTCCAATAATGTTCACATTTTGTTCTTTTAACAAACTATCAAATGATATAAATCTCTTTCACTCAAGTACTAGTGCTTTTTACACACCATAGTCCCTGGATACTTAAGATTTAGTCATTGTCAAGTCTCAAAGGGGTAAATGATGACCTTTTGACATGAAAATATACGTTTTGTAGACGTCAATATTTCCAGTTACTCAGTCATCATCAAAAACATAGCACATTTTGCTTTTGTTTTGAATTTATTTTTATTTTGTTCCCCCTTTGAACAAGTTAGCAATAGTGCCTCATGACATACATGGCACTTCATTCATTGTGAAGGTGTGCAGTTTCTCAGCACAAGTGTCATTGCTCTGTTGGATTTTTTTTAAAAAAAAATTTTTTGGAGAGTTTGTGAGATAGAAATCAAATACATCCAATCATCAGTTGCAAACAAGGAAATGTTTTAAGTTCAAGGCACAAGTTGATGTTTAGTCTAGGAAGAAATCTGAATTTCTGTGGGTTGAGAGATATAGTTGAAAGTGATTAGTAAAAAATATAATAGATCACTCAAGGGTTCATTTTGAGACTCTAGACTTCTAAATGATGACATCATGCAAGGAATTGATGAGATTCAAGAAAAATTTTGAATTTTTCAAAGTCATGACTTGTGAATTTTCTAGCTCCCCGTGAGATGATGATTTCAATCACTTTTCATCAAAATAAAGATATGCAAATTTTGGAAATCAGAAAAGTTTTCTTCTTGGACAACAAAGACTCCCCCTCAACAATTGCATGTCCATTTCTTGGTACTTGGCGGAGTCATATACTCACGCATAATGAGAGGTTTCCAGACAAGCCTAATTGTCCTTCTCCAAACACTATTTGATATACCAAGAAATTTCAACACAATAAGAGTTGAAGAATTCATTATCAAAAAGAAATGGAAGTGAAAATAAGCAAATTTTTGAAATCAGAAATAGTATCTTCTTTGAACAATAAAAGCTCCCCCTCAACAATTGCATATCAATTTCTTAGTACTTGGCGGAGACATATACTCTCGCATAGTGAAAGTGTCCAGACAAGCATAACTTGTCCTTCTCCAAATCACCATTTGATATACCAAGAAATTTCAACACAATAAGAGTTGGAGAATTTATTGTAAAAAGGGGAATAGAATTGAAAGTAAGAGAGATATGAACAATGTAACTCAAGGAAGCAAAGAATTATGAGATGCAAAGAACTCCCCCTTAGACAATGTATTACACTCAACCCAAACCTTGAGAGAGATCATAAGGTGGACATTTATAAAGACCAAGTTCTCTCCTTAAGGATGAAAATCTGTTTTCAGGAAGGGGTTTAGTGAATATGTCTGCAATTTGTTTTTCAGTTTCAATGAAGTGGAGTTCAAAGGATTCTTGGCAACCTCATCTCTCAAGAAATGATGCTTAATTTCAATGTGTTTT
Source organism: Colocasia esculenta (assembly GCA_014218235.1). NCBI lineage: Eukaryota > Viridiplantae > Streptophyta > Magnoliopsida > Alismatales > Araceae > Colocasia > Colocasia esculenta. The sequence continues at coordinate 86,220,501 of CM024754.1, read as the reverse complement.
GTTCTGGAGTGCTGAATGGGGTTTTTAGACAAATTTATGGCACTAGTGTTATCACATAGGATGGGTACACACCCTAAATCTTGGTTGTAATCAAGAAGTTGATGTTTCACCCAGAGAATCTGAGTTCCACATCTACCTGCTGCAACATATTCAGCTTCTGCAGTTGACAGAGCAACTGAATGTTGCTTCTTAGAAGCCCAAGAGATAAGGCACCCACCTAGAAATAGACACAAGCCACTTGTGCTTTTTCTATCTAATTTGCACCCAGCATAATCAGCATCACAATAGGCAAACAAATCTAACTTGCAACCAGCAGGATACCAAATACCTAAGTCACATGTTCCAACAAGATATTTGAAGATTCTTTTAACAGCAAGCATGTGACTTTCTTTAGGATTAGATTGGAATCTAGCACATAAACACACACAAAACTGAATATCAGGTCTAGAAGTTGTAAGATAGAGCAGAGAGCCAATCATACCTCTATAGGTCTTTGGATCTACTGACTTACCAGATGGATCTTCTTCTAGTTTAGCATTAATTGCAATTGGTGTGCTTGAGTGCTTAAGGCTCTGAAAGTCAAACCTCTTTAATAGCTCCTTGACATATTGGTTTGACTGATGAAGATTCCTTCATGTGTTTGGTTAACCTGCAATCCCAAAAAGAATGTTAAATCTCCCATTAAGCTCATTTCAAATTCATTCTTATTTGATTTGAAAATTCAGTGCAAAGGCCTTTATTAGTTGATCCAAATATTATGTCATCAACATAAATTTGGACTACAATTATTGATTTTTAACTGTTTTTGTGAACAATGTTTGATCAACATTACCTCTAGAATATCCTTTTTCAAGTAAAAAGGAACTCAACTGGTCATACCAAGCTCTTGGAGCTTTCTTAAGACCATAGAGAGCCTTATTAAGCTTGAAAACATGGTTAGGATATTTTTCATTTTCATATCCAGGAGGTTGTTCAACAAAACATTTTCCTTTATATATCCATTTAAGAATGCACTTTTGACATCTATTTGATAGACTTTGAATTTCATGGAGGATGCAAAAGCAAGGAAAATTTTGACAGCTTCTAATCTAGCTACAGGGGCATATGATTCTTCAAAGTCAATTCCAATTCTTGGTTATACCCCTTTGCAACTAGCCTAGCTTTGTTTCTTATTACTTGACCAGTTTCATTTAACTTATTTCTGAAAACCCATCTAGTACCAATCACTGCTTGGTCACTAGGTCTAGGTACTAATTCCCATACTTGATTTCTTTCGAATTGATGAAGCTCATCATGCATGGCATTAATCCAATCAGAACTGGATAAAGCTTCATCAATTGACTTGGGTTCAATTTGGGAAATTAGAGCTAGTGGGTCTTCTTCAATATTTTGCAAGAAGGATGATCTGGTCCTTACTCTATCATTCAAATTGCCAACTACACTGTCTAATGGGTGATCTCTCAGATAATGAGGTCGCAACGGGTGCTTATGAAGAAGGCAACAGAGCTGTCAGGCCCGGAGTCAGGTCGCGACAGGCCCTAGCAAGGGTCGCGATGGGTCGGGAACAGAACAAGCAGACAGATCACGACGACATGTCCTGTTGCGATCCGATCGTGACAGTGCGCTCTGTCGTGATGGCCTTGTGAACGCGGCCTATCGGGCCGTCGCGTTCACAGGGTCCGTGCCAGCGTACAACAGGGAAAGGACAAGGCATTCGATTGCGGTCCAGAATTGCCTTATGTTGACACAGGGTGCTTCAAAAATAGAGAACAAATTGTACAGGGCATGAAAAATAACGAAACCAGTTTTAAACTAACCTAGACATGCTAAGGTGCTTACAGTAAATTGGAATTAGAAAACAAGGATGGTTTCGACAGGCTTTAATCACGTCAAACAGAAACATAAAACCAAGTGCAATCTGAAAACGAAGTTTCATGCACCAACCCTCTTACCATGCTTATAACTCTCTAACTATTGATATTTAGACAAAACATCCAACACAAGATCTGACGAGGACAACTAGTAGAAAAACTTTCATATTGTGGGTTTGCTCTAATTTGGTCTCGAATCACATGCAATAAATAAAGAACGGAAAAAGCCCTAACAGTGCACGACTTTGGCAAAACGCTTATAATTCAAAAAGTACTCAATGAAATTCGATGAAACCAATGGGAAATGAAAGTTAACTTGATGCTCTACATATTGTTATAGTATATGTTAAGATTTGGTCCGAGAAAACCTACCTTTTGGGTTGATGAAGTCTCATTCTTTCAGAAAACTCGTGTTCAGACCACCTGGAGGAGAACGCTTAACCCTCCGTGTATACTGCATGGAATTTGGGCATTCTACTTGGGTTAGGAAGTAGACTCGACCCTCTTTCCATGGGTATAAGCCTTGCATGATGGGATTTAGGTTTGGCCTACCTTAACTCGACTCCAAGAAGGTGGTTTGTGCAGGTCGCAGCAGACGAGAAGGGGAAGAAGATGAGCTTCTTGTGGTCGATCCACAGCTCCCTAGCCACCAAGAACTCCACCACACGACCCCAGCAAGTTCTAAAACTCGTACCTAGGGTTTGGTGAAGAGTATTTAAGTAACCATGGTGTTTAGGAGTCCTATTGTAACTAGGAAAGAAGGGTTGCGGGATTGGCATGTTGGTTTCCTATTTTTGATGATTTCTTCCTCCATTAGAGAGTCTTGGCCATCAAGCAACTTCCATGGATGGGTAGGCACAAATTTGGGTTGCTAAAAGTGCATGATTGCATCCCAATTAAACCCTAATTACCCCTTTCTAATTTCAGCCTATTTAGAGTTACGAATTTCCATGCATTTTCTAGATTTATTTGATTTTTGGGTCATATGTGGTCCATTGGCCCAATTAAGATATTGGGTCATTAATATATAATGTTGGAAGTCTCTCCAACACCTTTATTTAATTTTTGGTTGCGTCGTATTTCCGTGTTAACGGTTTTCCGACTTGTTTCCTAATTCGGATAATTGGTCACCATGTGATGTTCACTTGGTTAATCGGATTTTTCATCGCACGAATTCCTTCGTGGAACCCTTAAGAATAATGTGTGGGGTTGATTTCCCATTTTTACGGATTTTTCCTATGTGATTTAGCACATACGATAATGATACGTATGTTTTAAATACCTTGCTATTATGGAAATTATTTATTTCCATTTTTTCCAATTTTTTATATAGTTAAAATTTCCGGGGTGCTACAACAATTGTATAACTTTCAAAGGAAGAATTTACCTCATTGGAGTCATCGCTTCTTGCCATTGGACATTGAACTTATTCATCTCAGAGGTGGCTTGTTCGTCCTCATCTACATCTTCATCACTCTAAGTAGCCATCATTGCTTTGGCTTTCTTGAAGGTGAATTTCTCCTTCTTTAGCTTCTTCTTGAGCTCAGGGCATTCTCCTCTCATGTGCCCTTGTTTCTTGCACTCATAGTATACAATGTCAGATTTTTTGTTAGACTCAAATTTATTTGAAAAATCTTTCTTTTGAAAAGGTTTAGAGTTACCTGACCCTTTCCTTTGAATTTAAGGAATTTCTTGAATTGTCTAGTGAGCATGGCCATATCGTCATTCTCACTATCACTAGAAGTTTCAAGCTCATCACTTTCCTGTTGAGTATCTTTTTTGGAACCTGAAGAATTTTCTTGGAGGCTTTTAAGGCGATTAACCTTTTTGGGTTTTCTTCAGTTTCTTTCCTTTTCACATTTATTTCATACGTCATCAGGGAGCCAATTAGTTCATCTAGTTTCATCTTTGAGATATCTTTTGAATCCTCAATAATAGTGGCCTTGGTGTTCCATGAGGATGGAAGAGACCGAAGTATCTTCCTCACCAAGTCACTTTCTGAGTATTCTTTCTTGAGACCCTTCAGACCATTTATTATTAGCATGAACCTTGCAAACATGTCTGAGATGGTTTCATCATTGTTCATCTTAAGCATTTCATACTCAGAAATTAGCATGCTTGCTTTTGATTCCCTTACCTCGGACATACCTTCGTAGATCAGTTCAAGTTTGTCCCACATCTCTTTGCTGAAGTGCATGTGGAGACCCTTGAGTATTCTTTGGGATGAACTGCGCACTGCATCATGTTCAGGGTGCTCCAGTTGAGAGTTCCCTTCACAATCTAGTCCTTCGTCCAGGTGTCTTCGTCCTCAGGAAGTGTGTATGCTCCTTTGCTGACAATCTTCCACAATTCGAAGTTTTGTGCTCTCAAAAACACCTACATGCGGTTTTTCCAATAGGGATAATCAGTACCATCAAAGAAGGGTGGCCTGGTCACAGAGTGTCCTTCGGCCATGTACCCATTATTAGATTCCATGAGATCGAGACTCTCCTGATCGTAAGATCAAATAAATACAACAGTAAATCGGAGAAACCTCGCTCTAATACCAATTGAAAGGTTGCAGAATTATACTATATGGTAATCTAAAAGGGGGTTGAATAGATTACTACCAATTAAAATTTACTACCACCTTCTCTGATGGAAACACAACTTGGAGACTTGCAACAAAGTGTAAACTAACTTAGATGTGTTAGTTGTAGATAGATAGAGTAGCAATTTATCTAGCGTGTGTGAAAAACAACGTGTCTACCAAACATCTAACGTAAAGACATGCAAACCACAAGACACGAGGTTTTAAGGTGGTTCGGAGTACACAACTTGTGTATCCTACGTCCACGTCCACACACACACGCAAAAGCACTACTTATGAGCTAGTTCAACACTACAACTCACACACATGAGTTGTCTGATGTGAAACCACGATCAGATCATCACAAACCACGTAGATCAAGTACAAGAATCACTTATCCACAACCACACACACAGAAGTGAAAACAGAGACTTAGAAGGGTTCTGAGTTGGAGAATCAAATCCTTATGTAGAACTCTTCTACAGGTCATCTGGATGATCTTCAAACTTCATCTTGACAGGTTCAGATTGATGTAGAAGCTTGAATCACCGACGAACTGACTTCACCTACGCTTGGAATTGATTTCTGGGCGGCAGGTTGAAGCAGAGCAGCAGAGAGACTTCTTCTCTTGAATTTTTCTTAGGGTATTGGATGGTGTCTACTTGTGTACGAAATTAACTCCAAAGAGTTCCTTTATATGGGTGTTCAAGTATAGAGAGTCGTGGAACAAGGAAACACCCACATAGGAAACATATGGGTGTAAGTATGGTTATTAAGTGGTTACCGAGTAATGAGTTTGACGTGGCAACAGAGGTCACATTGTGACCAATGATAGGCCAAGTGTAGTTGACTATCGGAATTTATATGTATGACCGTGTAGGATAGCTTGTGGGTCACGGAGTGACCAGGTCAAGCTAGTCCTTATGTTTGTATCGTGGGTTATAATAAAGTTTATATAAGTTTATGATATGATTAGTGCGTTGCCGAGTTTGGTGTTCCGGCGCCTATTCCGGAATGCCTTTTCAGTTGGGAGCCCCAGGTTCTGAGGAGAGCCAGGCACGTGAGTGTGCTCAGGGTTTGTCCCGGTACAGTGGTACCATCGAGGTTTTGTCGTCTTCCTGAACACCCTCGCTCTCGGGGAGAGTTGTCGTCCGGCTGAGGGAAAGACGGCAGTGGGACAGTGACTTGTGAGAGTTTGTGTTTAGTCACTTGTAGCGCGCTCGTAGCTAGAGGTTACGGACACCAGTAGACGTACTGGTCTCTAGCTAGTCCTATTTTCCAGTGCCTCACTTTAGAGAGCTCGGGCCAGAGTCTCTAAAGGTGCCAGGCATGGGCCTGCAGGGTGTGTGACCTGTAGGTTGTGGTGGTTTGGTTGGTCTCCACAGTTCTTTGGCCTTACTTGTGTTGTGGAGCGGCAGTTGGACCTTACGTCCGTGACTGCGAGACTGAGAGGTAGTTCTTGTGCTGTGTTGTCCAGGTTGGACACTGGCGTCATGAACCAGTAGTCTGTCCCATGTGGTGGCGTCGTGCTTTCCGGCTCGTGCTTTGCTATCAGTTGTAGCGTGTGTTAGTTGTGGTTTTACGCGTCGAGGTGTGCCATGGTGTTGGCACGGTTGTTATTGTGGTTAGTGAGCGGAGACTCACTGGTTGTGGTTTGATTGGTTGTAGTGTGCCCTTGTGGTGGCACAGTTGTGTTTGTGTTCCGTAGTGGTACCTCGTGGTGGTAGATACCTGTACTCTTTGTGGGTACTGGTTTCTCGTAATACGCTGAGTACTAGCCTTTTCAGGTAGTGAAGTGGAGGTCTTGCGGTGAGACCCTCCACTTGTATTATTTTACCCTTCCTTGGGTAAGTTTCTGAATATGATTTGGTGTGTGATGGTTTGGCTTCATGATAGCCAGTCCTGTTTCTTAAGTATGACATTCGATACAACGTGATTTAAGGGTATAAAGGGTTAGCTCTTAGTTAACAGTCCTGTTACCCATATGTTGGAGGCTTGCCAGTGAAGCTAGTAGCTTAGGCAATGGTTTGCCTGTGGCTTACAACTTAGGCGGCCAGTTATTGAGATGGTGTGCCCGTGAGGCCTGTGGCTTAGGCTTTGTAGTTATTGGGCAGACTAGTGGTGTCATGCTAGTTCTGTTGTCTTACCTTCTTTCCGAAATTTGTATAAGCTAACATAATTGTTATGTTAATTGTTAATTATACTTTGCTATGAGTATGATATGGTTTGGCTACCGGTGTTGCCAGTAAGACCCGTTTGGGGTTTAGGTTCTTCCGTACTGTGTGTTGTTTTGGGTGGTCCCCTACTGAGCCAGTGACTTGTTGAGGCTCACTCCCTTACAGTTCTTTCCACGGTTTACCGTTGGTGTCACTTGAGGAGGTGTTGTGACATATTTGTACCACCAGCAGTAGTGTTAGTAGAGTTGTGCGAGCTTGTGCTCCCTCGGGGTATGCCCTAGGTAGTTGTACTCTTCTTAATTTGGATATGTATTAATGTAATGGGACAGTTGTAAATTGTATATGCAGATATGAGCACATATCCTTTCTTGTGTCTCTTACTATTGTGGTTTGTCTTTTGTATTCTTCCTGGACATGTGTTTAAGATATCCCTTGCGAGATTTCGGTCCATTCGCGGGAGACGGATCTAGATATGGACCCTTATTGGGTATAAATATCCAGGGCCGTTACACTTTCTGCTTCTTTGCTTCTTTCCAATGTCTTCAGATGAGAGTTGTAGCTTCACAGCTAGAAGGTCGGCTTCTCATTAAGTGGACTGTGAAAGCTCCTTGCTAAAAACATGCTTCAATAAATGTCTGCATCAAGGACAAGACAAAAAGAAAGAGAGCACCTCCATACTTTTGAGGTAGGTGAGTCAGAGAAGAATAAGAAAAGCATGGAAGCCTCGTATAGGCATGCTTTCAGACCATAGAACAAGAGACAAACAGTTATGCTAAGAAGGAAGGTATGGGTCTGTCAGTGGTAGGTGAGCTTGTCAGATACCCATGCGCCTGAAGCACAATAAATGTGACATATCTTTTGTATTCAAGAAAATCCGGAGCAAAGACATGAAGCAAAAAGTTCAGTTTAAACAAAAGTTGCAGAAATAATCTGAAAAAGTTTAGATGAATATTGTAAGTATAGTTTATCTGAACATGTCAGAAGAATAATAAAATAATGACACTCAGATGGTAATATTAAAATATTCATTCAATCAACACAAAGTTATATCAAGCATGATAAGCAAACAATATTATGAGAGTTGTTAGACTAGAGATTTCAGAAAACCATAAGTACAGAATTGTCAAGTGAAGTCGGATAAAAGAGTTAGCAATTCGACTCCTGAAGAGGCTGTATTTTGACTTCATGAGTTGGAGTCATGAATAGATTCAACTTCAAAAAAGGTTACCATTCGACTTCTGAAGAAGGTATTAATGAGTTGGAGTCAAAGAAAGATTCGACTTCAGAAGAAGGTATAATTCGACTTCAAAAGAAAGTATAATTCGACTTCAGAAGAAAGTATAATTCGACTTCAGAAGAAAGTATAATTCGACTTCAAAAGAAAGTATAATTCGACTTCAAAAGAAAGTATAATTCGACTTCAGAAGAAAGTATAATTCGACTTCAGAAGAAACATTCGACTATAAGAGTCGAAGTTGACAGTCGAATTGTATATAGTAGTGTGGACTTAGAAAATTTTCTGGGTTATTTAGACTTCGATTCTAAGGGAGTCGGAGATGATAGTCAGAGTCACAAGTCGGATTCAGTATGACACAGAGGGAGCTTGTGGACTTAGAAAAATTTTCGAGATAGAGTTTGTCCAAAATAATTTTTTGTGATAAGTAAAATAGATATTTAATTTATGGAAAGTCTTTTAAAGATTTTGTCATAGCAAACCATGATATTATGGTAAACTAAAATCTTAGATTTTCTTAGGGGTAGTTGCTCAACAATTCTCCCCCTTTTTGTTAATGACAAAAACTTTAAAATTTTGAGATTTTTTCTTACTACTTTCTCCCCCTTTGTGATATTAACAAAAATACACACACAAAAGAAGAATTACAGCATACATGAGAGCATACAAATTGGGAAAGGAAAGGCTATTGTATTCAGAAATGAAGGAAAAGTTTAGTTATAGAATACAGAAACATATGATTTAAGATTGAGACAGGGAGCTAGGTAAATACAAAGATCGGGGAACTTGGTCTAGATAAGGTTGGATAAGAGCCCATAGCTTTTGCTCATTGTTAGGGAAAAAGTTCTCAAATAGACTACTATCAATGTTATAACAGGGACCAATGGAGGGCAATTTCCTATAGGACTTGAGCTAGCGCTTATGGAACTAGTGAAGCTTGCTGTGATAATGGGTCTGGCGCAAGGAGAATTAGAGGGGACCAAATTTCCTAGAGGCTGCAAGATGGAGGAAATCATGCATTGTAATATTCCAGTGCAAGCCTTGGGAGTAAGCTGCTTCCTTAGCTTGATAGTAGATCAGGTACCTTTGCTTCCACTTTTGAGCAATTGTCTTCCAAAGGTCATCATAACCTTTGCTCAGGTACAGATAGACAAAAGCTTTATAGGGTGTTTGGGAGCAACTTTTTTTAAAAGACTATTTCTATCTAAAAAATATAATATGTTCTCTTTCTATCTAAATTTTAAATAAAAAAAAAGTGTTGTAAGATGTTTGGCATGGGCCAAGGAGGGGGAGAAAGGAGGACGCTGGGGGCCGGAGGGGGGAGGGCGCCCGGGCAGGGGCGAAGGAGGGGGAGGGCGCCGGAGGCGAGAGAGGGGGAGGAGGAGGGCACTGGGGGCCGGAGGGGGGAGGGCGCCGGTGACCGGAGGGGGGACGGGGTGGCCGGGTTGTGGGGGGGGGGGGGGCTGGGGGACGCCGGGGGTTGGGGCGGCAGGGGGGGGCAGGGGGCGGGGAGGCCGCGGCGGGGGTGGGAGGGGCCGGCGGGGGGGGTGGGTGTAACACCCCATATAAGAATATGTTAAATGGACTAAAATCAGTAGACTACCAACAACCCGGACTAGTCATTTTCAGAGCTCGAGATGGAAAAGACTCTGAAGTTAAGCGTGCTCAGTTGGGAGTAGTCCCAGGATGGGCGACCTTCCTGTGAAGTCTACCAATTGGCACGGTTGTTGGCCAGTTTTGCTGGTTGGGTCGTCCAAATGGTATCAGAGCCTTACCCAGCCGGAAGTGCAGGAACTAAGTGCCACACAGGGCAAAGTGCTACGCTATGGGAGCCACCTCTTGAAGCCATAATGGCGCAAAGTGTTACATAGTGGGAGCCACCTCTTGAGCATGTGGGGGCCACCTCTAGAATCCTACCTGCCTGGGGTTTGATTGTGTGCTATAGTGAGCAGCGATGAGGACGTCGCTTATATAAGAGGGGTAGATTGTAACACCCCATATAAGAATATGTTAAATGGCTAAAATTAGTAGACTACCAACAACCCGGACTAGTCATTTTCAGAGCTCGAGATGAAAAGAACTCTGAAGATAAGCGTGCTCAGTTGGGAGTAGTCCCAGGATGGGTGACCTTCCTGGGAAGTCTACCAATGGCACGGTTGTTGGGCCAGTTTGCTGGTTGGGGTCGTCACAGTGGGAGAGGGGGAGGGTGCGCAGGGGGGGCCGCCGGCGGGGATGGGGGAGGGCACCGGCCGGTGGGAGAGGAGGGGGAGGAGGAGGGTGTCGGCGGGGGTGGGGAGGGCGCCGGCGGTGTGCAGGGGTGGGGGAGGGCGCAGTGTAGGGGGGTGAGGGAGGTTGCCAGCGGGGTGGGGGAGGGCGCCGGCGGGTGTGCAGGGGGTGGGGGAGGGCGCCAGTGGGTGGGGGGGTGAGGGAGGTTGCCAGCGGGGTGGGGAGGGCGCCGGCGGGTGTGCAGGGGGTGGGGGGAGGGCGCCAGTGGGTGGGGGGGTGAGGGAGGTTGCCGGCGGGGTAGGGAGGCTGCCGGCAGTTGTGGGGGAGGCGCCGGCGTGGGAGGGGGGGTTGCCAGTTGGGGCTCACCGGCGGGGGAGTTGGGGGGGGGGGTTGAGAGAGAGAGAGAGAGTGCTTTTAAAATAAAAACAGGTTAGGACTTGTTTTTTTTTTAGAAGAGATTTACATAGAGTAAAAACTTTGCACTAAAAAAAATACTTACCAAACACCTCTTTGTACATGTCTTCTCTCTTTTTTAAAATTTAGAAAAAAAGAGACAAAAAATGTAACCAAACACCCTATTAACTTCTGACAATCTAAATGATCCTTAGGATAGGCTGCAACCCACTGATCTTCTGTTAACCTTTCAGATTCAGCAAAACAAAGCTGGAAATCTACCATGTGCTGAGAATTCTTTGGGGCTTGCATAATGGCAAATCTTTAAAGAGATAATCGAAGCTTGTACTTAATTCTGAATCTGGTAGCTAGCCGGATGTGCCTATTGAAGACTGCTTGAGCAAATTCTTTTCTAGCAGAAATGGCACCAACCAGGGAAGGATACAAGCTAGATGGTAGACCAACTGACATGGAGGGAGTGATTTTCCATTGACCTCTGATGAGCATTTCCCATTGGCCTCTAGAAACATCAGGCAGTCCCAACTGAAATCTTGCAAAATTGAAGTCTCTCATCCTTGTGAACTTGTCCTGAAGATTTCTAATGAGAGTTCTAAACAAGTCAAAGAACCTTAGATTCAGGTGGAGAGAAACATCCAAAAATTGGTTCCTAGAGAGAGTTTCCTGGTACTTGTGGCTTCTGCAGGATAGAGATCAAGAAATGTTTTGGAAGAGAGGCTGCGACATTTTTGGGAGATAAGTTGGAGGTCTGCCAGCACTACTTGAGTAGAATGAATAAGAGTAGGAAGCCAGTCTTCAAATGTGAAACCTGGCATTCCATGAACTTCAAGGAATACCTTAATGGATAAAAATTCCTTGAACAAGTTCATATGATGTTCAGAGTGGTGAATGAAGGCATACCAGAAGGGAGGTAGTAGCTGGAAGGATTATCTTTCAACATCCGCCCGCCACTAGAAGAAAGTTGAATGCTAGGAAGGATTTCAGAGATAGTGAGGGTGGATCTGCGTGCTACTGATTTGGAGCAGTGGGAAGACAAGAAAAGAAAGTGGGAGGTCTAGTGTGGAGGGAAGGAATATTTACTGGAGGTTGTTGACCTTTGTATTTCATTAGATAAATTTTCAAATTTACATTGTCGAAAGCAATAGGTGGATCCTCTGGAATAGATGAAGAGGGAGGAGGATCAGATGAGGTAGAGTGTGGAGGGTGTTCAGTAGAAGAAGAGGTAGGAACTGGGGTTGCAGTAGGTTGAGATGATGTTGGTGGTTGTTTAGGCTGAGGAAGAGGATCAGCAATGGAAGGAGTTGGCATAGGAGGAGGATGAGAGGAAGAGAATACAGGATTACCATTTTTGACAAGTTTTCTCCTAACTTTCCTCTTGAAGGTCTTGACCTTGGACCTATCATCCTCTAAAGACTCAAGAGGTCTCTGAGGCCTAGACTCCTACTGGGGTTCCTCATGCTGCACAACTTTCGCAACTGCTGCTGCTGGAGTCTCCTCTAATACAGATTCTTGTTGTTGCTCAACCTTCTGCTGAAACACCATAATAGCCAGTTGGGGCTCTGACTCTTGAACTGGAACTTCAGGCTCTTGCTCTGGTTGCTGCTGCTCTGCCTACTGCTCATGCTCCTTTCGCTGCTCAGGCTCCTTTTGCTACTGCTCTGGCTCTTGTTCTAATTGATCACACTTCTGAGCAGGGGCTTCATGGTGTTGTTGGTGAACTTGAGGACTAGATTCTTGAGATGTGCCCTGTTGGCACACTAACTGAAGTAGGAGGTCCTTCATCTGCTTGACTTCATCAGTCAAACCATCAAATTTAGCATCAATAAATTCCACTTGTAACTGAAGAACAGAAATACTTTCCTGCTACTTGTTCAATAAATCCAAGATGGAATGCAAACTGTTGCTACTCTCCCCCTGAGACCTTGGTCGGGTCTCAAATTGAGAAGGGGAGTAATGTTGTTGCGTTTTCTTCAAACTCTTGCTCAATAGGAGTAGATCTAGGGATATCTTCTTGATCTTGTACTACTCCTTTCCTCTTAATTCTCTTAGCACTTCATTGATAGTTCTTCATGTGCATCCTGTTCTGGAGGAAAGACAGGAATTTGTCTTGGCTCTTCAAGCACTTGAGAACCTTGTTGCTTTTCAACTTGAACATATACTTCTATTCTTTCTTCTTCTTGTTCTTCTTCTTGTGACTTACTGGGACTGAAGATAAATCTAGTGTTTCATCAGGAAACACTTCATGGGAGCATTCTGGTACTGAATCCTTCATCCATAAGTTCTACTTCTGTTGATTAATGTGTAATGGCTTCTCCTCAAGGTTGACAAGCCAATTTTCTCTTTGATTCCAACAGAAATTTCTTTGCTTAAATTGACTGAAAACCTTTTAAAAATCAAGGTAAGCAGGGGTCCATAAGGAAGGGATTCCTGCAAATCTTTGGAGGCTACCATCTTTTCTAAAATAATTGCTGGCAAATTTACTTTATGCCTCTGAATAGCCCAAAATAATAGGTTGCCATCTCTGGAAGTTATGGAAGAATGGGTCCCAGCTCTAGGAGTTATAACATTTGTAATGACTGAATGGATGAGTCTCTTTTCTATGGAAAGTTCGTTGACCAGAAGACCTTTCTTGCTTACTGTCGCCAAACTACCAATAATGCCCAATTTTGCTTATCCAAGGGCACTGGCTCACTGAGCTTGTGTCCGGAAATAGGACATCCCAAGATTTCTGCTAACACTCCTCCTCAAATATTGTAACCTTGATCCCCTTTACATATCCTGTGACTGAGGTTTTGGAAGAAACCTGAAGAGTCACATAAAAAGCCTTGATGGTATTCTCGGCGATTGGTTCAGAATCTGACACAGCTTTGTCCAACTCATGGCTTCTAGGGTTTTCTTCTACCCACGACAGACTACCACTCAAATGGGAGAAGTCTACTACTTTTTCTGGACAGATGGAGATCTTAGCAGATGCTAGGCAATTGAGTTGCTCATGAGACAACAGGGTTTCGTCCAGAACCCTAGATGAAGCCATCTAGACGGAAAGCAAGAGAGAAGATTGAGGGAACTATCAAAGGAGTAAAAGAAATGGAGTTTAGAGTTCTCATAACCTACCTTTCTTCAGAGAGAATAGAGGTCTTGGAGTTGTCCTGAAGACGACCGGCGGAGAGGATGAACAGTGTAGGTGCGAAGAGGAGAAGAAGACAAGGGGAGTTGAAGAGAGTTTGAAAGGGTGTCTTCGCACACAAAAAGATATGTCTAAATAGGGAGAGTGAAAAAGTAACTGACCAGTGATCAAGGGGTGAACGGTTGCGATTGACTGATTTGACGGTTACGAAATAAATAAGTCTATTAATTTGATTTATTAACAGGCACCTTTTCGGACTTAAGTTATAGGAAGTCGGATTGTGTCTCCGACTTTACAAGTCGAATGCACACAATATACATGAGTCGGATTGTGTCTCTGACTTCACAAGTTGCAGTGCTAAGACTTAGAAAAATTTCACAGTGAAGCAGAATTTTCACAGCAAACACATAAAATTTTAATCATGAATTTTTTTTTTTCATAGCGATTTAATCAGGGTTACACATGCCTATTTCTCTTCTGATAGATGTAAATCTATCTTTAGGAAGGGGTTTTGTAAAAATATCAGCAAGTTGATTTTCAGTAGACACAAAATCAAGTAAATATCACCATTACTTACATGGTCCCTGATGAAGTGATGTCTAACCTCATTGTGCTTTGTCCTTGAGTGCTGGATAGGATTTTTGGTCAGGTTTATTGCGCTTGTGTTGTCACATAGCATTGGAATTTCTTGAAGTATGTGACCATAATCCTCTAATTGATGTTTGATCCACAAGAGTTGAGTACAGCAACTTCCAGCTACAATGTATTCAGCTTCTGTAGTGGATAATGTCACTGAATTCTGCTTCCTTGAGGACCAAGAAATCAAGCACCCTACAAGGATTTGACAAGACCACTGGTGCTTTTTCTATCTATTTTGCATCTAGCATAGTCAGCATCACTATATCCAATTAACTTGAAATCTAAACATCTGGGATACCATAATCCTAATTTACTTGTATTTATAAGATATCTAAAAATTCTTTGAACTATGAACATGAGATTCTTTTGGATCAGCTTGAAATCTCGCACACAAACATACACTGAACATATATCTGGTCTGCTGGCAGTAAGATGGAGTAATGATCCTATCATGCCTCTATAGACCTTTTGATCTACTTTCTTACCAGAGGATCACTATCTAACTTAATGCCTGAGCTCATAGGTGTTCCTAATGGCTTACACTTGTCAAAACTATATTTAGAGAGTAAATCTGAATATATTTAGTTTGACAAATGTGAGTACCTTCCTTGGTCTGCTTAGTTTGCAATCCAAGAAATAATTAAGCTCACCCATCATGCTCATTTCAAACTCACATTGCATAAGATTTTCAAAGAATTTGCAAAGTGATTCATTAGTAGAACTAAAAATAATGTCATCACATATATTTGTACAATTAAGATTCCATCTGAAAATTTCTTTATAAATAGTGTGCTATCAACTTTACCTCTTACAAAATCATGTGATATAAGATAAGCACTCAATCTTTCATACCAAGCTCTTGGGCTTGTTTTAGACCATATAGTGCTTTCTTTAAACGAAAATATGATTAGGATATTTAGTATCTTCAAAGCCTGGTGGTTTCTCAACATATACTTCTTCTTTTATAAAACCATTCAGAAAAGCACTTTTAACATCCATTTGAAATAAGTTGATATTGAGAGAACATGCATATGCTAATAAGATTCTGATTGCCTCTAATCTAGCTACTGGGGCATAAGTTTCATCAAAATCTATGCCTTTCTCTTAGGAATACCCTTGAGCTACAAGTCTGGCCTTGTTCCTAATGATTGCTCCTGATTCATCCATTTTATTTCTGAAACCCATCTGGTTCCATGACTGGATGGTCAAAAGGTCTAGGACAAGAGTCCATACTTGGCTGCATTGGAAATGATTAAGTTCCTCTTGCATAGCAAGGATCCAAGATTCATCACCTAGTGCATCATCGATTGTCTTCGGCTCAATTTGAGAAACTAAGCAGAAAAATCACAAGGGATTTGCATACCTCTTGTTCTTACCCTATCTTGAGGATTACCTATGATGTTTTCCCTTGGATGATCTCGATGATACCTTAGTTCTCTAGGTAGTCCTTCTTGTGGTTCTTCTTGCTGTTGAAGTTCTTCCAGTGGAGGATCTTCCTTTTCTTCTTCTTTTTCTTTATCTTCAAGAGATGTTCTTTTAGATCCCTGCACAATTCTTCAACACAGTCTTCTTCTTCTATTCTTTTAATAGAAGGATTAGTTTCATCAAATAGTATATGCACTGTTTGTTCTATGGATAAAGTTCTTCTATTAAACACTTTATATCCCCTAGGTTTTGATATATATCCTAACAAGAATCCTTCATCACTTTTAGCATCTAATTTTCCTAAATTATCCTTACCATTATTAAGATGAAACACTTACAGCCAAAGGTCGAAGATGACTGATGTTGGGCTTCCTTTCCTGTAAAGCTCATATGGGGTCTTCTTAAGAATTGGTCTGATCATGCACCGGTTGATAATGTAGCAGGCCGTGTTGACTGCTTCTGCCCAGAAATATCTTGGTAATTATATTCATTTACCATAGTTCTGGCCATATCCAGCAGTGTTCTATTTTTCCTTTCTGCTACTCCATTTTGTTGAGTTGTTCTTGGAGCTGAGAAGTTATGTTCAATCCCATTTTCTTCACAGAACTTCATGAACTCCTCATTCTTGAATTCTCCACCATGATCAAATCTGATACTTATAATCTGGAATTTCTGGTTCTTTTGAACTATTTGCTAAATTTCAGGAAAGCTGAAAAGGCTTCTGATTTGTCTTCTAGGAAAGACACCCAAGTGTATCTTGAGTAATCATCCATAATTACATAGCCATATACTTTTCCTCCAAGACTGACATTCTTATAGGTCCAAACAAATCCATGTGAATTAGCTACAATGGTTTGGCAGTTGTGACAACTGCCTTGGACTGAATGAGGTCTTGGTTTGCTTTCCTTTTGCGCAAGCTGAACATATTCCAGACTTCTTCATTTTCATCTTTGGAAGACCTTCAACTAGATCATGCTTTATCATTTTCTTGATGACTGAAGTGCTTGCATGACCCAATCTTCTATGCCACAAATCGGATTCTTCACACTTACTGGTTGCAAGACATAAATTTACTTCCTTTAATTCGGGTAACTGTAAAGTGTACAAATTCTTGACTCTTTGAGCTTCAAACATAATTTTTTCATCTTTATGAATAATGCACTTATCATTCTAAAATTTTACTAGATGCCCTTTATCACATAACTGACTGATGTTTATGAGATTATGCTTCAAACCTTCTACATACATGACATCTTCAATCAAATTCTTATCCTAGTACCAACTGTTCCACATCCTAAAACTTTCCCTTTTCCATTGTCACCATAAGTGACTTGACCAACCACTTCATCTATAAAGCTTGTACAACTTCCTATCACTGTCAATGCCTTGAGCACCCACTATCCAAATACCATTTGGATGCTCTCAGCCGACTCTGCAAATAAAATTAAGTTGTAACTTTTAGTACCCAAAATTTCTTGGGTCCTTGATGGTTAGTTTTAGGAATCCAACATAAGTGTCTAGTGGTGCATGTGCTAACATGTGTCCTAACTGATTGTAGTGACTACAACATAATGTAAATGCTTCAAACATAATGTTGACATGGGATTGATTGGGCTTGCTCATTTTTCAAAAACAAGAAACGCCAAAGTGTTGAAAAACTGATGTAAGATGAGCAGCATAAGGTAGAGATCTGTGTAGATCCTTCCTTGTTGTTTCTGCATAAATCTGATACATGATGACATGCAAATGATCTTTATCTCTTTCTTCATGCAGTATATGATGAACCTGTTGCCCAGTTGACGAGCCCAGAGGGGGGTGAATGGGTCTTTAAAATTAATCTAGAAGAATACGTAAGTAAAACATTCACACAAACGTTCTTCGATGGAGTTAGTAACTGTTATTTCAAATAGCAATCACACAAGAAAGCAAACACACGCACAAAGAATTATCCTGGTTCAGACCTCCATCTCCCTAAGAGTCCTACGTCCAGTCCCTGAGCAATAACTCAGGATTTCACTAGACAGGGTACAGTCCCCCTAAGGACGCTACAACACCCAGCTCAGCTGGTCTTTCCTCCTCACCCCAAGGGAAAAAAACCACCCTGGATACCCTACCAGGTCTTCCTTCACAACCAAGGGAACACACACCCTGGATACCACCAGGTCTTCTTCACACACGAAGGGAACAGCACCCTGGATACCACCAGGTCTTCCTTCACACACAAGGGAAAACATAAAGAGAGATAAATGTTTTCAAGCCCTAGATCAAGCTTTTGACAAGCCAAGATCTGAAACAAAAAGCACTGAGAGGAAAGAATCAAAGCTAGGTGCACTCTCAGAACTACACAGCTCTCTCAAGATTTTTCACTACACAGTGGAGAGCAAAGAGCGAAAAACACAGTGGAATGAAGTTCTTGGCTCTAGAATCTTTCAGAAGATTTGAAAGCTTGGACGAAGTTGATCTGTCGTTGTGTCTTGGTGTGTCTCTTATCTTCTGACTTCTGACTTGTATTTATATCTCCAGTTTGAAATGTAGACGTTGAAGTGACCGTTGTCTCTCTCTTGAGTAGTCGTTAGACTGAAGATGCCTGGAATCTTGGAAGCTTCCTCAACAGTCTTTTGATCACTTGAGCACGCAAAGAAATGAGATCTTCAGAGATATCCTTTGGCTACTATTTGTTCCTCGTTGTAAGTGGAAGTGTATCAGTGATCTGCACAATTTCAATCTAAAGTAGCAGACAGCTAAGCTGTCTCTGATGTCAGTCAACGTTAGAGGAAATAGTCATGAAAATAGTAAAGCCAATAGCTGAGTCTAAAAGACGTATTCAGAGTAAGCACGATAATGGATGATATCATCTGCATGCATGCAGAGATACGTTCAGATCTCATAAATGCAGGAGTGTCAGAGAGAGATATACGTGGACTTTGACTAGTCAATGCTTTCAAGAGATAAGATAAATCAATGATATAAACCATAAAGTCGTTGTCTATATGACTTATGAAATTGTTATGAATACTACAAGTCATTATAGATAGCAAATCGTTAAGCAAGTTTATTTGTTCAACATGGAAGTTGTTATGAACACTTATCAGTCTTATGAGCTCTAAAGAAATCGTTGTGAAACACTTAATAAATCGTTATGGAAAGCAAGTCGTTGTGTTCACTGAAGAAATCGTTGTGAAACACTTAACAAATCATTATGGAAAGCAAGTCGTTGTGTTCACTGAAGAATCGTTGTGAAACACTTAACAAATCGTTATGGAAAGCAAGTCGTTGTGAGTTTTAAAGAAATCGTTACGATGACTTTAGAATCGCTATGATAGACAAGTCGTTACGAGTTCTAAAGAAATCGTTACGATGACTTATAGAATCGTTGCGACGGGCAAGTCGTTACGAGTTCTAAGAAATCGTTACGATGTCTTAAGGAATCGTTGCGACGGGCAAGTCGTTACGAGTTCTAAGAAATCGTTATGATGACTTATAGAATCGTTGCGACGGGAAAGTCGTACGAGTTCTAAAGAAATCGTTACGATGACTTATAGAATCGTTGTGGCGAGCAAGTCGTTGCGAGTTCTAAAGAAATCGTTACGATGACTTATAGAATCGTTACAGAATCGACTTTTTGAACACAACATAACTTTCCAGTCTTACAAGGACATCGTAAAAACACTTATGAAATCGTTATGACTTTCAACAGAAGTCAATGTGGACTTGAGAAATATATTTACTTGAAATGATTGAAGCTTAAGAGGGTGATACTTACCAATGTTGACTGTTTGTCCTTGATATATTTCATGTACTAATAAGACTTATAAAATATATGTTAGAGATTTTCAATAAATTTTTGTTTGGTTTTGTTAATCACCAAAATACATATGTAATTAATTAAAATTACATGGGATAGACTGATCATCAATCTCCCCCTTTTTGGTGATGACAAAACTGAACAATAAACATGGATGAAAGGTATCTAAAAATAGTCAAATTTATTTCTCCCTAAATGTTTTTGGAATGTATTTCAGACATGCTAATTTTCTCCCCCTTTTTGTCATTAAGCAAAAATAATCTGAGACAAAGAAAGAAGAGAAAGGGAAACTGAGACAAATTAATGTATTTCATTCATCTTGAGGAGGTACAGGTAAATAATAAGCAGGAGACAAAAGAGAGGCAAAATGGGAGATGGTTTCCCATGCCTGTGCTTCCTGCTCTTCAAAATGAGTTTTAAAGACTCCAAAGACAGAGTAGGTTGCTCCCATGGAGGAAGCCATACTTTGGAGATGAAGATCTAGTGCTTATAGAGAAGATCAGCATAAGCATTCTTATCCATAGTCATCTTCAGAAATGACGAGTCCCAAGCTGGCACAGGTAAGAAACTGATCCATAGACACAGGATAGAGATTGTGATTACTCTGAGAGCTTTAGTAGAGCTACATACACCTTGTACCTTTCCTCCCAAACTTGAAGGGGTCATTTACAAGGTGAATGGAGTTCATATCCAAGAATGTGCTGGAGATATAGGTTTGCCTTCCCTGGCTTGAGCTTCATTCAGGGTGACCAGCTGCTGAGCAGACAAAGGGTAGAATTGGACCATTCTGAGGATGTCAGCCTTTCACATTCAGACAGGATTGGGCTAGAACTTCATACACTTACACTGCCCCTGGTGATATTCTCTAAATGAATCTAGGAAATGCAACTAGACAACCTTTATGTACTTTGATTCTGCCCATCACCTGGAAAAACGTTCAAAGATGATGGATCCTACAGAAGATTCCATGACAAGGAAATGAATCTGAGGTAGTGCAATCTCATCTGGCACTAGATGGTAGCAAAATCTACCTGAACATCTGAAGTGGAGAGATGCTGGACTCAGAGCTGAATGGCCTTCTTAAACTGGCTCAGCTGAACTTCTGGAAGCTGATGGACATATCTGTAGTTGTTAAACCACATGTAATATCTGACCATCTTGATTTCTTTTTGATGAAGGAATCCCATGATTCTCTGTGGTAGAGCCTTAACCACTCTGATAATGTCAGGGAGTGATCCCTTGGAGGAAATCTGGCAGATTTGTCAAGGATGAATTTTTTGTAGAGATCCTTGTGATTTTTGCCCCACTGCTCTTCGTTTTGGAGTGGGCAAGAGAGATATTTTGGACTTTTCGGATTTAGAAAGAGAAGTGTAGGGTAAAATGGTGTTCAAATGATCTGTGAGATTTAGAAGGGAAGGTTATGATAGTGGCAAAACGACTTTGGAAAGTATTCTCTATACTGGTTTATTTTTGTTGTCCACTGTGAGAGAAACCACAAGGGAGGATATTTGAATCAGAGGAATGGAGGAAGTAGAAGAAATTTTCCTCTTCTTGGGGACATGACTAGAAGAGTCTGCTCTATGGATATGCTCCCCAACCTTCACACTGCCCTGAGAATGCCTTCCTCAAACTCATCCTTTACCTTTTCCATAAAGGGAGAGTCAAGTTGAGCTCTCCAGGGATGATAGTGATGAAAGAGGTTGGAGGAGAGGGTGAAGAAATGAGTGAGAAGTAGTAGGGGGTCCAACAACTAGTCCAAAGGAGGGACCAGAGGAGGAGGAGGTTCCAGCAGAGGATGCTGGAGGGCCTCAAGTAGATGAAGGGAAGGAATGTAGTAGAGGAGGCAGGAGATGAGGTGGACTGAAATGGTGCTGGAGAGGAAACAGGTCTTGATTGAGGCTTCTTGAAGGTTTGTGGAGCAGGAGGTGTTGTAGGAGCTGATGGTGGAGAAGGAGGAACAGGTGTGTGAGAGGGAGGAGAAGGAGCTGGGGGCTCAGATGCCAAGGTCTCTTCTTCAACCTCTATCTGCACAGGTTCACACTCCACTGGCCCTGATGGCCCTAACTCTTGATCAGCTGGCCCTGGAGGCCCTTCATCCGCTCAGCTGGCCCAGATGGCCCCTGACTGCTAGCTTCTACCTCTGCTGCTACTGGTGCTGGCCCTGATGGCCCTGACTCTTGAACTGATGGCCCTGATGGCCCAGACTCAGGAACTTGGGCTGCAGGAGGTGGAGGAGGAGGAGCTTGGGCTCCAACCACCTTCAGGATTTCACTCACAGCATATCTTCATGCTGCCCATTTCTTTGTTGAACCACTTCATGGCATTCCAGATGTTGGAAATTTCCTTTGAAGCTGAAGCTTGCTTATGAAGATGGAGGATACATCAGATTGAAGAGAACAGAAATAGTTCCTTGGGCATCAAGTCTCTCAATCACAGGCTTCAAATTTATCACAATCTTTTGCCTCATTAGCCTTTCATGTGGAGTATTTGATAAGAGTGGTACTTCAGGCTCCACTTCTTTCCTTTCGCCTAGCCTTTGAAGATGGAGGAGGCTGATCATCATCAGAATCAGAGGAGCTGGCTGTCTCCCCCTCTCTAGGATCAAAGTCTGGAGGATTGTCATGTCCCTCCCCCTGAGTAGGAGCATCCTCTTCCTTGGCTCTTGCTCCCCCTGAATGGGAGCATCTTCTTCCAAATAATATTATCAGGAGCATCTGATTGCTCCTCCTGAACTGGTATTGCAAGTGATTCTTCATGTGGCCGGATGCCACAGCTTCTTCTTCTGCAATTCCACCACAGTCTCTGAGGTGACTGGGGTGGTGAGAACAGAATCCACTACTCTCTCTTAGGATAGAGGCAACAATGGAGTGGACAAAGTGTCTGTTGCACCTACCACTGCTCCTCCTACTGGAGCTTCTGGGGGTGAGATTCAATTATTAAAGGGGTGACCCTACTTGCTTTACAGCTCTTGTTTCTGCTGCAACTGATTCTGCTGGTACAGTTGGTGGTTCTGCTAATTCACTGGCTCAATTTCTATTCTTGTTCTGCTACTGCTTGATCCGCTGCTGGTTGTTCTGCTGCTGGTTCTGCTGCTTCTTCCTGAACATCAGGAATATCTCCTATGATGGCCTCTCCCTCTGCTACTGAGGTCTTAGACCCAACACCATTGATCACTAAGAAACCACTCTTCCTGATTTTCTGGACCTAATTGATTGGCCCATTTTCTCAACTACAGCTCCTCCGGTCAGATCAATACCAAAATGCCTGAAAACTTTGGTAAGCAGATGAGCATAAGGCAAAGAGAAATTAAGCTTGCTCTTTGTATCCCAATTTGATCACGGGCAAATCTCATCCTCTCAATCATCACTGCGGCCATATTGATGTCCTTGTTCTGTATGGCCCAGAACATATGTCTGAGTCTCCCTTGGTACAGGTGGAGAAAGTGGCGCTTCTTGGAACCAAATCTGACAGACTATGAAATGGAGGAGGCTATTGAAAGCATTAAGTTGGTTAATGTCTACTTTACCATCTTTCTCTGAATCCCAGTCCTACAATACCAAGACCTTTAACTTGGGCGTCCACGGTGTGAACCCCACTGTGCCCAGATGTCTTTACTCCAAACAACGAATGTAACAACTCATGATCTATCTTGATCTGGGTTCCCTTGACAGATGAAATTAGGGACCCATCTTCCTCTATTCTCAGACAAACATAAGGCCTTTACGAGGTCCGGATAACTTACCTCGGAAGGGTGGTGATTCCCATCCACTGCATCCTGTTCATTGCTTCAACTACACTGTGCATGCCATTCTTCTCTAGATCTGCTATATCCACTGCCTTATTTCCACAGACTTTGTCTTCACAAAGGTGAACCTTTCCTGCTGCTCAGGAG